>VDFB02256132.1:188574144-188710685 GCA_007258455.2 Sequoia sempervirens
AAGAGCAAAATTCTCATCTCCTAAAATTTAGGGATTTTATCTTCTGTCGCTGATAACCGGAGCTGTGAGTCTCGGAATGCCTCGCTGGATAGCTCGACGGATAGCCAGACTGATTCTGAAGAGATTGACTGGATGCTTGAGCACTTTCAGCAAGATCTTGACCTCCAAAAAATTGGGCGCCCCTGAGCTATACTTGCACTTTAGGGCTTTTCCTCTGAGAAAACTCCATGATTTGATCTTTAAAAACTCTGTTTCGATCATTAAAATGACCGTCTGCAATATGAAATGTCGTCATGAAATGCTCCTCCATCGTGAAGATCTTCATTTTAAGTCTCTGCTTCAGGTTTTGTTCAATAAAACTGACAATAAAACTGACATTAACTGACAAACTATCGACAAAAACTCCATGCTTGGTATTGCCCAAAACTGTGTTTTACATCAAATTAGCAAGGTTTATACTTTTAAAAGCAAAATGCCTTGATGAAGCAAAAAAATTTGGTTTGGGTACAACACAATAAGGAAGAGGGTTTCTTCATCAGGAATGCCATCTTCATCCAGTTTCCAACTTTCAAATAAGAGACTTCATCATCTTGCAGAGGTCGTACCATTGCATTGGAAGGCGTGTCATCTAGGGATAGGCGTGTGAAGTAAGATGCTAAAACGCCTCTCTTTTGGCTCCTGTCTGGACTCCATCCTAGGCATCCAACCTTCTCAACATCTTTTCTCCAGTTTCTGTGTGGGAGAAAGTAGACCTAGGATCCAAGCGTGGCTATTTGTCAGTTCCAGCATATCTTGCCTGGCATGTTCAGATCCATCTTATTTAATTATTCTAGAGGTTTCCGAGTATGTTGTTTATATGCAATCTCTTTGTATGAATTGCCAAATCTTCAATAATATTGCAGTTGTTCCAAAATTCTTTGTATTTTCAGTTTACTTCCATTTTTATGCTTGGCGCACCTTCTACTTATGTTTGAAATTCTTCTTAAAACATTCAAAAACACAAAAACAAGTCAGTAAAAGTCAGAGGTTGAGTTAGAGCCAATTGGGCTCATCACAGTGATCGATGTTGTCAACCTTGAGAAGGGTACATGACAGTGTTCTTTGAAACTGTAGACAGCCCCTTCCATCGAAGGCTCGTTGAGTCTTTGGTTGAGTTGTTGATTGTGATATGTTAGTTTGGACATTGGACAGATGATCCTTGGTTTAGAGGATGGTATCATCATGCTATGATGGACACTTGATTACCAGTTGGAGTTGTGGCATGATATGGATGCTTTTGAGCATATTTGTCAGTTGGAGACAAATGATTTTCTATTAAGGAGATGTAAACAATGACATCATGATAAGTTCCTACATTCAACACTACTCATGCAATGGAAGCTTTGGTGGTGATTTGGGAAAAATCTACTAGATGAGTGAGCTTTAGTGGTGATTTGGGAAAAATCTACTAGATGAGTGATGTGATTATTTTGCCTTGTCAGTTTCTAATTATTGCAGTAGTGAAGGTTGGTCTTTGATTAGCACGATTTGATCAATTGTGCACCTATATCAGATTTGGGTGAGGCTAGAGATCTCTTGGATTTTAAAGATCAAATGTTGGATTAGTAGAAAGACCAAGGAGCCTACACCTAGAATTGCACATGAGCTCAACATAGACCTATTGAGGAGATTGTGCTTTAGAGGTAGAACAATCTCATACCCCAACTCTTCTTGGTCCACTTGGTGGTGAATGATCTAATAAGTACTGCCCACTTGTTTTTCATATGTATTATGTGTTTTGTCTTTCCTTCTCATGTGTTTGAGTCTTGAGTTGTGAATGTGAATTCTTAGGACTTGTTTGAGGATTAGATGCATGGTTATGATTTTTTGTTGCCTCCTTGTGTTTGGGTCTTGAGTGGTGTTTATCAGTTCTAAGGGCTAGTTTGAGGCTTAGAGGAGATGTTTAGCGGATCTTGAGTTGTGTTTATTAGTCTAAGGACTTGTTTGAAGAGTACAAGACATTTTTAATGGCCTTGGGCATATTCCCTTATTGTGAGAATGCTTGTTTGATCTTCCTTCAATTGAGAAGCTTTACATCCTTTCAATTTATTGTCATTGTGTTTGACCTTGGGATGTTTGAGATGGCTTTTTTGTTGAGGTTTTGCAGACTAAGATCTTACTTGTCACAGCTATAGCACTTGTCACAATTATAGTACTAGTTGCCATTGGAGAGGGACATGGTTTGGTTTGCAAGATATCTTTTGTAGTAGCTTTGTTTCCAGGTTTGCAAATCAACAAAGCAATGATATGATAGAGAGCCTAAATTAGCATTAAATTCAAGCCATTTAGCCAAGAATACGGACTATTTATTTCCAGAGAACTAATTACAAGGCTACCACTGTAGAAAAGGATAGATCATCAAATGTTGTTTGGACCAAATAACAAACCAATCTTCACAATAACAATTTAGTAGTGCGTAAAATCAAGATAAGAAGTAGACACAACATTAAACCATGATAAAGTAGACATAAAATATGAAGTAGACACAACAAGCTAAAATATAACCTCAGAATATAGACCATTCACCTGCCATAACAGTAAAATACTATCTCTTTGGATGGAAGCCCCACCAATATAAAATAGATTTAACATTTTTTATCTTGCTAATTTAAATTAAAAGATCCTTGTGATGTGCACACTAAAACTTTTATTTAACATTCAATGTAGATAAGTAGACACAAAATTGAACCATGTGTGACAACGCATTCATAGTATTGACAAAATCCTAGCATTTAAATATAGGTAAAATAATAAAATTAAACCATGATAAGGTAGACATAAAATATGAAGTATGAATAGAGAGGTAAAATATAGCCTCGAAATATATATCATTCGCCTGTCATAATAGTAAAATACTATCTCTTTGAGTAGAAGCCCCACCAAAATAAAATAGATTTAACATATTTTATCTTGTTAATATTAAATTCTAAATTGAAAGATCCTTGTCATGTGCACATTAAAAATTTTATTTAAAAAATTATTCATCTATTTGTATGCGTTGGTTGAATTTTGTGTAAATACTATTTATATGGCGTGAAGTTATAGAATACATTTGCAATAGTGTTATAACAAAAAATTGCCTACCTTTGACTCAAATGCACTGCCTCCTGACTCCCCACAAGTTTGCAACTAGTTGCACCTTATATGCACGTCCCGACAAGCTCTCGTTTGTAGTCATGCCCTAAAAATATCGCGTGACTGCATTATTCATAAAATATTTCACCATTTCACAGGTTTTGAGAGTTTCACAGGTTGGCAGGAGATTGATTAAGGTTTCAGACACGATTTAAATGCGATTAAAACACGAAAAAAATGTTGAAAATCGAAGTAAACTATTTTTTAAAGAGACGGGATTTTTAGGTGGAAAAAAACATCCATGAAACAGATTCGCAAAAAATCGAGTATAATCATGATTTTTTGGAAATTTTTGCTTCTTTGGGTTCTATAGCCAAGGACATGAACACATTCAATATGATTGTGACCCAATTGCACTTTATTGGAGTAAAGATGGAGGAGTGGATCATTGTATGACACTTCTTTGTTTCTTTGCTAAACTCGTAGGATCACCTAAAATGTTGAAAATCGAAGTCAACTATTTTTTAAAAAGACGGGATTTTTAGGTGGAAAAAAAGGTCCATGAAACAGATTCGCAAAAAATTGAGTATAATCATGATTTTTTGGAAATTTTTGCTTCATTGGGTTCTATAGCCAAGCACATGAACACATTCAATATGATTGTGACCCAGTTGCACTTTATTGGAGTAAAGATGGAGGAGTGGATCATTGTATGACACTTCTTTGTTTCTTTGCTAAACTCGTAGGATCACCTTGTGATGGCCATCAAGAGCACTAACTCTAAGCTTAAGATGAATGAGGTAATAGAATCATTACTCTCAAAGGAGATGCACGAAAAAGCTTTTGAAACAACTAAAGAGGCCCTCTCAATTTGTGGAAGATCAAAAGAAAAAGGAAAGAAGGACAAGAAGAGAGACAATTCTAGATCTAAATCTCGTGGGATATCCAAATCCCATGGGAAGTCTTAGGCTAAGTGTTGGAAAAGTGGCAAGCTTGGGGACTACATAGAGACAACAAATAGAAGAAAAAGAATAATGATTCAAATGATGAAAAGTCTTCGCAAGATGATGCAAATGCCTTTGTCACAACCTTGGCAACTCTTACATTAGGTGTGTGGTTGATTGACTCAAGTGCTTCCTTCCGCATGACCTCCCATCGAGAGTGGTTCTCTAAATATGAAGAATATGATGGTGGGAATGTGTACCTTGGAGATAACTCTCACTTGAAGCTTATTGATTGGGGAAACATTTTGATCAAATTCTCAAATGAATATGTGAAGGGGATCGGTTATGTACTACATATCCCTAGTTTGGCATGGAACTTGTTATCAATGAACAAACTAAATGAGGTGGGTGTGCATTTACATTATAGCTACTATTGTATAGGGCAATTGATTGTAATGTTTGAATCTTGATGATGAATAAAACATGGTTGATCTTGTTTAAAATGAATCCCGTTTTAAATGATGGTTTCATTTGATTGTTACTTCTAAATGATTTAGTCTTGATTAAATGTTGCATACAATTATGGAATAATAGTATTCTAACTTGTGAGATGTATTTACCTTGTTATGAGCATATGACTGCCGATGTCATGTCATGATGTGCAGGTACGAAGACTGATCCTCCGGACAGAGGAGAGACATCATTCGGGGAGGAACTTGGTCGGGTAAACAGTAACGAATACCAAATTGAGCATACACACACGTCAATATAGGTTCTGAGACACCAAGTCAGATAAGTTGGTCTTGATAAGTCATCCATAGACTTTAGGAGTCTAGTTTACTTCTTTGTGCTTGAGAGTGATGAGTGTTTGTTTATCAGACTTACAGTATTATGCTCATAACGTGAATGGACATAAGTGAATAGGTTAAGTGGGTGTGTATATACATGTATATAGTATACTGAGATATATACGAATATATGTGTATATATATACACACACTACCTATTATCTATGGATAAATAATATTACTATAATATTTGCCTTGGATATATATATATATATTGAAAGTACGTGGACCGACTGGCAAAATATATATTTGGCAATAAATATGTATATGTATATATATTTATATTTGATAAATATAAATATAGTTATATATAAGTAATTATATATTAAAGATTATATATAATATTATTATAGTTATATTAAAATATATAAGTATATTAAATACTTGGGAATTTAAATATTTATATGTTTAATATTTAAAAGAACTATAATGATATTTATATGATAAAATATATATAATGAAATTATATTTTATTTTAATTCTTAATTTATAAAGATTATATATTACCAGGAGTAATTTGGGAAAACAATTTCTACTTTGCGTAGTTAAAATCAATTATTATGAAGTAAATAATTGAATGAATCAATTATTATTATTGAAGCCTTAAATCATTTCTTTTTAAATAGAAGTTATTAAAACAATTTCAAATTCAATAGAATAAGAAATATTAAGGATTTAAATGGGAAAAGGATTTAAATGGTAAAACATTTCGATTTTAACTATAGAGAATAATAACTTAAACAAGAGAAGTCGAAAATTTCATAGAAGAGCATCTAAAAAGAGGAAATACGTTTTAATCATGGAAATCGCGCGTCTGGTAAAAACGCGCCAGAAAACGCGTCTAATTCGCGACATTGACTGCGACCTAGCCTGCAAAATGTTTGAATGCTATTCTTAGGGCATAAAAATGGCGACGTGGAAGTATATAACAGATTCGACTCTTTTCCAGAACGTATTTTTCAAAACATTTTTATCAAAATAACCTAAAATCTGTAAACGCGTTGAGCTGTCGACCTTGGAAATTCGCCATGTGAAGTTGTTGAAGGGATAATGATTAAAGTTGAAAAATTCTTCTCTTGTTGGCGCTATAAAAGTCGAATCACCTGCAATTTGATGACTTAGGGTTAAGGAATCCGCCAAATGTCCTTTTGACTGATTCTAAGCACTGAGTTGTCATTTGGCATGCCTCCTTTGGTGGAATCCGTTGCATTTCGGCCCTATTTAATGACGACCTTCCATTCATTGTGAACACACTTTTGAATAATCTGAGTTTAGTGTTTTCATTCCATATCCATTCCATTGTATTGCCTGAGCTTTCCTATATTGCTGAGTTTGATAAGCACAGTAAATTATTTCCAGCATTTACCAATCACAGTGAATTAAGTCATTTGAGTTTAAAGTGAGGTATTTGTATAGCTGAGTAGGAATTGAGTGGTGGAAGCACGTCTGTGAGAAGAGTTATAGGAGTTCACTATAGAGTGAAATTCTTTCATAAAAGAAGCCATATTTAGCTGAAACCTTGAAGCTTATTTGAAGGAGGATCTAGAAGAGCAAATTTGGAAGGAGAAGCTTTAAAATCAGGCATGAATCTTCCTAGTTTATAATTTTTATTGAAGTGTTGTTTCCATTTTGATTTTGTGATGGCTGATTTCAATTAGTTCTAATAGGGAAGAACTGTTTTGATGAATAATTAAAGCAAATCATTTAAGAAGAAAATGTGAAAAGGATTCAATGATTAGGGGAATTGTGAAAAAGGGAATATAGGAGTAAAAAGCTTAAGGGATTAGAATGTTTCTCTTGCATTAGAACGAAATAATGAAAAAGATAAAAGAGAAGGATTTGTTTGCATTTTAAATGGTTTTTGCATGTTGTGTATGATCTCTATATGTGGGAATACGTAAACATACTTATTAGCTACTAGGATCGAGATGATGGCAGAATCAAGTGAAGTCTTTTAGCTTAAGTTATAGGGATAACTGAGACAAGTTAAGTACTCCTAGGATAAAGAATTCCTAGTTAGGAGGAATTGATACAAGACTCTTGAATACTGTTTTCATTTCTAGTAGGTTCGTATGATTGTAGGATGTCTAGGATGACGAATTCACCCATTGAAGGACAAACCTATGCGTAGAGTAAGGAAGCCTTAAGTCAAATCGGCCCTGAGTAGTGTTTATGATAGATGACCTTCATTCGAAGTACTGAATGAGAATACTTTGGCCAAAGTAGTGAAAGGTATACATCCACCTAGATGTGAGATAGTTGAGACTACACTTAGTGTGATAAGTACTAGATCGATTGTAGCAAGCAAGGTTCTTGGAGAGGACACACGGCAGTGGATTAAAGGATACCCTATCTTCTCTTCAAGGAGGGGGTTTTCAAAAAAAAATGATGAGGGATAAGTCCGTGGTTGGGGAAAAGTGATGTTTCTCCTCCACAAGCGGCCGATGTACCAAGATTTGAAAGGACGGACTCCTGGACCTTCTTACTTCTATTTGTGCAAAAGCTTACGAGCTATGTATGTAACTGTCTTTTAACTCTGATTTATATTTGCAAAGAAACATATTGTAACTTGTACGTGTTTATCAATAAAGAAAGGAAGAAATTTTATTGAATTATCTTTGTTAGATGTTGCTTTTACATGTTTAAAGTGAGAATTGGAAAGTTTTTAATTTTAGAATTGGGTAAAGTGCAGATTATTTTTTCCGGAAGAGGATGTAAGAAAGTGCAAGGAGCTATGGTGCTTGCTAAGGGTGTTCATGTGGGCATTTTATTTCAACTAGATGCCAACAATGTTCAATGCAATAGTTATTTTGCTCCTATAGTAAAAATATCTACAGAATCTACACTCTCACCATCAAAAAGAAACAAAAAGAAAAGTGTTGTTTCCACTTTTGATGGTTGTGCATTTTGCACATCTAAGCAAGCTCTTGCTTCAAAGAGCAAGTTGCTTGCAAAAAAGACAATGTAAAAACACCAGAGAATTGACCATATAAGTGAGAAGGGTCTTACGGCCTTGAAAAATAAAAATCTTGTAGAGAGTCTAAATGATTGTGCTCTTGAGTTTGATTTCTATGAATATTGCATGTATAGTAAACAAAATCACATCCAATTTTACTCAAGTTTTCCCAACTCTTTTGAGGTGTTGGATTTAATTCATTCTAATGTATTTGGTCCTATAAATGTTCCTTCTATTTCTAAATCTTTGTCCTATGTATCTTTTAAAGATGATTATTGTAGGTCATGGGTGTATTTCCTCATCAGTCAATCTAAAGTCTTCAATCCTTTTAAGGAGCTTAAAGCCCCTATTAAAAATCAAACTAGTAGAAGGATTAAGGTCTTGAGAAATGATAATGCCAATGAGTTTGTTTTGTAGATTTTGACAGATTCTATAAGGAGCACAAAATCAGAAGACACGAGACAACTCTACATACCCCTTAGCAAAATCTAGTTGCAAAAAGGATAAACACGACACCAATAGAGAGGGCTAGGAGTATGCTTAATGGAGTTGGGTTAGAACAAAAGTTACAAGCAAAAACAATTGCTATGGTTTGTTGCCTACTTAACAATCTTCTACATCAACTCTCCTTGAAAGACACCTATGAAGGTGTGGACGAACAAAAAGTGCTCGTTGTGGCATCTTTGGGTTTTTGGTTGCAAGGCATATGCACATGTGCCTAGAGAGAAGTGGTCAAAGTTGGAAAACATGGCAATGAAATGTACCTTCATCGACTATGGTGTCAATGTGAAAGGATCAAGCTTTGGGACCTTGTAGTTGAGAGAGTTTTGTATAGAAAAAGTGTGAATTTTAGATAAATTAAGCCTTCTCACACAACATTGCAGCCAATTGAGGGTATGAAGAAAGATGTGGTTCAACTATTCTTTAAGAATACGAAAGTTGGACAAAAATCTCATGAAGGACTTGTAGAGGAAGAGTGCTCAAATAGTTCAAAGAATTCCTATTTGTTTTCAAAGAGCTACACACTGATAATATTCTTCTTTTTATTCTATATATATTCTTTTATTCAATACACATTATACACTTATATAGGAGTTTAATCTCCTACATGAAAGGAATTCCTAACACCCCCCTTTAGTATGAACATGGCGAGAAAATGCATCACATGAACTGGAAACAAACTCATATACCCATGCATATTTTTAGATCTGCATACTGCCTTGTAGAGGAAGAGTGCTCAAATAGTTCAAAGAATTCCTATTTGTTTTCAAAGAGCTACACACTGATAATATTCTTCTTTTTATTCTATATATATTCTTTTATTCAATACACATTATGCACTTATATAGGAGTTTAATCTCCTACATGAAACGAATTCCTAACACCCCCCTTTAGTATGAACATGGCGAGAAAATGCATCACATGAACTGGAAACAAACTCATATACCCATGCATATTTTTAGATCTGCATACTGCCTTTGGATCTTCCTATGCATGACCACCTACATATGAGAACTTATCCCACTTTTACTTACAATGAATTTATCACCAGCTAATGACACTTCCAAGAAGTCTAGTAGTCAGAAAAACTTTGTAGTCAACTGCTCTCCTATACAATTGTTTACAACATCAATGATATCTACATTCTCCTCTTTTCAAACTTAGCAAGGGAATGTTTAAAAAGTTTTACTTTGCACACAATAATGAAATGAAATGAAATACAATGCCACTAATACAAAAGGTGACGTCATCATTAGTGGCTAACGAGAGGTCATCACTAGTGGCTAACAATAGGTCATCATTAGTGGCTAACAAGAGGCAATATTTAGCCTCCTTCCTCCAATGCCTCCAACCTCCACTTTGAATTTATCTAAAATATAAAGTCTTCATCACTAGGGCAAGATAGTTCTTCATTGTTTGCATATTCTTCCCAATTTGTTTCTTCAACCAAGTAAGCATTTTGATCTAGTTCATCATCCAGTAAATCTTGTGCCCTCTTCTTACAATTCAAATGTACATGTTCTACTTCTTTACAATAGTAACATTTGATTTTTCCTTTTAGAGTCCTTTTAGAGGAACATGCTTTAATTTGTACTTGTCATTTTTTTACATATAATACTTCTTCTAGTTCTCCATATTCATTTTGATCAAGTAGAGTAGAGATTACTCCTTCAAGATTAATTTTTATCTTGCTTAATGTAAACACTATACTAGACATACTCTTAGGCATACTATTCAAAAGTATTGCTTTTGCATCATCATCCTTTACTTTCTCGTCAATGTCAGCTAACTGATGTAGTATGGTATGAAACTTATATGATATACTAGTTTTGCACCTTTATCCATCTTCAATCCATACAATCTCTACTTTAATGTCGTATTGGCTTCAAATCTGAAAAGCTTGTTTAATGATTCCCAAATCTCTTTTGTAGACTTTGTGCTTTAACAAGTTGAGGCTAATAGTCCCCAAACGCTTTTTAATTTTTGATATTCCACTTGGCAATTTCATTTGCATCAATTGGTGAGACTGATTTAGGTTTGACAACATCCCAACGATCTTTTTCTATCTGGTGTAACTGCATCTATATTTGCCATGTATGAAAATCTCTAGCTTCAAATTTTTCAATAAAACTTAATTTATCCGTGACTATGGTGTGTTGAAGCTCTCACTACTTGAGACGTCATGGCGCTATGTAATGGACCCAACTATTCATTGTTTGAAAATAGGTTGTCAACTACAAGCTTCAACACTAAATAAACTTTGGACAAATAGCCCCGAACCAACAAGTGCATGTAACAACTCCTCAATTGTTAAAACTAAATTTTGATCCAAAATATACAATTTGGGAGAAATCACATTCAATCTTAGCTTTATATTCTCCACTAAAACAAAAAATCAGCTTTAAATCTTTTACCAATGCTTACTCATTGCCCACAAATCCAACAAGACCTCTTCATAAGATCATACGACGCTCACACAAGAAATAGGGAAGGATGGAAGAAGAAAAGTTTATTCACATAGTTTTAATTGAAACTCCAAATATGATCTCTATGCTTTTCTTCCTGAAATACATAGAGCTATTATGCAACAATGATGCATGTTGTAATAACCCACCCTTATTTTTTTTAAAACTTCACCACTCGTTAGCGTTAGCCAAAATGCAATGATAAAAAACTGAATAAGCAACCCTCCACTTTCTAATCACCCAAATCCCAATGTGGGCAAGGTGACAGCATATGGTGAGAAGGGGATCTTGCATTAACTGGAAATCAAGCTAACTAAAAGTAAACACCTTCCACTTTTTGATCACCCAGATCCCAATGTGGGCAAGGTGAGAGCATACGGTGGTAAGGCATACAATACATGCTTCTAAATAAACCACTTCTTCAATAGGGTGAGTATGTAAATCAAGTGCATGAAATGAACCATCTGCTTATTCAACGGGAATTACAACAAAGCAAAGCACTTGTCGGCAAGTCAACCAATCAAGAGAGATCCTCCGCTTATTCAACGTATATAACATAAAAGTAAAGAAAGCTCAATCACTTATTCAATGAGAGCGGCACTTATCCAATGGGGTAAAAAATGACATGAAAATATGAAAGCTCGACCGCTTATTCAGCGAGAGCACCACTTATTCAGTGGGGTAAGTAGCAAAATAAGTACAAGAGCAACTCACCAATGGTACTACTAAAGGTGTTACAATGAGTCCAACATTAAATGTTCCAGAATAACACAAGCTGCTGTTATACTATGAAAGAAATGAGAACTTTAAAGCACAAATTCCCACAATGATGTCTCAACATGAATATAAACAATTCCCCAACAAGAATAGCAATGATACCTCATTGATAGGGCCTCCGGAGGGCAATCAAGGGTCTGATACACTGCTGCAACAGGTCTGATATGACTGAACAGGACTAAAAACTTCAACCAGCAAGCAAGAGATGATCAAAACTTCATTACCTAAACACCAAAACACCCCCAAGCATCATAGAATCATCAACCAAGGCCTGGAGAGGCCTAGGCGCCAATGTGAAGGCAAACATTGCAGCCAAAGGTGAATGCACAACAACTTCACACAATGCATCAACAGCCCCAAATGGTACGGCCTAACTAGAGGGGCAACTAGCTCTAGAAAATTGGATACTTCACCAAAAAAATCTGCTATCTTGTGCAAAGGGGCGTCCAAAGCCTAGGAAAAGATTGCACCAATACCCACAAAAAGGTCTCCAAAACTCCAACCCACGTGAGCAATAGGTGGTATGGCTATGGTAGCAAATAGAGACCAGCAACAGCAAGAAATCTGAAAATCACTTCCAAAAAGCTTCCAAAATACTGCAAGAAGAGTTAACACACCAAAACATAGCTAGAAGACATCAAACAATCCATAATCGAAAACAAACTGAAAATCTTTCACCAATAACTCCAATGGTGACTCCTGCAGTGAAGCCACTCCGCTGTCCAGCTAGGGAGTATCTCTCAACTCCAAAACTAGAGCAACTTTGAAGGTTTTCATCTCCACAGCCCTTGAGGGATTCAATCCTCACTTCGATAGCATTTTGTTATCATCAATCAACATGACCAAATGAAAGCAAATGAGGGTGCATATATAACACTTTGAGGCACATAAGTTTGAAAACCTTTTCCCTCCAAATGGGACGCCACACTTGAGGAAATAAAATATTTAATTAAAATTTCACTCAAAACACCTTTCTAGGCATCCACTTAAGTTATGCATCAAATTTGCTTTTTAAAAACAACTTAAGTTGTCCATGCTAGTCATGGGGGTCCAAGGGGCCTTTTTGACTTTATAAAATTAACTTAAGTTGCAAATATTTCCTTTTTCGAACTCCAAGGATGGTCAAGACACCAACTGCCAAAAATAACAAGTCACCATCAACTAAAATTGCCACCATGGCCAGAAATAGAAATCTTGTACTAAACTAATGCTAGGACCATTGCCAAAAATAGCACTTACTAAAAATAGCATACTGCTAAAAATAGTGTGTCCAAACTCAAAATAAGCACATTTTGAGATGCAGTTGTGACTTACTAAAAATAGTAAGTCCTAAAAATAGCAATGACTGCCCACCAGGGATCTCAAAAAACCCAGAAAGACCCAGAAAACTCTTGTAATAACCTCTTGAAAAGTAGATGAGAAACCTCCAAGAATCTTGGAAACCCTAGAAACACCTCCAAGTAGCCTACGGGACTTTGGAAATAGGCTAACAATCACTGGAAAGCTTAGGGCTAAAAAGGGGACATTACACATGTAATCACCACAATGCCAAACTATAGCTCTTTCGCAACATGTTCAATCCATGCTCACCATACCACAATCATGATCCAAACAGCACTGCAAAATAAAGACAAGGAAAGCAACCAAACTTAATCACATGTATGGTCACATGCAGTGCTAGTACTAGACAATGCACTAGAGAGCTTCTGATACACACACCATTAATATGATTGAGGTTGTCTAGCAAACCTAGGACGTTTTTCACACATCGCCCCATTGCAAATGGGGACCCCCTAATTTTTGGCTTTGCTTTTCGTTCGTTTTGTCGTTGTCTCTCTTTTCTACTGTTTGTCTTTTGGGGGATGTCTCCGCCATTGAGCTTAAACGCGAAAATTTTGGCCAAGTCTAGAAATTAGGGTTTGAGTCCTCCTGGTCAGTTTGAGGTCGAGTAAGGTGAATAACTTGAAATTTGAGACTAACATTGGTGTCAGTGTGTTTCCAACAGGCTTCCACTGAAATTTCATCGAATTCTGGCAACTTACTATTTTTAGTAAGTGTGCAATTACAGGCAATCCTTCAAAGCATTTTTGAATTCCGACAGTCACATGCGTCAAAGCACATCAGGCTACTCACAGTTAAATTTGAACTAAAACGGACAACTTGCTATTTTTAGCAGTTCGCCTTCGGAGGCAATTTTCGGGCTTAGAGGCGAGTTTTTCAACGCATGTCTGGAGATTCCTTCTGGGTTTTTCGAGACCTTCGCCGTGATATGACATGCAAAGCAGGATGACAACTTTCAGCTTTCAGCCTTCGGAGGCCGAAATTAGGGTTTGCATGCAGGATTTCTCAGCGCATGTCGGCATATTCGTTCTGGGTTTTCAAAGAGCTTCGCGACAGTGTAACATGCAAATGGAACCGATCACTTTTCAGAAACTTACTATTTTTAGCCAGTGCTTGCATGTTGGAGATTTTTCTGGGTTTTTCTGGGTTTTTCAGGATTTTTCGGGCAGTATGACATGCAAGATCATCCGGCAGCCGGTCAGTCACTTTTCTAGCCGCCTTCTATTTTTAGCAGGTATCACTTAGGCAGCTATTCAACACCTCAGAAATGCAAGCTGATCATCATGCAACTGAAACGAGGTCAAACGGAGCTCATCTGAGCAACATGCACAAAATTAGGGTTTCGAGCTTCAGGGCTAAAAATGAGGAGTCAAAGGTTAAAATGTGCAAAACTGAAGTATCCATCATGATCAGCATCCTTTCGAGAATCTGCTGGCAAAATTTGAAAGCAATCGGAGAACTTGCTATTTTTAGTAAAGTGTTCCAGACGCAGGCTATAAATAGAAAGTCAATCTCAGGCATCGGCATACACAGGCAAATTCACCAACAACGGGCGCACTATCCAAATTTCAACTCAAACGGAGATAGGAAAGTTTCAGAAACGAGCACTTACTATAAATAGTAAGTCACTTCACAAGCAGCTATAAATAGCAGGTCAAAGTCAAGTCTCAGTATAAACAGGTTAAACATGTGATGAAGACCCTATGGCGCGAATTTCAAATCAAACAGAGCTGCAGAAGATGGAAAATCAAGCACTTACTATTTTTAGCAGGCTGGAGCAAGGGAATTAGGGTTTCCTAAAATCGAGGGCGAAACACGACAGCCAAGCAGATGCAGCATCCAATCATGATCAATACCCTTCAGGCAATCGGCACGCAAAACTTGAAGACATTCTGAGCAATTGCTATTTTTAGTAAGTTGCTAAAAATAGCAGGTGCATGCAGATATCAGGGCCCGACAGCTCAACCACATCTCGAGATTCGAAACAAAGCAAAATCCAGCCTTTTTGGGGCTTGAAATTAGCTTGAAGTGCAAAGTTGAAAAACTTTCTAAAAATAGCAAATTAGGGCAAGCACGATCAAGTCACTCTAAATTTGACAAATGGCATAAAATTCACTGAAATTGATAAATTTTCAAGTCTAGCAAGTGAAAGATTCCTTTAAAAGCTGAAGGTTGGTGGAAATTTTCTAAGCACGCAAAATTTGCAGTTCACAGGCCAAATGCACCTTGAGAAGCTGAAGATGAGGTAAGAAATTTAGTGAAGGCATCAAAATTGGAAGCTCCTATGGTGAAATGCGCCCTTGAACTTGAAGCTAGTTGAAAATCTTCTAAGTGTTCAAGATTGGATGCTCACTCTTCCAAATGCGCCCTTGAAGTTAAGTAAGGAGAGTAAAGTCTTTCTAAGTGCTTCAAACTCAAAGTTCAGCCTAGCATATGCGCCCAAGTGAGAAGGAGTGAAGAAATTTCTCTAAGTATGGAAAAATGGGAGTAGGCCTTGTCAAATGCGCCCTTGGAGGGAAGGTGGCATTGAAATTTTTTCTAAGTATACAAAATTTGAAGTAGGACCCTCCAAATGCGCCCAGCTCAGGAGAGAAGATGGAAAAGGTTTTTTGAGTGGCAAAAAGTGAAAGTATTACCCATGAAATGCGCCCAAGGTAAAGAGGACTCCAAAAAGTTTCTAAGGCACTCAAAATTGGAAGCACCATGGGTCAAATGCGCCCCTCTTTGAAGGGACTTCAAGATTGTCTAAGTGTCAAATTGGATGCTCAGCTAGTGATTTGCGCCCTTGAAGTTCAAGACTTGGATTTTGACTAAGTAATGAAACTTGATGCTCAGCTAGTGATTTGCGCCCCTGAGCTTTAAGGATAGGAATTTGTCTAAATTTCCAAATTGAAAACTGGAAGTTCCATGGCTGAAATGCGCCTACCAAGTAAAGAGAGAACTTAAAATATTATTCTAAGTCCTTGAAATTGGAAGAAGAGCCTGTTGAATGCGCCATTGGAGGCAGAATGTTGAAAGAATTGTGTGAGTATTCAAAATTGGAAGTTCATGGTATAATTTGCGCCTTAGCTTGCAATGAGGAAGTTTGAAAAGTTTTCAAGGCTGGAAAATTCTTCTAAGGCACCAAAACTCAGAGTAAGAGGGGTGGAATGCGCCCAAAGAACTTGGAGTAAAAAGAAACTTCAAAAAGGTTGCTAAGCGTGGGAAACTAAAGTTGAAGGTGGTATATGCGCCTTAACTTTGACAGATGACTTCAAAAACGGCTAAGGCATTGAAACTCAAAGTAGATCATGCTATTTGCGCCTTAGTAAAAAGGGTGACTTCCAAAATATTCTAAGTATTCAAGACTTGAAGTTGAGCCTACCTTTTGCGCCTTAAAAGAGGAGAGCCACTTGGAAATTTCTCTAAGTTGTGATAATTAAAGTCCATAATGCCATATGCGCCCTCAAGGTATTAGAAGGCAAGTGGAGATTCCAAGGCGTGATACATGCAAAGTGAAAGATCCCAAGGCGTTGAGCTAGAAAATATGCTAAGTATGGAAAATTTGAACCTCAACCCCCTAAATGCGCCTTTGCCTGCAGAGAGGTTGAAAAAAAAATTGAAAATATTTTAAAGTGGAAGAAGACCCCTCAAAATGCGCCTTGACTTGTGGGGAGCTGGAGAAAATTGTCCAAGTATAGTAAATTGAAGGCCCACACTCCTATATACGCCTAAACTTGCCTGTGAAAGCTTTGAAAAATGCTAAGTGATGGGAACTAGAAGTAGCCCCTTCTATATGCGCCTAGGCTTGATGAAGGAGTTAAAAAAAAAAATGTTTGAAGGTCACAAATTGAAAGTTCAATGTGCTAAATGCGCCCAGCAAGGAGGTGACTTAGAAAATTTTCTAAGTGTGAAAGATTTGAAGTAGAGAGGTTTAAATGCGCCTGGACTAAAAAAAGGGGATGTGTTGAGATTATCATGGGTAGATGGTATGAAATTTGAAAGTTAGACCCCTTGATGGCGCCTAGACTGGGACATGAAATGATGAAGTATTTTCCAAGTGTTAATATTTAAATTCCTTCCTTAGGGGAAAATCACACCTGGACTTGGAAGTATGAAATTTGGATGAAATTGCTAGAGATGAAGTCAGAAGATGCCAGCCGCACAGGGTCAACGGGAAATTTCAAGTTAGAGCAAAGAAATATGCTAAAGGGTGAAGAAATGAAATAAATTTGATGAGAAATTATTTTTCTAAGGTTCAAAATTCAAGAAAATTAAATGAACCCGTTCGTTGTACACCCATGGGTCTGGCGCGTTTTGAAAAAAAAAATCTTCTGGGTATTTATGATTATCGATCAGGAATGGATTTTTAAGTCTTCTACACTTTGTCGAGGCCTTCAGGGTGAATATTTTTGATGGGCGCAGGTTGATGAATTTCCTAAGGGAAATTTCAAAAAATTTTCTAAGGCAAGGAATAAAACGTGTTTTCAAGATAAAATTGGCCTTGGTGGATGAATTTTGGTCAAATTCCTGATGAGAGGATTTTCTCGAGTCTGAGTCGGATAAAACATCAGAATGAAGTATGCCCAGGCAGAATGGAGGATGTGTTGAAAATTTGGCTAAGGCATGAGGAATTTGAACGTGAAGTTGGCTCGCGAAGGCGATGAACGCTTGAAAATTAGAGCGTGAGAATCAGGTAAGTAAGTTAAGATTATATTATGAAATGTTCTAATCTCTTCTCCTCGCTTGTTTTGCAGGAGGAATGTCGAGGCCAGAGCACAATGACTTGAAGTGGTGAAGCACGATGATATTACAACTTCGGAGGAAGATAAAGCCACGAGTTTCAATTTTGAAGGAAGAAAAGTTGCAAGAAATTGGCTAAGTGTTAGCTCAAGTGGAAGAAGTCAAAGAACAAAAGCTCCAGAAGAAGATCAAGGACAGTGTGAACGCGTTTCAAAATTGGAATCTCTAGAAGGATGGTGGACATTAATGCCACATTTATTACCCCACTCTCTTTTGTGGCGGTTTTTAGGGAAAATCATGTTTAGGGCTGAGGTGGCACGATCTGGGCCATCCAGCCGATTGTAACCCTAGCCGTCTTTTGGGACTTGGCTAGCTATATAAAGGGGGAGTCCCCCTCATTTGTAATTCAGTAGACGGTAGACATTAGCTTAGAGTTAGACAGTAGACATAGAATAGAGGGACAACTTAGAAGTAGATTGATAGTGTAGTCGGAGGAGAAGGAAAGTTTTCCTTTGAAAACTTTTGTAAGAGATTGTCGTGTAAAACTTTCATAATAAAAGATCTTTCATTGATGGTGAAATTCGTCTTTGTTATGGATAGCTAGCGAGGTTTCTTCATCCCTTCTACTTCAAGTAGCGTAGAGTAGCATAAATTTCATTTTCATGCAAGTAGATGTTAATTGTGGAATGTGGTGTTTGATCTAAGCAACTTCGTCTATCCATACCACTAGTGTATTTGCTGATGGTGAATGCGCCTTGTGTGGTCAACTGGAAGTGTTTGGGCCTAACTTCAATCACAGTTTGAGTGATGGTATGCGTCGTTGTGATGGTATCTTCATGTCAAGTGGTGGTTTGAACATCCTTAGTCATCTCCCTTGAAGATTGCACCGACTCCGTGGACGCTGTCTGATGCGAGGCAAAGCGAAGTTTGGTTGAAGCTTGTGAAGATTGATCGCCATGTCCCACACCTTAGAATAGATTTAGCCTTCTTAACCCTTATGCCATTTCAATTCAGTACTTTCTGATTAAAATAGGAAACCCGCGCTTCATAGACAAATCCTTCGAGCATTTAAATTCCTTTCTCCGCTGCTGAACAATTCCGTAAGTCCCCTTGAAATACCAGCAAATCACATCAAGCCAAACTGAGCCTATTCGCACTTAAAGAACCTTGGAGTTGAACGCGATGAACTTTCGCAATCTTAGCATGCGGAATACTTTGATCAAGAGAGGATAGGAAGCCAGCATACTTTTTATTCTCAAGCAGGTCAATAACAATTTAAAAACACATCAACACAAACACACCAGACCTAAATCATGTAACAAATAATTATAGGTGATGCAACATCCTAAAGCATTCACAACTAGTTCATGACCAGTCGTCCATTGAAAAGTGACGCTAACAAAAGTGCACTCACCCAAACTCGAACATAACAGCCATCAAATTCACCCTCATTACTGCAGCTTACACTAGGGATAACATGAGGAAACCTATCGACAACACGAAATAACAAAGTATTGGGCTTTGGTCATGAAGGATCTGCAACTAGATCACTTCCTACTTCAAAATATAGATGCCCAACACCAAACAAGGTTGTTCCCAACTAGATCACTTCCTACTTCAAAACAAAGATGCCATGGTTAGGTTCCTTGTAAGCATAGGAGCCAAGCTTCCACCAAATTACAAACTTGTGAGCTTATGTAAAGGAAGCCTTTCAAACCAAAAGCAAAGGAAGGCTAATCATAATCCATCCAACCATATAAACCCTCATCCATCAAACCATCCATCAACCCCTATAATCCTGTTGGCGTAACAACTAACACCTCTGGAGTGCAAGTTGGTACAGACAACTATGCACACTATGTAATGAGTGCTCTTCAAATTAGGAGGGGAAGCTCCCTCATTGTGCGGACAAATGCTTGAAAAAGTAAACTAAACTAATTTCTATCTCTTTGTCTCAGCTGAAAGAGGCACAAGGTTTGCGAGAAACTTCGAACATTGCAGCCAAGGATTTTATGGTTTTGCAGGTCTTAACTACAACTCAAAACTAACTAGTTTATACTATCCAATCTCCTCAAGAAATCAGAGCATGGGGAAACGAAGCAGGAATGATTTATACAATAAACTTTAGGTACAAACTCACAACGTGAAGGCAAGGTGGGCTCAACTATTTGCTTGGCAACGAAGAAGTTTATTGGAAACGACAAATATACGATAAACCAGGTATAGCTTCACAACATGAAGGCAAGGTGGGCCCAACTATTTGCTAGACTAAATAAGTTTATTGGCACACACATCAAACGATAAGCTTTAGGTACAGATTCACAACGTGAAGGCAAGGTGGGCACAACTATTTGCTCTTCTGAATAGGCCTATTAGAAACAAAACATAAAGGATAGCCAACTAGGACAGTAAATTGCATAGACAAAACACGCATACAATTTACGATCAAACTAGCCACTATATTTGACTAAGATAAGCATTCACCATAATAAAAGCATGAAACCCAAGTGGCATAACAATTCATCATCATAATAAATACTTGTGAATAGATACAAAATAAGCAATATTACAGGCAAGGTGGGCACAACATATATTACTCTCTCGTGCAAAAGTTATTTACAAATGAGCTAAAAGCTCTTATTTATAGACATCAAAAGGTGTAGGGAACCCTAAAATCACCTTGAGTCAACTACAGTCTTATAATGCATGCAAGATTTATTGCTAAACCCTAATAAAGGAAACAATACAGTTAACTGGAAAGCTACAATCAGTTAACTGAAACATCTAATATAAATGGACAATGTGCAAGCATGCACATCCTTATTGAAAGCAAGTTAACTGGAACACTACCATCAGTTAACGAAAACCTTAAATGAAACTCCAACTCCTCCAAAATATCTTTGAGGATAAGATATGCGTGCATGGTCCCAGCAAAGATAATTGAAGATGAAAGTCGAGTTCTAATTGCATGCTCCTGATTCTGTCCTCGCAGATAACTACAAGTTCTAACTAACTGATCACTGGCTGATATCTCGAGCAACTAACCCCTCCACGAGGTTGTTGACTGCGTCACTATCTGGGGCAGTAATACTTTGCCGAAGTATACTGTGTCTGTGAAGCATATCCTCACCGCCTGTGATCTGACACTGAAGTTCACCTTTGCTCCTGGTTGCCTCATCAAACAATGCTGACATAACTATAAGTTGATTCATCTTACAGCCGACGGTCTCCCCACTAAAAATACTATGAACGAGTGCCTGGAGCTCTGACTATACGTCAACAAGCTCAACATACGCACCACCCTCAAGCTAATACCAACATGTTATGCGAGACACGAGAGTTCTCACGTATCGGAGTGCACTAGTGACATGCTCTCTACTCTCAGCCAACTCTGATGCCATTGTCTCCTCTATCTTTGCCTTGAAGATCAACTGTGTCCTCCAAGTGTAGATAGCCTCTGTGACTGATTCATATGCCATCCTCAGGTGAGCAATCATAATCTCATCTTTGGGTCTGTCCATCGCCAAGACTCACTCCTCATCTTGGAGACATAGACAGAGTTCGCGTGCATTGTACCGTAACTGATATAACTCTGCAAGCACAAAGCAGCCTCTAGTAACAAACTCCTCCTCCCAATCCTCCAAACGCTTGCCGTAAGCAACCAGGTGATCAAGCTGACCCTATTCTGTCGGTGGCTCTAGCATCAATGGGAGTGTGACGGTGACATCTTCCGTTCTGTGTATGTTGTACCCCAAAATTAAATTTTTTGTTACACTTAGACATTTTGAAGAAATGAGTAAAAGTCTTGTTAAATCAGTCAAAAAAGGTCAAAATTTGGGTGTGCATGTCTTGCATGAGGGGTTAAAACACAATTTTCAAAATCAGACAATCTGGGTCTGCTCAGAGCAGCTTAATCTACAAAACCCAGATCTCAGATTTTCATCCCTAAATTTTAGGAAAACTGCTATTTTTAGAAATTTTATAAAATTAGTAACGTTTTATAGGTTTCTTTGGGTTTCTTTGGAAATGGATACTGGCAAAACTTTCTAAAAATAAAAAGTTGGTCCGTCAGGGTCCAATCTAATTTTGATTGGCTCAAAATACGTCCATATCAAGCTGGTGCAGTCAAAATCTAAAAATAATCAGTTTTGCCCTACTGGGTCTATTCTGCTTTTTCATAAGCATATCAGGAGCTCCGAGGTCATCAATGGAGGTCAGTCGGCTGCCAGGCGTCAGTTTCAGCATTTAGACTTTCAACAGAAGGTGAGGTGGTGAATGCGCAAGAAAAACGGAGAAGATTAAAAAAGGAAGAAAATTTTGTAACACTGGGAAGTTTGAGCGCCCCAGGGAAGAAAGGGCGCCCATCTTTTTAGGGCATCAAATGATAAAATCAGAGTTTACTCTTCCAACCAAAGTTGCTCAGTTCTCTGTCAGCTTCGCAACGGATTTAACGATCCAGTCATCAAGTGATCCAGTCATTCGGAATTCAGCACTGAACAGGAAGGTTCCAAATTGCAGTCAAGGTGAAGAATTTGAAAATTATCAAAATTTGACTAAGTGTTGAGAGTTTGGGCGCCCCTGGTGAAGAAGGGCGCCCAACTTTTTGAGGCACCTAATTCAGCAGTTATGGTTCAAGAATATGCTTGATCTTTTCAGTGTTCTGCCAGCTTCGCGATGCCTGTCTTCGTCAGTACATCTGACTGTCCAATCTCCAGCAAATTCAAATCGAAGTCGGACATACAGAATGAAGGTTTCAAACTTGATGAGAAAGTCAAATAAAAATGGCTAAGTCTGGTGAGTTTGGGCGCCCCCAGTGAAGAAGGGCGCCCAAGTTTTTAAGAAGCTAAACAGATGAATTCATCAGAGATGCTCTAATATGATCTCTTCACGATTGGTCCAGCTTTTCAACAAGATACTCAGCACGACGATTGGATGCCGCAGTCGCCGGATACAAAGCGCCGAACAGAGGGTCTGACAAGAGCTGAATTTCAAAATTCAGAAGCAAGCAAGAAAAAGTAAAAAATAAGCTAACTCTGGTAAACATGGGCGCCCCCAGCCAAGATGGGCGCCCAAGGTTTTGAGGGATTTAAATTCATTGTTTGACGAAGTTCATCCCAGAAGAACCTTCCTTATTCTTCGTCAACTCCGCGATGAGCATAATCGTCAGTCAATCCGACACCCGGAGCACCAGATTCAATGAGATCATCCGTAGAAGAGGTGTCAACGAAGAAATTTGAAGATCACAAAAATGGCTAACTTTGGGTAAAATGGACGCCCCTGGAAGGAAAAGGCTCCCATGAATTCAAAGGCCGAGACGAAGTTTTTAGCCAGGGACTCCTCCAGAACATCCTTCTTAGAATCAATCTGGCTCCGCAATGGATCTTTCAACTCGCCTGTCGGATCAATCTGTAAACGGGAAACGAGAGGCGAAGTAGGAGGTCAAAATGAAGAAAAGATGAAAATGTCAAAAATTTGACTAACACTGCTTGAAGTGGGCGCAAAAGTTTTCAAAATTGCAAGGAGAAAGAGGCGTCCAAGTTCAATGAAGTTGGGATTTAGGGTTTTGAGGAAGAAAGCAAAACCTAATTCAAGCCCTAAAGTCTATTTAACATCTTTCTTTCATGTAATTTTCATTATTTTGCAGGTAGCATCCAGAGGAGAAAGTTGGAGCAGCAAGTTTGAAGAATTTTCATGATTCAAGTATTCATATTTGCTGGTTTTGCATCAGATTTTTCAAATCAGCAAGCATAAACCCTTGCTTTTTCAAGCTTTTTATCCAGAAGATCGAACTTTTCAAAGAGAAGGCCAAGGTTTCCAGTTTTCAATCATCTGGGTCTTTTCACTTCAATCTTCTGAAGGAAATTTTCAAGAACTTCATCAAGTTGCAGCAACTGCTTTTATTTTGCATGTCAGTGAAATCCTCAATGCATGCAGTTTTCAACCATCTGGGTCTTCTCAAATCAGTCTTCTGAAGAAAACCCATATCACAGTTTTTTTTAAGAAAATTTCAAATTTTAGGGTTGGTTGCTTTTTCGATCAGCCATCAAGGTTTTGCAAATCTAATCAACTAGGTCCATTTCTAATCATATTCTGAACAAAACCCAGGTGCCAGCTTTTTTTTTCGGAAAAAATTGAAGAAATTAGGGTTTGTTGCTTTTTCAGTCAAAATTCAAAATTTCAAAAACGGACGATCTAGGTTGTCTTGCAACGAATCTCTGAGCAAAACCCATATCTCAGAAAAATTTCAAAAAATTTGTCCGTTGGAGCAAGAAAATCAGCATTCTAAAAATAGAAATTGCTCAAACTTGTCTGAACCTAGGCGAGTTTACAGTCATTCTTCAAGTTTTCCAAATGGAGTACACTCCCAATGTTTTCAAGATCTAATCAACTCTTTATCATGATTACATCAAAACGCTGAGACAGACTTGCATCATATCAAGCCGTTGTTCGATCTACACGCCTTGGAGAGCAGGCAACACCTCAATCAGGAACCTGGGACATTCTGGACTCCTCGCAGCAGCGTCTATTCCTATAGCAGTTCAGAGTCTTGAGTTCGTAATCGCTTGCATCAAGCATTACAACCCGGCCACTAGGGAGATCCAGTCAGCAGATGGCAGATTGATTTGCAGTCTGAAGCCCGATATGATCGAGAAGTGTTTTTCCATTCCCCCATGGCCTGAAAGCGTAACTCTCTCAAAGGGTGAATGTGAAAGAATATGGGACATGCATAAAGACAAAGATAGCATGGATTGCCATTAAGACTCTGCCAAAGAACGTCGGGCAGGAGAGTTCCGAGATTGCCACTATCACCTTGCTCAACAGTGGTCACCGCTCAAAAGATGCCACCAAGTTTCAACCTTGGATGTTTTATGCCATACCCCACATCATGAAGAAGACCGAGTTTTACGACTGGCCTACATTGATCAGTGATTGTCTACATCAGCAGATAACAGAATACTTCCAATTTCATGTATTCCACATGGTGTCATACCTAGTCTACCTGGTGGCCTATCAAGGCCAATTCAGAGGGTTGAACACCGAGGGATCATTGAGTGTACAACATATATATAACTTCTATCCCCAGTTGGAGTTCACGAAGTCGTTACATCACTACAAGAGAGTGAACGAGGCTTTTCTGATGTACACTGTGCGGGACCTGGACAATGAGTTGCATGTCCGTATATCTTCAGTTGCCAGGGCAGCGATGGCAGAGTGGGCTGATTGGTTTATACAGTTTCCCACTTTCACCTACCTTAGGGTCTATGGCTATTCAGGTGCCCCGCTCATGTTACCAAGGTACCCGTCGGACGAGGTCGTCTTCATGGAATTCTTGAAGCAGGCCCACGATGTTCATACAGTCTTGAGGAACAAAAAGAAATCCTCCCTTCATTTTCCATTTGGGCTGGGAGTTTACACATGCAGGATTGTTGCAGATGCAAAGACAATGGGAGATGAGTTAGATAAACTCAACCTCAAGTCTTATAGCGAGAGACGATCATTTGATCCTCATGGTGTCTACGTTGGCCGGCTTGAGAAGAACTATGATCATATAGCCGCACTTGAAGATTTTTTGGGCTAACTGTATAGATGAGTTCGAGGTGCAGAGACGTAGTTATAGCAAACTCACTCTCCATTAGATGAAGGACTGCTTAAATGAAGACATAGAAGGGTTATCAGATGATGACAAGGATGTGCTTCTCCCGATGTATACTCAGAAGCGAATAGAGGATCAGCCCCTTTCACAAGTCAACTGGGCTAATAAAGAATCCCTTTCAGTTGAAAACAGGACAAGACAAGTTCTTGAACATAGCAAGGTTTTCCTAATCCTTAAAAGGAAGAACTCCATTCCAGTAGCAGAGCCGCCAAGGACAATTCCCTCTTCCTCCAGAGCACAGTCAAAAGGGAAGGGTAAAAGTCAGTCTCAAGAAGGCGTCAAAGGTAGTAGATCAAATAAAAATGTAAAAAGAAGGTTGGATTTCTCAGGCATAGTCATACAGGTGCAACCTACAACTGATTCAGAAGCCCCTCCTGATGAGCCCATACCTCAGAAAGAAGCAAAGGAGTCGCCTTCGACACATGTTTCTGTACCTTTGACAGGCTCTTCACCAATTCACATTGATCTTGATATCGAAGATGATGAAGAGATTGCAATAGCACCTCCTAGGGAAGTTAGTAAAGATACTACGATGTCTTGGCTTGAGAACTCCTTAGGAAGGGTAAGAAGAAGGCCTTCATATCAGGTGAGTGTTGATGATCTCGATAACATCTATCAGGAACCTCCTAAGAAGGCAAAGAAACAAGTTCACTTTGATAAGAATCCTGATAACGAGATAGTCATGGAGATTGCATTGCCCCCAGAAGACAAGAACAAAGATGAGGTGAACATGGATGATTTCGTCATGGTCAAGGCTAATCTTGGTAGAAATACCAGACATGCAGATTTGAGTCTCTTCAGAGTTGTGTCCGAAAATCTTCAAGAAAGAGTACTCAAGGATGGAGAAGACAAGGCAGCCCTCAAGGCTGAAAATCAGCAGCTCAGGCTTTTCATTTCTAACCTTGCCTGAAAATCAGCAGCTCAGGCTTTTCATTTCTAACCTTGCCAATGGTTCTTCACAGGTAACCCAATTGCTGCCCCACATTTTAGAGACACCAGCTGATCATCAGCAATTAAGACAGCTGGTCATTTACGGGAAAGAAAATCAGGAGTGGATCGAGAGTTTCATTGTCAAAGGAAGGGAGATCTTGGCACGGATGTTCCAATTAAGAGAAAACGCTCATGAGCTACGTCAAGGTATCCAAGGGTTTGAACAAACACTGGCTGAAGTTAGACAAAGGCATGAGATCATCATTGTTGATTTAGACATAGCCTATGGTTCAGCAGTTTCAAAAGAACACAAGAGACAAATCCTTGCTTGGAGGGAGCGTCATGTTTTCAAAGTTAAAACCTATGAGAGGATATCCGAAGAATTCATCGCCTACAGACAAAGGGTGATTGAAGCTCTCCTTTTTATCAGTGAGTTCATCACAGAGATTCCTTCTTGGTGCAGTCTTGAAGATGGTTCCTACGTCGGGCTTGATGAAGTGCAAGACCAATTCCAGAGTGTTGTTTGCAGTTGCAATCCAGTTGGCGGAAGGATAGGTCATATCTCAATGATGTCAGCAAAGTTCGAGAAAGCGGCCAATGAGGTCGAAGATTTCCTTAGGTCTATTGCAGATGCTGAAGATATTTTAGAAAAGCGGTGTTTTGCTATTGATGGCATAGATGCACCGAACCAGGACACAATTTTCAATTTTCTAGCGGATGTGATCGAGCTTTAAAGCAGCTTTCTTTTAGAAGCTTTCTTTCCCGCTTTCTTTCTATTCTTGGAATGATTCTTATCCATTCTTTGAGAAGAGAAAGAAGATAAGATGTAATAGTTGGCGTTTCCCGCTTTTTCTGCTTTCTAGGGTTTTATATGTTATCTTCTTTCTAGATTTAGTAATAAAGCTTGCTTGTTGAGCAAGCCCTAGATTGTAAAAGCAAGGAGATTTTAGGGTTCCCTACTCCTTTGCTTGTCTATAAATAAGAGCCTTTGCTCATTAGTTTCATAGCAAATTGCGAGCCTGTATTTTTTATTCAATGTCAGTTCACTTTGTGTTGGAACCGTGCTAGTGAGAACAAAACGCTGAGCCTATTGTGCCTTCTATTTGTTACTCAAGTATTGTTCAATTGTGTTGTGATAAGCAAATTGTTGAGCCTCTTTAGCCAACAAGGAGTTAATGTGATTGCTTTTTCTATTGTGTGAAGAGCAAGATTGCAAGCCTCTTTAGCTGCAATTTCTTGTTCCAGGCATGTTAGAAGTGAGCTTGTTCTAGAGATTTGAGTAATAAAATCACGAGCCTCCTTTGCCTTGATATAAAATCTCAGGTTTCCGTTATTTGTGTTCTACTTTTATGATCTTGATTTCAACTTGCATTGAAGTGTGTAGGTGTTTGTTGAGAGATAGTTCATTGAAGTATTTTGTCAGAAAATCTACCTTGTCCATTTCTAGTTTCTCTCGCTCTGCTATTACTTGAGAAACCAGAAACGTCTTTAGTTTAAGTTAGTCGTAGTTGAAGTTCTTTAAATCAGAAAATCTCAGCTGCGGCGTTTGTGTTTAATAAACCTTGTGCTCTAAGCTGATCAAAAAGATAGGCAACTTAGTTTTAGTTTACTTTCTTTCAAACACCATCAGCAAGAGGGAGCTTCCCCTCCTAATTTGAAGAGCAGTTTATCTGTGCATAGCTGTCCGTTTCAAATATGCATTCCAGAGGTGCAAATTTAAACGCCAACAATGTACAAGGCTAGAGATGTATTGACGAAGTTGTTGGATTTCAGCCTTGAGGGCTGCCTTGTCTTCTTCGTCTTTTATTATTCTATCCCTCGCGCTATCTGTTGCAACTTGTAGGAGATCAACCTCTGTCTGATGTGTGCTTTGACCAAGGTTGACTGTGATCACTTCAAAGTCCTGAACTTCAATCTCATTTAGACTCTTCCACTATGGAGGTATAGCAGTCTCAATGACAATCTCCTCAACATTCCTCTCCACATGGACCTGTTTCTTGATCCTCTTGTCTGGCGCATCTTGTTAGGCATGATCAAAATCTGAATGATCAAGTACATAAGACGGCTGCCTCCTCTTCCTCCCTTGTTGATTCGCAAGCCAAGCCGAGTCTCGACTAATCCCACTGGAAGGATCTGTACTAGCAATGAGAGGCTCCGACGAGAGTGAACTTGTAGAGGTGTTACTGCGAGGTGGCGAGTCCAAGTCCAAATCAATGTGAATCGGAACTGGAGACTGTTCTAGTGTTGGTGATGGTATGCGTGGCTGAACCTCAGGCTCTGGCAAACTCTAAACTGGTTCTCTGACAGGCTCCATGTGTGTCTCAGTAGCAAGTGCCTTCCCTTTTGAGTTGTTAGGCGCTTGACTCTTCTTAGGAGGATTACTCCTCTTCTTCTGTTTAGGTTTAGACAAGGAAGGTAGTGAAGTATCCACCGGTGGCGGCTCTGTTCTAGGCATGACTACCCTCCTAGACTTCTTGCTTTCGAGGTAGAGTATGTTGTTCTGAATAACTCTACTCGACCTCCCCTTCACTGATGAGTATTCTTTGGTGAACCAATCAACAGTCGGCAGTGGTTGTGTATCAACCTGCTCTCTGAAAAATTAAGTGTATCTCCCTCATCATCTGACAAACCTCCCACATCTTCTGCCAAGAAGACAAAAATCTGCGGGAGAGAGAACCTGCTATAGCTGCATCTACGCACCTCAAAGTCATCCTCATAGTTCACCCAATAATCCTCCATTGTAGGCTTATGGTATGGGCGACCACCAAGGCGTGTTGTATAATGACCCCAAGGATCATATGTGTGGGTGTCAACAAGGTACTTGAGTTTATAATTCTCCAACTCCTGTCCTACAGCTTTAGCATCAACTGTTGTCTTGCACCAATAGATTCTGAACTGCATTGGAAAGTTGGCAGCTTGTTTACGCTTGTGGCACAAATGTCGATGAACATCGTACAGTTGCCTCAAGAACTCCATGAAGACTGTCCTATCTGAAGGATAGCGTGGAAGCATGGCTGGATTTCCTATGTATCCATATACGCGGATGTAGGTGTATGTAGGGAACTGAATGAACCAGTCCGCCCAATCAACCATCGCTACTCTAGCAACCGTTGAGATACAAACATGCAACTCCCGGTCCAGGTTCCTCACTGTGTACGTCAAGAAAGCCTCATGCACACGCTTGAAATGTCATTCAACCTTCGTGAACTCAAGCTGATCATAGTAATGGTAGACTTTATGTACACTGAGTATGCCCACCGTGTTCAACCCTCTAAACTGACCTTGATAAGCGATCAAGTATACGAGGTAGGAACACATGTGAAACTGGTGAGCAACTAGAAAACCAATGATTTGCTCGTGGAGAACGTCGCTAATGAAGGATGCAATATTCTCGCCCGGAGATGATTTGACCAATGATATAATACATCCAAGGCTGGAATCTATTTGCATCTACATGACTTGAGACGCGATTGAGAAGTGTAATCAAAATCGCATACTCCTCGTATTCACCACGACCCACATTGCTCGGCAACTTGTTCTTTTTCTATTTTAACCATCTCTCTGCCATCTTACTCTGACACTTGTCCATATCAGCATTGAATGCTCGCTCATACACTAGACTGTTCGGATGTTGAGGAATACCAAAACATCTCTCGATATCCAAGGGCTTGAGACTGCATATGACCCGTCCATCTACTGACTGTATTTCGCGAGTAGCAGAATTGTAATGCTTAACACAAGACATTACGAACTCTATGCAATGAACTGAGACAGGTATAGAAGCGGCCTCAAGCAACCCGGATTGCTAAATGTTTTGAAGTATTGAATCTTTTATCTTGATTAGATCCAAGATTGCTTCTGGAAGCACCTTATGTAGATTCGTATCAACTGTCCTAATGAAGTCATGGGTCAAGACTGACTTGGTCTTGAATTCGAGCTGAGTGTATTGCATTCTGAAAAACTTGCCTGTTGACTATGAACACGGCTATATTCTAACAACTTTTCTGGAAAGCTAAAAATACCCTGCTGAGGCTAAAAATAGCTCGTCGGAGGGCAATTTTCACGAAAAATTTTGAGATATGGGTTTTGTCCAGAAAAAAATTCTAAGACAACCCAAAATGTCAGATTTGTAAAAATTGGACTTCTACTCGACCATGCAAAGGAATTTCAGTTAAGAAAATCAAAGCCTCGAGAACTGATGCTCTGGAACAAATTTTCCTGAAAAATTCTAGCACATGGGTTTTACTAAGGAAGCTATGTTGAATCGACCCAGATGATTTGTTTTGTCAAAAGTCGTTGATTCTTCAAACATGCAAAAGAAAATAAGACGAGAAGTAGAAGAATTTGAGTCAAAAGATTGAGGTTTTGACGCTTTTTCTTCTGCTAAAATCGCCACTCTGTCTTGAATTCTGTTGATGAATCTAGACTTGTACCTGCAAAAGAATAATTTTGATGTCTTCGCAACTAATTGTTGATGAAAATTCGCCCAACTCAGGAAGGAATTAGCCTTTGCTCAAGCTGGATGAATGAGAAATGAGGCCAAACTTGATTAAATAGAGCAAAATCGTACTATCATGGCGCTACTACAAGCTTTAAACCCTGACTAACAAAAGAAGTCCTCTGATTGGACCCCCTCCAGTTTGACTGACACTGACTCGAAGTCCCAGAGATAAAATAATATTAAAATATTCATTTACCATTACATGTAAATTTGTAATTTAAAATTACAAAAGGGGCGCCAATATTTAATTATTGAAGAAAATCGCCATTTTAATGTTTTGCATGCAAAAATTTGAATTAAATATTATTTTAATAAGTTAACAAAAATCTCAGCATCTGGATGCATTCAGCAAAATCCACTAATTCTGAAAAGTCCTCATTTGACCCTCCAAGCGTCCATTTGCAAAAGTTATGAGATTTTTTGCTAACTTCCTATTTTATAGCTCACTAAAAGTTACAATTGCCTCTATTGAGCTCTGATTTTTGAGACCCTGAGTGAGGCTATGACTGAGTTGAGATATCCATCGCAAAGCCATCAAAGCAAGGATGAAATGTCTGCTAGGAGCTGCAATTGCTAAAAACAACGTTTGACACCTCAAAAAATTAGGCGCCTTTGATTAAATTGATGCAAGGTCTCCAGACTTGGCCATTTCTCCATTCTACCATTTGACGCTTCAAACTGCTGCTGCCAGTGAACAATGAACCCTACTGACTGGATGATAGGTTCATTGTGTGATTGGAAGAATTCCGCATCCAACGACTATATGTAAGGCATCTGAAAGTTGCATTAGGAACCCCAAAAGCAAGGGCGCCCCTAGCTTGTGAAGGCGCAATCATTAATTTGACATAAGTGTAACTTTCATCCGAATGCCATATTTTGACCCCTGACACCGGGAGCTGGAATGCTTTGATTCACGCACCGTTAATCTCTTTGTGTAGCTAGAACAACTTACAACAGATGTCTTTGGAGGTGACAAAGCAAGAAAACTGCTTCTAAGACCTCAAAAAGAAGGGCGTCTTTCCCAAGGGGATGTGTATTTTTCATACTTAGCCATTTTTCTGGTTATCTGATTTCTTCAGCACTCTACACTTACCCCTCACGTACGGGCGTTTGACAAATCCCGAAGGCTGATGGCTAGACTCGTTGGATAGCTGGGAGAATTCCGCACAAGTCTCGTGAAGACTGTGACTGCAAAGAATCCCATCTAGCAGGCCTAAAGGCTAGGCGCCCCTAGCCTACAGAAGTACAGGTGTGTATTTCTACATTTTTCCACCCTCCGTTTTATGTGCTCAGTAGAACCTCTGCCACGATCACTCAAAATGTCGAATCATCTCACAAACTGGTGCGTTGCGGAGCTGAATTGAGTTAGAAAAGATCCCCTGAAAACAAAATTTGCAAATTCATCCATCAGAGGGGTCAAATTCAAGGGCGCCCCTGGGCTACAGGGGCGCAGAAACTGAAAATTTGACAACCTCTAGTGACATGCATTCTCTTCGTACCTTCAGCTTCTGACTTCAATTGTCGGAGTTCTGCAATTCGGATGACTTTGATTGATAGCTCGTCGAAAAGCTAGACTAATTCTAAAGAGATTAAGCACATGCAACTAAATCTGAGCCTTCAAAAAGAACGGCGCCCCTGGGCTACAGGGGCGCAGATTTACTTTCTGCAAAATGTCTTTATCTGTTTCTACCTCCGTAAACACTATTCTAGCCACTAAATTGACCTTGTAGGAGCATAATTCTGTTGTAAAGCACTTCTCCATCATAATAAGTCCTACTTTGAATCCCAAGTTCCAGTTCTAACCTCCAGGTACTGACCAATTGCTACTGATGACTGACATGACACTGACCAAAGTCCATACTTGACTTGCCCAAAAACTATTATTTGACATCATTTTAACAAGGTTTAGACTCTTTTAAGCAAAATGCCTTAATGAAGCAAAAAAATTGGTTTGAGTACAACAAATCCCTCATCCATTAAACCCTCCATCCACCCACATATACCCTCATCCATCAAACCATCCATCACCCCCTATAGTCCCTCATCTATTAAACCCTCCATCAACCCATATAAATCCTAACCCACACAAACCATAAACCATTCATCCATCCATATAGATCCTCATCCATCAAATAGGCCATCCATCCATATTAATCCTAATCCATCCATACATATCTATCCTTATCCATCAAACCATTTGTCAAGTCTTGTAGATCTTGATCCATCAAACCATTCATCAAGTTTTGTAGATCCTAATCCATCAAATCATCATCAAGTCTTGTAAATCCTAATCCATTAAACCATTCATCAAGTTTTGTAGATCCTAATACATCAACCAATGGAGCTCTTGATCGAAATGATCCACGTGTTAACCCTCACCAAGAAGAAATCATTCTAAAATAAGAGAACCTTTCACACTAAAACCAAAATTGAAACCAAGATGTGCTTGACCAACTCCAAACCCTAAACAAACAATTGGCTACTTCATCCTCCTATGTAAGTCACCCATCACCGAAACCTTCAACACCTTAGCAAAATTTCAATCAATCTAATCCATCCAATTAACCCAACTCAACTATGAAGGATGTTATCCAAGGGCTACTGGCAAGGAACCATGTTGAAAGTACGAATTTGAGGAATTGTGCCATGCCCCTTCTCAAGCACCATCATTCTTTCACAAGTACAAACATGATGTCAATGGTATTCAAGTTATCCAAAATCTTCCTCACATTACCTTTCCCACAAGTCCACCCACACACAAAGCTAAATGAAGGCTATCCACCTCTTCCATACAAATAAGATACATAAGGTCCAAGATCCATCAGTCTCATAAAATCAAAAGGCACTCCACTCATCAATGTGTAGAGTTGAAGAACTATATCCAAGATCTAATTGATAGAGGAGACATTAAGCTTGAAGATGGTGTATCTACATCACAAAATCACAATTTGGGAATATATTATGGTCCTTGTCCAAAACATGATCAAACTCATCCACAACCAACTCAAGGTCAAACCACCCACATTGATCCCATTGATCCCATTGATCCTTACCAAGAACAAAAATCCTTTCAATCCCCCATCGATCCCATCCAAGAGAGAAAATCCTACCCAATGGGCTCTACCACCTTTGTCTGATTTGGTCTTCTCACATATGAGCAAATTGAAAGTTTGAATATTCTCGATTATCTAACAATGGATTTGTGTCTTGTTCCAAACTAACATGTATCCTATCTCAAATCTATTATGTCGAATCATCACTCAAACCCATTCATGTTTATGCAAACCAAGGAGTTCAAAGTATCCAATACAAATAATAAGCAAATGATGGAAGTTAATGATACTCCCACAAGCACTAGTGTGATGCCTCTCAGCATCAAAATAGGTTCCTCTCATTGTTCCTATGATAAGTTTGCTACCACCAACCCTTTCATTGACCTTGCCATGCCTATCACCAACCTTAACTACCATCATTTGAATCCCTCACCCTAGACCAACAAAATCACACCACTTTACCTATTTGACAATGATGAAGCTATCACAACCTTCATAGAACTCCATGATAATATTCTCCTTAGGAATCATAAAATGAGCTTTGAAATCGACTTTGATGCACCATATATCCCAAGGAAGCCATTCAAACACCAAAATCCCCACATGTCAAAGGTCTAAATCCCAAGTAATCCAGAAGTCAAAGTCTCGACAAATTGTATGGATCCAAAAATCATCCTAAGTCCACCATTCAAAATACAACAATCCAAAAGTCAAACATCTACAAATCTCATAATCTAAAGTTCATTTGAATCCCAAAATCTAGTCTTCAAGATTTACAAGCCTCGTGATAGAAATCAATGAATCTAAAGCAAAAGTCAATGGTCCGAAATTCCAAAAGTCCAAAAATCCAAAATCCCTCTGGATCCTAAAATTCAACAATCCCAAATCTAAGTAATCCAAATATCCAAGCATCAATCCAACAAGATGAAATACAAAATCCAACTGGATCCCAAAATATGGCCATGCAAATATCCAATCCAAAATCCTCTAAACCAACAAGTCCACAAATTCAAAAATCCAAAAGCCACCATCACATCATGCAAAGAATCCAATCTCAGCATGTGGTATGGTGTGTGAAATTGTTGGTCCTTATTCCCCTTGGTCCCATGACATTTACTCACGCCTCCACAATCCCATCCTTCTATCCACCCCTTTTACATAACCCAATCCATCATCCAACATACTTGTATCAACACACCTTTTGTCCAACCTTTCACATAACCACCATACATTCTTCATCCAGCCTACCTTCTACTCCATTTTTCCTTGGCAACACCCTCTACCATAGGGGCTACAACAATATACTATTAACATTTGGGAGAAGCCAACTTACTAATCAACAAAGTTCACCACATCTACTAAGCACAATACTAGCAACATGGTCCACATACAATATTCATTCAAAATTGGATATGATATCTTACCATGGAAACAAATGCTTGAATCCAAACTTTTGTAAAACCCAATCTAGAATTCAACAAAAATCAAAATATCAAAAAATTAAAAAAATCAAAATAGCAATAAAAAAAGCTTTCATCCAATGGTGAAACCATTTCTATAGCACATTGGGCAAGTACCATGATGAAAACCCATTTGCAAGTGTCATGTGTAAATTAGTTATCTATGTGTACCTTACACTTGGGGGCAAGCTTCTTCCACCCACTCATCCCATCCACCCTACACAACCATTAGCCAGTCATCCATATCACATCATCATATTGTTCTCATTCATCACATTTGCATCTCAATGCCATCATATCGATCTTCATTCCAAATTTTGACCTTGATAAGGAAGTGGACAAGATCTTTAAACATATTTTTGGAAACCTCTTGATATGTCCAATCTTCTGCAACAAAACACTCCAATATATTGCCATGATTCATCGATTAAGTTGAACCATATTCAACGAACACTTCGATAGATCATGAATGACACATTGCAAAGTGAGGACATATCATTCCTATGCGACGTAGTCCTTGGAGACCACATCCTACATTCCCTCCCCATTTCCATCATGAATCTCATCCCTCATTGCCATCTTGAATCCCCCAAACACTTCCCTTACTCCAACACCTTTATCCCTAGTGCTAAAATGGATTTTGTCCTCAACGATTTGAACATCAACCAATCTCGAGCTCAATAACATACAAAAAATCCAACCCTGACACAAATCCACAATCCTAAATTCTAGATACTAAAGCTTTCAATATTGTGATCCCTTACCTAGTATCCAACTACTCTAAACCAATCCAAGTCCAATCCATGCAACAAATCCAAAATCCAAAGCTCCTAGTTATCCAAACACAGTTTGAAAAACAAAAAAAAACTAGACAAATCTAGCCAAGCAATCCAACACACATCCAAAAGCATAAATAAGTCTCGTCCTTAGTCTTGCTAAAATCTTAATCTTATTCAATTTCAAATTTTACATCGTTATCAAGATATATTGTTCCCAATCCTTGCATTGTTCTTAGGCTACATCATTCCCACATCAACAACACTATCATCATCATCAAATCAATCAATATTTGGCTTTCAACTTGATGAGGGGAAAAATCTTATTTGTCTTTTATTTTCATCATTTGAGTATGCTTGTTTGCTTGCTTGTGTGTTTCTTTTGTGGCTTGCATTTGTGAGTCGATCCTTGAGGCATCTCATCACCAACATCGTCATGTTTTCCATATCAAGGTGCATCAAGTCATATGCCTACTTGGGTGTCAATCCCTTATGCACTTGTCACAATGTCATCATTAACCCTTATATCATGGTGCATAATGTAAGGTGCTACAACAAATTTTGATTGCTCACAATATTAGGAATCCTTCAAAAGATTCTTAGCATGTACCTACCATCAACCATACTCAATCCTCAGACATCATACCATTATCATTATCCCTATCTTCATCCATGCACATCATGGCCATTTACATCTCCCTTTTTATTTCATAGACTCCTCATACATTTCATCCCTTTACTAACATTATTTCTTAATCCCCATGCTCAAGCTTCATGCACCTAATCATTCCCCGCCTCCCCCTTCCCTCTAATCTATTCACACCCCTTCTCTCCATTTTTCATCCCCTAGAACCTAGTTCTCCTTTCAAGAGACCACTTGGGTCCTATCAACTCGCTTGTTCTCTCAAGAGGGCACCCCTAACCCTTTCTATCATCATTTCCTTTGAACGACTAGGGCATCTTGCCATCGGTTTTACCTCACCAAATGTCTATACTTATCTTGTTTGAAACAACATCACTTCTCTTAGTTGCAACTTTGTCTCAAAAAGAAGCAAAATGTAAACACTTGCAATCTACTTTAGCATTTTAGACTAACCATAACTCCAACCACCATCATTTCTTCACTAATTAATTTAATTATTTAAGTCATTCTTTCCTCTAATTTTATTATATTTAAATTTTAATTACCTCAACCTTCCTCCACCACTAATTAATCAGATAAATGTTTATCTAACTAATTAGGTTAATACACATTTATCTTCTCATTTAAAAATTAAATTATAAATCACTTTCATTTCACCACAAAAGCCCAAAAAATGGACTTCGCATCTTGACCCTTCATTCATCCACCACATGGTGCAATCTCCCTCAAACACTTGCACTCTCCTCAAGCCTCCACTTGCTTGCATCTCATCTCCCATGCAAGTTAAAGCAATTCTAGCCCTCCATCAACTTGATTTAATCATATCCCTCCACTTGCATCCGGCTCATCCCTCCTCACATGCAAACAAATCCTATCCATCCAATCTAAAACATGTCTCAACCGTCCATATCTTGAGCTAAAAATCTATATAAACCCTCATTCCAAAGACACTTACCATATGTGGAGATGCTTCAAAGATCATAGGTACATGCTGCCAAAGTGGGTGTCTCTCATGAGCAACCTACATTCCATACCTATCAATCCTTCATCCACATCAAAGAGCTCATCCATCCATCAAGAAGGTATATACTTGGATTTCTTTGAATATTTATGCATAGCTTGCCTTCTTTGCTGTATTAGAGATATAATGTCAAATTTAGAGTAGGGGTTGTTTTGCATGCATTTTCCTTGTTTCTCCTCTAGATTTTGGTGTTCACTACTACTTTATGCATATATTTGTCATCATTACCCATCTTGATTTCTATTCTTACTGATATAGAGACTTGCTCCTCTTGAGTCTACTAGCAATGCCCGTGACTCACCAAACAGAAAATTCATAAAGGTGTCCACAAGGAGGTTTACAAAACTTAACTCTAGGTAATATGGAAATGTCTAAGAGAATCTTTTATATTGGATTTTTTCCACTGCTTGTAATTTTATTGATGATTTGTTCCTCCAAAATGATTGAATTCAAGTTCTGAAGTACTCCACAAAGACAATACATTGCTGCTACCTAAGATCACCTTAAGCAAAGATTTGAGTTTGTTCTCATCAACCTCTAATGGCATCAGGTTGCCACCTCCAACGAGAGTTGCATACATACAACTTTTTCTTTAGGAGCCCGAGTTTGAGGATCCTATACTTATAGGTTATTCTAGCGGTAGTGAGAGCTGCAGGAGATACCACTGCTTCTTTAAAGATTCTCATGGTTCTTTGTGGACCTTCATTCAATCTCATGGCATGTTACCACTTCACAGAAAATAATCAGCTCAAAATCATTCCATGTTGTCGGATCCAACCTTCGAGCCTCATAACTCTTGGTGGGGGTCAAACTGAGAAACGTTGTAAGTTCCAAACCATGGTGCGAGATAATTCAGAAAACATTTATCTTACAGAACCCAAATAAATATCAATATAAACCCATTACCAACTCTTTAATATGAAGATAGTGGCTAGTTGACATAATTTTGGATTTTCAGGTATGTAATATTGCTCTCTTGCCGTTATCAATTGTTTATTTGAAATGCATTATGCACTCTCTTCGTGTACTTCTGAACTATCTACTTTTCTTCACTCCCATTAGCCACTAGTGGAGATTAAGATTTAAATAAATTAAATTTGTTTAGATCCTTCTGTTTTTTTCTGGGGAAGCGAAGGGGAAGGGGGAGATGGAGGGGAAGCGGGGCTAAGTCTTAGTGTTTTAATTTACCTATCTCCTAGTTGAGCATTCCTCAGGCTAAAGGCTTTGGGAAAGACTATGTAAGATGTTGAATGTGTAATGAATATAGATTATTAGCACTGGTGCAACCCACTCGGAAAACTAATGTGTCGTCGCACAAAATGTATCTTGATTCTATATGTTCCCTGTCAGGTGACACTGAAGGAGACTACCATAATTTCTTCTGTGGGCGTATGCGAAAAAACTGGTCCCGTGAATTTTAACCCTTAGAGCTATCCCGTAAAAAATTTCGGGTTTTTATGTACTAAATTTTTAAATAAAAATCTTATAAAAATATCACTAAATACATGCTTCCATTTGGTAAATTATTTTCCTAAATTCTCTTAGCAGAGGCTGCAAAATTCTGCCATTCCTCTCTCCAGAACCTCCTCAAACCTTCAACCTAAAATACTGTAATTAGCCATTGAGACTTTCGTGAGAAAATTCATTTTATCCCTGCAGCGCTCTTACAAAACTTCCTATAGGCCACCTGCACACGAAAAATAGGTGCAACATTCCCTCCATGGAATCGCCTCCTTAGAGCATGCTTGATGACTTTTTTTTCTTATCTCCTAGTTAGGGGTGGCCCAGGCCAGATTTTTCGATTTAAAAAAAGCCACGTGTCCATTTCCTTTAGGATGTATTGTCAATGTTCAAACCCACAGCTGAATCCGATAACCAGAAGGATAAGCTACCATAAAAAAGGTAACAGGTGAAGAACAGAGATGTACTGGTGCACAAAATGCCTAAACTTTCCACTCAACAAAACAGTGGAGGAAAACTAAAGATTAATCACACATTCCATTCTCGTAAATCCAAAAGCAAACTTGCCTAAACTAAAGACATTGACCAAACAGTTTATCCCGAGGAGGTAACGTGAAACTGCCACTGGCATTTAATGTAATGGCAAAGAATCTCATGCTCATCTGACATTTACAACAGAATAGTCTGAAGGTCATATACTACAGCAGGCCTAAAAGCAAATTATATTTAATTTAAAGTGGAAGGCAATATGTAGTGGAGATTCAGAATAAAATGCAGACGAAAATAATAAAATAAGAAGAGTAAAGTTGCTTAAACACGGCCACTAAATATTAACCCCGACTTTAACTGTAGCCTTAGGCGAAGCATTGTTAGGACTCCCACAAAGATTTAACACCAGGAACTAAAACTGCAGGAAAAAAGTCACATTAAGACTAGATATACAGAGAGAAGCAAGGGTTAGAAGAAAGAAGTTACTGGGCTAAATCGCCGAGCTGGCGCAGTATTCCAACAAGCCCAGCCATGGCGACCCCTTCCAGCAACACATCAGACTCATCCTTCCCTGCTGACCTGTACAACTCCGGCTTCGCCAAACTGTACTCATTTCGTATCTCATATCTTACCAGCGGCATGATCAAGAAAATATTTACTCAGTCCTTAATGCAAACCAAAGGGACGCCGTTGAGAGCGCTTAAAAGCTCAATCTGAACACTAGAAGCAAAATGTAGGGGCCAAAACCATTACGCTCTTAGCTGGGGCCAATTTTACAGTGCCAAGAAGCCAACGTAACCTTCAACTGAGCTCCTGCTCTGATGTCTGAGGGAATAATATGGGTCTGAGAAAGGATTATGGAGCATTTGGACGTTACCAAGGATGCAGTGAAAGATCCGTGAGGTATCATTGAGCTGTTGAAAATGTTCATGAAACTGGGCGTGAAAGCCAAGACAAATAGGCCTGGATAAAGAATTAAACAAGCATTTGTATGTTAATGGCATTGGCGGGATGAAGCGAAAGACGGTGTCATGTACCCGTTAGTTCAGAAAGCATTGTTTTGGTGGAAGTGAATGTGGCATTTTTAATTAGTGAATGAAAAATGTATTTTATAAATAAATATTTTGAATACAGCCATCAAATTTAGGCTGTCCTTCACAAGGAATCCAAAATTAATTAAATAGAATTACTTTTAAATGGATACAAGTTAGAATAACAAGAGAAAGTTAGTTTATGCTAGAATAAATCATCATTTATATATGACATTTTAGATATTGCTTTTATTAACTTTGTAGAAGGAATCAAATGTGTGTATATGGAAATGGATACAAATTGAATCATGAAGAAAGAAAGTGAGTTTATGTTAGAATAAATTGTCATTCATATGACATTTTAGATATTACTTTTAATTAAAGTTAAATATTTTGTAGAAGGAATCAATGTGGGCATATGGAAAGGGAGAAAGAAATGATAGTAAGAAATTAGAATAGAGGAATCAATATTGATAATATTGAGGTGGCTTGGATAGAGAAAAAAGGATTTGATTTAGCTATGGTAGTTAACAAAGGGACAAACTGAGAAGTTTTATATTTTTCTCAAGTCTATAGTTATTTGTATGGTAAAATGAATACCAAAGAAACAAATAGAATCTAACAATTTTTGTAGAACATGTAAAAAATTTAAAGCAAGAAGAACAAATTACTTGGGAATAAGATTATATGTAGTTGTGGGATGGCTTTAGATTGTGGCCATCAAATATTTAGACCCACTAGTGTAGATACTATACAATATATTTAACAAAAATAAAATGTTGAAGCAAAGGCACAAAGAGGAGTTCATCAATAAGCAGTAGATTGTCACATGCGTCAATTACAACAATCTTGCCAAATGCCCTATGGTTTCAAACAGTCACAATTGTAAACATAGCCACATATTCTCACATCTACTCATACAACTTAAATATTTAATTTGATGTGGATTGTTAGGGCATATATCAACAATGGCAGGTGGATGTATGTGACAACACACACACACAACAAACATGTACATGAATTAAAGGTATGTGTCTATAGCTTCATTTTTATTATCTTTATTAATTTCTAACTTTATTAAGTTCAATTAAAATTAGAATTCTAGTTATTTTTTCTATCAATTTCACTTAAAAAAAGTAAGCAAAGATAGTGAACAAGTTTTGAATTCAAGCATAAAACACACTTGTACAAAGGAAGGATATATATAAGGCATTCTTATAAGCTTCTCTTTGCACTTGGAGCCACAACTAGGGGATTCTTTAAGCTTTCCCTTTTGCACTTGGAGCCACTAGAGGGGGGTCCTTGAAACAAAATGATTGTGTTTATGCCCCCAATCATAAATAAAGAAAACCTAACAACTTCTATTTTTAATATTATAAGTTTGGAGTTATGAAAATTGAGAGATGAATTTTTTAAATATAAAATTTTCTTTAGGAAACTCTATCGAATGAGATTTTATGTTGTTGCATCTAGTTTGTAGTGATACTTCACCATATCCAACATCAGTTAATTGAAAAATGATTTTGCATAAGGCCTTATTGAAATAAGTTTCAACATTAACCCCATGCTTGTCAAATTTTATATGTTGATAGGAGGAGTTTGAAAATGTGCACTATGGATATTTTTCCAAGAACTAGAATTCCAACTATAATCTTTGATGGATTCATAAATTATTGGTGATAGAACTTAGTGTAAATGCAAAGTCCATGAAATACAAACACCACCATGGAATGAGAAGAATCTTGCATATAATGTATGGTATATGTAAGCAGTGGGAAGGAAGCAATTGATAGGCTAGAGCAAGTAGGCACAATGCTAGAGACACATCTCTGGAAACTAAACATGGCCAACTACAACTAAGCATAGCTAGACTAGAAATCACAACTAAACATAGCCAGGGAATGATTCTTATATTTAGTAATATTTTTGGTAGATGAAATAAGTTTGAATGTAGAGCATAACTTCTATAAACTATTCCAAGAGTCATGTGGGTATGCCAAATCTAATAATATTTTTTGGTGTTTATCTTTTAGCTTTTGGCCACACTTTCCTTCCTACAGTCTTACAAAATTATGTTGTCTTATATATTTTTGGAAACACACTTTCTCGACATCTTACCATTTTGGCTAAAGGATAATAATTTTTTGGAGTCAACTTAGTTAGTAGGAGCTTTCCTTTAAAAAATTGTTATCCTTTAGCTAGAATGGTAAGACATTAGGAAAGTATGTCACCAAAAATATATAAGATAGTAGAGTTTTGTAAGACTGTGGGAAAGAAAGCACAACTAGAAGTTAAAAGACAAACACCCAAAAAATCATATTAGATTTATAGCAATACCTATGTGACACATGAAATAGTATATAAAAATTTGAGTTTTATTCAAACTCATTTCATCTGTTAAAAAACCATATTAAATAATATTAAGAACAATTTCCTAACTATGTTTAATTATAGCTTTAGCAACATCATTACCACATAAAATGACTAACTTTGAATACATGTGTCTCTAGTAGCTATGCCCATATGCCCTCACTTTTCAATTGCTTCCTTCCCACCACTTACATATAATGTATTGGTTTGTATAGAGGATTCCTCTCATTTCATGGTAGTGTTTGCATTTCATAGACTTCACATTTGCATTGCTCTACTACCAATAATGTATGAATCCCTTAAAGGTCATAGTTGGAATCCTAGAGTCCCTGGAAAAATATTTATAGTGTGCATTTGTCAACTCCTTCTACTTAGGTACATAAATTAACAACCATGGATTAATGTTCAAAGGTTGTTTCAAAGACTTATGTAATTTATTTTTAAATGAAACAATGTTGGATATGATTGTTACCAATAAAATATGTTTCAACATGGAGGATTACAAGATAGTGAGTGTTCTTATTCTTATAGGAATGTTCAAGGATTTTAACTTAGTGTCCTTCCACACTTGGTGAGATGAAGGACATAATTCATACCCCTTATTCTAATGTGATTGGAGGCCCGTTGTATGCTATGGTTTTCATTAGAGAAAACATTACCCAAGTAGTTGCAGTCTTGAATCAATTTATGACTGATTTTGGTAGGGAACACTAAGCAATGGTGAGAGAGTCTTCAAATATTTATGGGGTACTATGAAGTATTCTATTTGTTATCAAAGAGACAATTTAAGACACATGGAGCATGCTTATAGCCATGTTGGTGATCTTATAGCAGTGCATTGGTACACTTGGGGCATGCTTGTAGTAATGTTGGTGATGCTTGTAGTGGTTTTTTAGGATACTTAAAGAGCACTTATAGCATTCGATACAGATACAAGGGTTTGTAGACTCATATTAGGTATGACGTGTGGACCTAACTAGTGGCTATATACTTATCCATAATGGTGCAATTATGTGGATGAGTGAGAAACAAATATGGTCACTCTTTCCACTATAGAGGAAAACTATATGATAGTTAATCATGCTTGTAAGGAGGTAGCCTAGTTTTAGAGGTTTTATTCATCCGTTGAACTAGGCCAAGTAATAATGGGGATTAACTATGATATTTAGTACCATTAGCTTGGAAAATAACTCTATATTTAATTCATGGATAAGGTACATTGATGTTTAGTAATATTTTGTTTTTTATTAGAGGTAAAACATGTTTTGAAGGAACCCTAAAACCCTTTACAAAAAAATTGAATAGAAAGATAAGAATAAAAAAATAAAAATCCTACATTGGACCAACAAAAAAACAACTAATAACACCAAATAAGGGAAATAAACTAGCCACACAACTATAGTTTCTTCAATGTTTGTCCAACATCTAATTCCTATTGGTATAATTGCTCCTAGAGTTTGAGAAATCTCATCAAATCTTTATTTTCCTCATAAGGTTAAATAGGAAGTTGTTTAGTTGTATATGGATTCCTTTCAACTCATTGTGAGGATCTTCATTCTCCTAGATGGTTAAGGACATTATATAGCACATAGTCTCATATTGCTATGTTAAGAACCTAAGAAGTAACATACAATATTTTGCGTAAGGTTATTTCATCCTAGACCAACTCTATGGCGATCTACACACATTCATTGAGGTATCCATGTCTCTTTGAGGTGTATCTCTACTTTTGGGTCTACGAGCATCTACAAGTATTATGCCCCTAGGGTTACCAAATATGAAAAGGTAAATAAGATTTCCTTATACTTAGTGTATGTTAATCCAACAAAATGCATACACATAAGTACAATTAACTTGGACTAATTAAGAAAGAGCTTAGCTAGGATTAATAATTAGATAATTTAAAATAATTAAATATGTAGATGTAAATAGAAACAATGGTACTTAGCTTTATAACTAAAGAAGGAATTATCCAAATAAATATTCTAAAATATGTAATATCTTAGAATTTGGAAGAGTAAATTATAGTTTAATGTTTGACTCTTAATTAGGAACATTTACTCACTCTATGTTGGGATGAATTTGGAGATCACAAACAAGTTTGTGATCATGGATAAATGTATTATACCAATAAACTTGTACAATGAAATCTACATACTTATGTTCTTCACTTTTCCTAATGTGTATATATTTTATGTCCCTTCTCATATATGAGTGCTAGTAGTATTTACAATACCTAAGCAAGGTTGTCATTATGTCACAAGGGGACGTGCTCTCCTATTTCAACCTACACAAATGGTGTTCAAAATTGAAAACAAAACTCTTAAATCATGCATGTGATCCTTAGAATATTCATGCATATCTTGATTCCTTTTATTTTCCCAAATGAAACATGTCATTTAGATGATATACAAACATAGCTCTCAAATCATGGATGTATAAAACTAAGGCTTTAAATGCCTTTAAATACAAGGATATAGCGATAAATTTAACAATATTGTGCTTCATTAGCCCTTGGAGGGAAAGGTTTTGGTGGGAGTTGGCTAAATTTTGATTTAAAATTTTTAACTTGGAAAGGATGAGTACATGACCATGATGTTGACCCTGCAACCACAAACTTTTACTAGAATACAAAAGGGGCTAAATCAAAGTGGGTAGTGTGTGTATGAAAATGTGTGTCCATAGGTGTAATAAACAAGTGAATAAGTTGAATGTATAAGGACGGGGAAAGGGATGAGGTATAGAAATGTATGTAATGGAAAGGTAGGTAACATAAGGTAAAGAACATAACTTTACAAAAAATTATGTCATTTGTTAATATGTATATGCATTAAGGTACCCTCCCTAAAATGGGCCCAAATCTAAATGGTAAATAACTTGGGAATGTAAACTTTACCATTACATTTTTCCCCACTTCGAGTGGTATGTGAATCTTGGAATGATCATTAATCTCAAAGTATATATCACTTATAAACATGAATGCAAATTAAATATTTAGACATTAAAGGATATGAATGAGGGTTCATATAAAGAAATGGACTTTTAAAGGCGTCATCATGAAAATTTTCCTTTTATCGTGTACTCGCCATGGGAACAAAAGACTAGTCTCTACAAGATCTTATAATTTTTTGAAAAATAAAACATGAGAGTGTTAGTGACAAGAAATGCTCCTCTACGATTGGTTGCATCTATAGGATATAAGGAATTATGGAAGAGAGGAAAATCAATACATGAAAAGTAAATTTAATCTAACAATGTGAGCATATATAGTAATGATTGTAAGAGAATGTGTCATGTAACAATCATTTGAACATCTCAAATTTTGAGCATTGTAATCACTTGGGTTGAAAATTATATCAAGGAATGATAATCTTGTCATGACAAGGGAAACAAATGGTGATGTATCCCTTAATGGATGGGAACTATGGTGATAGTAAAAAAGTCACTAAAGAGACATATGGCTCCAATGTGGCATTGAAGATAATAAGCACATGCTAGTTCATGTAGGATGATAGGAACCTAGTGATAATGTAAATGTAAATGAGGCATGAAGCTAGAATGATTGTATAAAGTCAAAACAAGGGCATGAATCTAAACAAGGGAATTAAGTAGGAACAAAGGTATGAGGCTAGCACAAATTAATGCAACCAAATAAAATCATGATTTCAAAACAAGTACATAAAACAAAAACTATGGGGTTGACTCCTAATATAAGATATAACAATAGTAAGAACAATGTGTAAATGGAAAACATGATTATCCCAAATGTACATAGATGTCCATGAAGGCACAATATGGAAAGGGAAGACATGATACTCCCCACATGCAAGGATATGGAAATGAAATTTGAATTGGAAAGGGGGAAGGCATGATTCTCTTAATGTAAAGATATAACATTGAAGGCATAATATGTAAAAAATGGGGGAAGGCATGTCACCCTCAAATATAATGAGGTGATTTTAAAAGTGTGATATGATAATGTAGGATCAAATTTCAAGCTTTGGAAGCATGATAAGACAATGTAGATTGAATGGGAAATAAGTAGTGATCAAATACTAAAGAATAAGGATGGGCAAAAACATAAAATATAAAGAAGTAACATGATAAAAAGGGAAAGACTATGAAAGCATAACAAAAGTATAAAAGATAAGACAAGTATGAAACCCAGTGGGAGACGAAATTAAAAGGAAATGGTGAGAAAATCATAAGCACAAAGAGGATTTAAATAGCAAAGTAAAATGAAAACTTTGAAAATCCCCCTTGTGTAGAGGAAAAGAGGTATGAAACTAAATATAGAGGGTGAAATTGATGTGAAGAGCATAAGAATCAAGACATAGCCAAAGAAGCCAAAGTAAAAAAGGAACGAAAAAAAAAAGGTAAAGGTGAAATCTAATCTATAGGTATATATGGATATACACTATAGTTATGTTCATATATTATGTGACAAATTTATAAGATTTATCCTTTTTCTTCAAATGGTTGTGACTGTCTTCTTCATTTTTATCCCAAAAAACTACCAATTTTGTCTTCATGACTTTCTTTATCTTCCTCTTCTTTGCTTTCTCTTTATATTTCACATGTAGGCTCAACATGGGATGATGGGACCAATCTCTCGATGGATTACATATTCTTTCATACAAGTATGAATATGCTCATTTTTTATCTTCCCCCTTCATATGAGATATTCAAATTTATGTTTGGATAAATTGCATATCTCTAGAGAATGTCCATATGTCTAATGATAAAAACAAAAATACACAGCCTTGTGTGGTGTAAGTATAGAGATATGTGTTGGCTTAATCAAAGGTAAGGTAATAAAAATATGTTACAATAATTGTTTCAATACCATATGTGAAGGCTCCTTCAATGCAGTAATTTTTCTAGTGTGTTTTAATTGAATGCATGTGTGATGATTATCATTAGACACATCTTCATTTCCCCCATTTACCAAATGGGATAATAACGATGACTCGTGGAAAAAGGAGAGATTGTAAATGTATTGATGTAAAAGTGAATATATTTGATAAGTCATGCTCATATTTACATATAATCATAACACAAATTTGGAAATTAATGATGAGGTGTGAAATACACTTGGATCTCAAAAATTGGAAATAAACCATACATAAATATATGTTGAATCTCATTATCTTAGAACAAATACAATGTTCATGTTATTACCCAAAGCTTGAAGTATGAAAATATAATTCTTGTGCTAGATCCTTTTCCTTTTGGTTTATTGCAAGACTAGTAATATGATAAATGCACTTATTAATCTAGGATATATAAATGCGAAAATTAGTGTACTTGGAAATTCTATTATGAAGCTCAACTTAGAATGTGTCTTCATTTCTCTTCGATGCTCTTCAATGATATAAAAATAAATAAGGGTTGATCCTTAAATACCACACATTAGCACACAAGTTAAAAAAATACTATTAAAGTTAGCACATTACAACTAGTTGGATGGATTTGTTTAGGTCTCAATTAAAATTTAAAATTTTTAGAGAAATTTTTGGACTCATGAAATTATTTTAATTCAATTCCATGCTTGTGAATTTGACCTAGGATTAAGAATAAGCAAAGTAAGGATTAGGACTAGCCCTTAGAGATGTATATAAATGTAATCAAGTTACGTTTAGATTATTTTCCCCTTTACATTGAAATAAGTCACTTGTATGCTAGTCATTACATAAAGGACAAACCAATCAAAGTGATCCCAAAATGAATAGGAAACATTTAGGGTTTGCAATTTTCCTCATTAGATTTTTCTCCCACCTTGACTTGTATGTGAAAGTTACTATGAATATACATGCTATATTAAAACAATAATATAATATTATTAAATGTATAGACACTTATAAAAATGATATGTATAAATATATCAATTATGTGCATTCTTCTTGTTTTGAATGTTTTGTCTTAAAATTAGAATGAAAATATGAATCTCCCTACGATAAAAATTTAAAGCGATTCCATTTGAAATATAAATGATCATGAGGTAGTCACTACAACCATACTCATCAAAGGAATGTTAGAGACATATTCCCCCATCCAATTAGTTTCATACAAGGGATGTGAGGAACTTCAAGAAAAGACAAAATATACAAAAAAATCATGTAAAATAAAATAAGTATGTAGGAATAATGAAATATATCATTAAACCATAAGGATATAATGACATAGTAGGATGTGATCATGAAAGCACATGTGTGAAGGAGGAAGCAAGGTGCCCCCAATCAGAGAAAATAATGAGTGCTAAAAACCCATGAATGTTATATAAGAAACATGTAATCATAAGAATGTAAGATGTCATCATGACAAGTGTTGATAAAATTTAATCCTAGTAAACATGTGATCACGAGATGTAAACATGAAAGGTAATATGAAAAAGTTTCACAATTAGTTGTACAAAGAGAGAGTTCCAAGTTGTATAATCTATACAAATTTCGGTAACATTAGACATAGTAACATCAATAAAGAATTGAATAAGAATAAAAAATAAATAAGAATGGAAATTCACACAAGAGAGACACACAAATTTACCCTAGGAAAACCATATGGGAGAAGACCTGATCTCTAAAGTACCAAAAATAATATATTATCAAAAACTACATGTTATTATACAATATTAAGATCAATACTACACAAGAGATCAATGCTCTCAATTCTAGAGGAATTTCAATAGCATAAACCTACAAAAATATGGATATATAATATACATCCCAAACACTTAATATATAGGCCAAGGAAATATAGGAAACCATAGATGGTTTTCCAAAAAAATGAATATAGGATAAGCATTAAAATAAAAACATTAACAAAATAATATTTAAATCCTATTAAACACACGATAAACCATTAAACTGAAATATAACATGAAGAAGTATATGAGAAACCATTATTCTCAAACAATGGAGTACAAAAATATAGCTTGCTCATCCTTTTGAATGATAGTAATCTAGTAGCATAAAAATACTTATAAACAAACACACAAATTCACTAACCTATTTGTCTAATACTGGAAATAACAAACTAGAAACCAAGAATGGTTTTTAAAAAAAGTATCTAACACCACCTGTTGTGGCCTCCATAGGACTCTTATGTTCAAATTAGTATTTGATTATTGCCACTGAGTTTAGACATGTTGATTGTGTGGATATGGTATTAGTCTCACTCTATGTCTTGATTGTCAAATTTCCAAGGTTAGGTCTAGATCCTCAATTGGGTCTTGAATTTATAAAATTAACTAATAATTATCCCTTGCCCTCTAAACATATAAATAAGTCTCAATAGTGAATTCTAAGCCAAGATCATAGTTACACACAATTTTGAGAATTAAAAATATAAAAATATCTAGAAATAACACTAAAATATAAATTTGAAGACTTATATTTGACCTAAAAATATAAAAATGGCCTTAAATTAGTGAAATTGGGCCAAACACACATTGTTTACAAAAATCGGCTCAAATGGCTTCCTAGGTCAAAATTTATGGCCTATGAAAAAATTTCTCGCATATCAAATTGCTTTAGGGAATGAGAGGTCTCTAGAAAGTAAAAAACAATATCAATCCAAAAATCCCTTGGGTGGAGATCTAAACTTGCAATAATGTAGTCATTGCATACTTGGATCATTTCTCTTAAAGTCGAATGGTTTAGACCTTAGTGGAGATCCATACTTTCTTTGCAACTTCACAATCACTACTAGACTACATCAAACTTCTAGAGTCTTTAGAGCTTACCTTATGCAAAGTTTTTGACTTGCTCCATAGTCACCACCAAACTATGTCAAACCTTTAAAATTTAACCAACCTTAGCTTATATGGAGTTTTCCAATCACCTTGCAATCACTACAAAATTGTATCAAAAATTTTAAAGTATATCAAACTTACCTTAAGCAAAGTTTTTTAAACACTTTTCAGTCACTACACAATTACAAACCAACTCAAAAACTCCTACAAACTACAAATTATAATATAATTCTAAAAATCTCTACAATTTGCAAATTAAGTCTAAAAATAATTGTAAGATTCAAATTGATTATGAAACTCCCTATGAATTGAATAGATAGAACTCCCCACAAATTGACTCTAAAACTCCTTACAAGCTACAAACTAATTTTAAAACTTTAACACTTGAAAACTTGAATTAAAATCATCTCATCATTCAAATATTTTTTAATATTAATATAGGCTTTAATCTAATTTCATGACTTAACTAAAGAGATTAACATGAGTGTTATTGGGAATGAATCACACCATACATCATTTTTCTTGAGTCATAGTACCTTTGTACACTTAGATTTCATTTAACCAATCACATAGGATTGATATGAGAAATATTTATATGGGTATCTATTTGCTAATTTCTCCTAAGTGTTATTTTTTTTGTCCTCCACATGCCTACTTATGTGTTGAATGGTGCTAGGGTCTCAAAAATCCCAATTTCTAGAGGCCTTGGTTCATTTTATTTGTGTTTTTATAGTTTGTGTGATTTCCCCTTCTAACTAGATGTGATATTTCCTTTCCCATCCTCACATCTAGTTCACCTTCACTTTATCACAAGATTTCATTTAGAAGTTTTTGCTAATCTTTAGTCTAATGTAGGATTTCAACTCCCAACTAAATATTTTCCTATATGGTTTCCATGTTTACTTCTACATCAAATCTCTACAAAAAAATTTCTCCATCTATTTATCCACTTTCTTTCACTTCCCATCTTTATGGGAATTCAATATTCAATTGAATGTCTCCCTACATCCACTTTAGAGGATCAATTCAACATCCTTTACCAAAAAAATTGTTGTCCATTCATCTATTCAATTTCCTCCTTTCTTCCTTGTGAGAACTCAAAGTGTAAATAAAGATTCACATTTCCATTCCAATGTTCACTTTCGTAGCATTTCTCCACATACCTTCACTTCAATATTCTTTTTTGGCATACCTTCCTTCCTCTCTATGGAATTCCATCTTCCATCTTAACTTCATTTTTCATCCAGTTTCACTTGCATTTATTACATCTATCTAGGGCTTATTTTTTCTTGAAACTTCCTTTTGTGAAGTTTCATCTTCCTTCTAGACTTTATCCATCTAGTTGAGCACCCATTTCCCACATCTTGTTCAAATAATTTTTTTGCAAACCCCTTCTTGTTGAATTCAACATCCTCCAAGAAACCTCCTCTCTCATTCTACCATCACTATGATGTCATCCTCTCTTTCCACCATGTGGAATTTGTCCTTCCATCATGACTGCATATCAATATTCCAATTGCCTTTCCTTAACCCACATTCAATTAAAGCCACTTTTCCTAAAACTTCCTTTTGTTGGTTGTTTTCACAACTAACCAGCAGGTCTGAGCAAGCACCTATGAGCTTGCCACACTCAATGCTTGTATGCTTGCTAGACAGGTGGCCAACTAACAAGATGCAATACCTAGTTATTGCATTCTCCTTCACTTCGGGCTCTGCACGACCTAGGAGGGTGTTCCTCAAGCACACTTTGAGATTTCTTGTAAGAAACTAGTGCATACTCTTACAAGACTTCAAATAAAACTAAGCAGATGCATTCTCGGGCATGGTTAAAGTGTACACACTCATCCAAGAGATGGAAAATCGTTGGATAAGAAATAAAAATTAACAGAGAATGAAACTCGACACAAATATCATTCATGAAACAGGAAACATTAACTTGAATGAATGTTCTTAAGCAAGATAACTGAAACCCTGAAGACAAATAGCGTATATCAGATCAGTGCCAATATCCATTGGGCTAGGAGTCCAGACAATCTGCAAACAGAAGGAATGATTACTTGGACAAATAAAGCCTATGTGAAACTAACCTTATTAATCCCAGAGCTAGTGATCAGATCTTAAAGACTACTTATCAAATCCTTCAATCATACATATAAATTTATGAGATGATGAAAGCAATTTAACCTGTTCCTTGAACATGAGCTATTATCAAAATAGACAATGCAAGAAAGTATTACAAAGGCTAATGGAATGATCCTTGATCAGTTTCATTAACAATTTAAATGTACAATCCAAAGGAGAGACTCAAGGACCTAAACAAATACATTCGGGTTCTGGTATGCATCCAAGAACCTTACAATTTACAGACTGTAACCCTAGACCTCAAAATCTGGTAAAAACCTGACTCTGTGACTTAGTACTCTTTTTAGTTCTGATTTTAGTATCTGGCCGAAGACCCTTACAAATGATTCAGAAATTCCTTTTAAACAATCCAGGGATCGCCATCCAGCTCAGAGCCACATCAATACACCACGTCAGACCCCAACTGCATCGTGACCAATCAAAACTCTCGCTGTGACCTTCAACAACTTCCCTAGTCTCATAAATGCCACTGGTCAGGTTGCTGCAGGAAAGACATTCCTGCACAAATGAAGCCAAGCAATCAATGTCAAATCCGCTACTGAATCTGGGCGCCCATACTTGAGCCATACTGTCCTTGTCCCAGAGCCGTCGCCATGAATGCTGGTTCAGTGGATCCAACGACCCTCTCATCTGCCACCATGAATGCTCCGGGCTTTCACACGCGAACATAACAGAAACCCTGAAACACATGAAATTGAATCTGGGTCGTCGATCGTCCATGATCAGACGGCCGCCTCTTAAATCTCCATTAGCCATTGAAGCAGGCTACCACCGTCGGCAAGACACAAAGAGGTCGGGGAGACCACAGGCCGAGAATCATATGTTGCATCAAATGCTCATCATAGTTGGCAAGAGTTGGCCGGGTCGGCCAGACATCATGGCAAAGATACCGTGGCCAAAGGGAGTCACACCGAAGGGTTAACATAATTAGCGAGACAAGCCAGGGTCGGGGAGACATCTCCCCAAAGAAAATAACTCTCACCGACGAGCCTTTGAAAGAAACCCCTTATGAGATGTCGCTATGGCCCGAGGTCATTGGTGAGACATCATATAGATCATGGAATTATACCGAAAACCCACCTCATTCTTTATATGTCACCGAGACTTATGACCTTCTGTACCGATGCCCCTGCATTCACTCACTATCGCTGTAGCTTATTGCTCTAGGGGAGACCCTTTGTAGATATCACATTGCTTTGCCAAAAACTTTGAGCCACAATGTATCGCCAAGACACCGCCATCCCTACACCGAAAAAAAAAACTCTCATGTCGTTATAACATTCAACCTTCGGCGAGACGTTATGTAGAGAACACCTTGCTTCACCGAAAATCATCCGAGGTCATTCACATTCGCCAAGACAAAATGGTTCTCTCGCTGACAGAGTCCACCTATCGCCATAACATGAAATCCTCGGTGAGATGCTATGTAGAGTGAAAAGTTATGCCGAAACAACCGAGCATGTTAGGTCGCCGAGAGAAGAGAGAACTCCTGCCGAGTGCCACTTTAAATCATGTCGGCAAGACCCGGCCCCTTCGCCAAGACCTCCCGCCGCAATACAAAACATATGCCGATAGAATACAAAATGCACCTGTTGCTGAGACATCAGAAAACTCAGCAAGAGGCTAGCCTAATAGCCAGAAGATAAGCCGATAAGGGTTCCCGCCATCGCCACAACAAGAGGAATGTCTCGCCGACCACCTGCAACAAAGAATAGTGGAACATACACATGTCGGGGAGACAATTGGGTACCTATGCTGACATGAACCAAAATGAAAAATATGCATGACACAATGGATTCAAATGGATCACACGACATAATTATGAGCGAGGCAATATGAGGAAGGGACAATATGCTAATGACAAGGGCTCAATTTGAACACTCATGGATGCAATTGACTATGAAAATTTACAAAATTTTACAGTTCTAGCAGAACCAGAGGGAGAAACACCCACCAGAAGTGAATTCAAACACGCCAAGCTCAACCCTTGTGGGAGCCCATTTGTCCCATGTGCCAAAATGAGAAACACCCCATAACTAAAGTTTTATCATAAAAAACCAGAGTACACAACTAGACAATGAGAAAACCAGAAATGGCACTAACACCTTTCAAGTAGGATTTTCTTCTCCACTTGGATTAACCTCCATCTCCCACATCCTATTGACCCCATCTAATTCTAGATCGAATTCTTTCAAATCCATCCATCTATTCCCTTTCTTCATTCCTCCCTTTATGGGAATTTGATGTGCAACTAGATATCACTCCCTCTTCACTTTCATCATCCACTTCCACCTATTTGTTTTTGCATTCTTCCACTTTACTTACTAACGAAACATAATCCTCACAAATTTGTAGCTGAAGGTCTTTTTTTCTAGCCAATTATTTTAAAAATAAAGAAACCAAAAATTTGACTTTGGAGAGGTCTAATTTCCATTTGGATGGTCATCATGCTTCAATTTCTTATAAAATTACTGTTACCTATTTTTCACTCTACGCTCAACAGGTAGAGCTGAATAAGTTTCAGCTCTTATAGGTACAGGATTTTTTCCAAATTTTGCTGATAAAGTGTTCGTTGAATACTCAATGATGTCATCTTACAAATGTATCATAAGATTGTTGTGCAAATGTTTAAAACAGAGAATTAAGGAAAATTGCACTTTTATTCATTTCGTGAAAATGCTGAATCTCGCACAAGCCGCGAGAGTAACTGAGATTGTTTCTGACAATCAAAAAAATGAATACTAAATCTAAGCACAGGCCACACTACTGTAAATAGCATGAGCGTAAAAAAGAAAGCAATTCATCATTGCTTGTTACGGCGAATCACTTCGTTGGTGCTTTTAGCCATCGAGCCTTCAAGCAGTTGCAGCCTCGCTTCATCGCTCCGCATACCTGCAAAATCATTAAGAAAATAATATTAGAGTTATACTCTAAGCAATACTGAATTACTTTCTGTCTTACGCTTATGCTACAGACAGAAATGTAATTTGCGTTAAACCGAGCATTCATCAGATGATTGCAAGAAATCAGCAGAAAAACATAATACAATGGAAGCTTTCAGCTTCTTTTATTTTGCTAACATGTTTGTTTCAGTGTGCAGGAGCAGGTTTTTCATATTCGAATTCATTTCAGCTGATATGTGGAGTAAAACGGGCTCCCACAAGGGTTGAGCCCGGCATATCAGGTTTTCAATTACAGAGCCAGAAAGGAATACAGTACAGTAATACCAAATGATTAAAACAGTCTAAATCAGCATGATGGAACTGATTGAGCAATTATCTTTTGCTCACAAATCAAAGGGACAAAAAGGTAGCATGGCAGTTCAGTATTGTTTACATTTAACGATTCTCATTTCAGCTCTGTCTTTCATTCACATTCACATTGTGATAAGACAGCATTCAGCACTTTGTTTTGTTTCTTATACTGTCAAGTACTTGCGAAATTTACAAAAAGATTCAAGATAATAGTTTAACTTCAGCATTATAAGAAGGATTTCCATGTTTAGCAAAAACAATGAGTAGAAGGAGACAGTAAGCTCATTCATACATTGAGCTGAGTAAATGAAAGTATTTCATTCATAAGCAGAAGGATTGTTGTTTCAGGAAAAAAGTATGATACCTTTAACTTTTCAGCTAAGTCAAAGATGAAAAATAACAGAAAAAAGTTCAACACTTATTAATTTGCTGAGCATGATGACATAGCACATTGCAAAGATTATGAAGAAGGCATGGACACGCTATCAAAGGGGAGACATTTCAGGGGTTTGCAACATGTCTATCCTACATGTTCAAATTTTTTTTATGACATACATTCAACACAATTTCATTCATACTACAAGGTATTCTCTTCTATCTTGAGAAAGCTCAATAAACAGTGTTCATATTTACATTGCAGACCTCTAGAAATACTTCTGTTGTGTAAGGGTTTTCACATTTTCACACGATTATCTGCCATTTTATAGTTTTGATGGAACATATGCGTGTCAAGTTAAGACTCCCAAGCTTCATTGAAATAGTTAACAGGGCAGTCATAGAGGATACTGAGGGTTAGAGGATACTGAGGGTTATGATATAGGAATGTGAGTCTCAATATATGTTTGGAACCCTAGGAAGGAAATAAAAGTAATAGACCCTCATATGTTGTGTATGGCTGAGCATGCACAGCAAAAGATGCAATAAAAAGAGACAATAGCATGGCATATAGGGTAGTGTTTTCCAAACAACACAAGTTCCCAGGTGACAGTCAATAGTCATGATTATGAAGAGGTTTGTTTTCCTTATGTGAAGACTTTTCATTACAATCATAGGGCATCAAGTGATAATCACATAGGAGGAAAAGTTATTAGGAAGAAGCGTAGCAACTGTCAGTCTTTATTCTACAAGGAGCTGAGTGGTCACAAGGTCTAGCGAGGAAAATCTCAAAGCACAGTCTGCTCCAGTTGAGACAAACTGTGAAGACTTTGTAGAGTAGCGGTTTTAAAGGTCAGCCCACCTCATGAAGACTTCTATAGGGCAGCCTGTACTGATGCATATGACAGTCCCTAGATAGGGTTTTCTTTTGAAGATTTTTGCAAATGATTTGGATGTCATAAGAGGACAGTTATTAAGACTGTCATAGTGGCAGTCTATACAAAGTCACATTCCCAAATGAGTCATAAAGCATCCGAAATCAGAAAGAGGAGTAGCTGTTGCAAGATCTGGTACATGACAGAACAAGATGCCATAACAGTCATGGTATAAAGAATACAGGGTTGTATTTTTATTAGATGGGGTTTGACATGCTTCAAAGAATGAAGACAATGTACTGCACTATGGAAAACAGTTCATGGAGTAGTCATAGAGAGGCAGGAACATTCCAATAGTGGGGATAATGTGGATGGACTGAAAAATGCAGGGGTTTAGAGTTTGTTCAGTAAAGCCATGAAGGTGCAGGGTAACAAGTTAAATACACTGTTTATACCCAGATACAGAAAGGTGAATTTCATTCATAGCAAGGTTTAATGAACCACAGCCTCTTCTATCAAAGAAATATATCCAAGAATGAATGCTACAGAAAATGCATTAGAAGACAGCGCGCTTAAAGAGTAATACTCATTGGAAAATAACAAGTTTCGAGCTTAATAGTGATGCAAAGCGACAGATTTGAAGGGTGAAAATATTTACCAAAATATTTTGTGGCAACCGTGTTTCCAAATCATGCAAAAAGGTCAGTGTTCAAACTCAAAATTATTCAATGGTAGCCCGAATTAACACACAGGAAGAGCATTAAGTCACCACTCCAGGCAATGTAAAAGCACGCAAATTTTAGAATGCCCGGATGGAGGAATACCCAGCACAGTATGTTGTTTCATTATTTGGAGCATGTCTTTTACTAAAAAATCCAGAAAAATCAAACCATTTCTTGAAGAGGAGTTTTCAAATATACCCAGATGAAGTTTCGAACTGAAGAATATATTTTTCCTTGCTTTATAAATATTTGAAGTTTCAAACACAGAGATACAGAAACAAAGTATTATTAGCAGTACCCATGATGTTGTGAGGCCGCGGCCTGTTTGAACCATGGTCAAAGCTTTGTCAGAACAAATATGGAGCTATTTCAGTCATAGGTATAAAGGAAACTATTCAGAAAATGAGAGTGCAGAGTGTAGTGTGGCCTGGTGAAGTAATTTCACACACCCAAAAGCTGAGCTTTATTTTCAGTGCCTTTCAGGGTTTTAAATAACAAAAAGAATTCGAAAATAACTCATAGCCGTGGTCAGAAATCTTCAGAAACTTGCCAAAATACATGGTCAAAGTCCAGAAATTGCTAAGGAATCACTAGATTAAGGTTAGCCGCGGCCAAAAGCAGAGATATCTGATGCTTATATTCATTCTTAGCTGAAGATTTTTGTTAAAATTCAATGACAGAGATATGAAAGCTTACCACATTTTTTTTGAGGTTTCATTTTTATACTGGCTCTCTTCAGATCATTCTTCCAGCATCAACCTCAATGGAAAGAGATTTTCACAGAGAACAGAAGCAGATGACAAAATATCAAAATACTATCATAATTGCGCCCATAAGATAGCAAAATTTCCATATAAATGCCCAAAAAGAGCTCAGATTTGTGGCAAATAAGTTCCTTTTACCTGTGGCGCCCAGAATATGTCAAAAGATCATGGAAATCGACAGAAAATTGCAGGAGTCGAGCTTGGAACCCTACTCGGAGTGGCGGCCAGTTTCTTCCAGAAACTTCATGTCAAATGTGAATGATTATGTTTTTTTTTTTAGGGTTGATCTTTTAGGTCGTTTCTCCAAGTCAAAAGAATATCCCTAAATGATGTGGTCGAATTTAATAATTGAAATGGTGTGGCCGAATATTTTAAATCATATGGTCGGCCTATTATCATGAAGGATAATGTGTTTAATTTTTATTAAAGGGATGATAGTCGACCAAGCTTCCAATTGCATTATTATATTTATAATTTGCATTATTCAATGAATAGCTAATTTGTTAAATGATATACCACAAATCATTTAATAAATTAGTTATTTTAAACATGCAAATTATAGATATCTTAATACAATTTAAAGATATTATTTCAGGCAAAGTTAATTGAGGGTGTTAGATATTTTCATCGTGCACATGAAATAGAAGTGGAGTTTCAGTTCTTGGGCGAAGTTGATAAAAACGAGGCAGTTTTGCATGCTTTGAGCCACTTTTTCAGGGAGTTGCAGTTCAGTTGGAATAGTGCATGTATCAGTTACGACTTGGCAGTGAATTTGAGCTTATTTGGACTCATTTTTACTTGAATTTGGCCACTTTTTCAGGAGATTTTCACTTGTGCTCGGATTTCACTTTGTAATTGTCATCTTTTCACCTTCTGATGACTTTCAGTTCTTTTTGCATGCCTTTTTGGAAAGGTTTTTGTATATATTGAAAAACTTAACTGTTTTTCATTCTAGTTCTTATTTTCTGCCTTTGCCTTCAGCAAAGAAGAGAATCTTGTAACTCAGCTTTCAGATTAATATAGCAGTGTTTTATTACAGGTTAAAAGTGCGTAATTGCAGAAGATTCCTTTGAATTCAGGACTTTAGAGTTTGCCTTCTAGATTTCGAGCATCGTTTTGTGAAGAATTTGATCGAAGAATTGTTGTGTTTCGGTTCTGAAACCTTTAGTTTTATTTGTCTTTTTCACATATCTGTATGCAATTTAGTTTGTAATCACTGGTTATACATTGTGCTTATTAATGAGTTAATATGTTTTGTTGTGAAAACCTTGTTTTCCTTCAATAGTGCATTAAATCACAAGCCTTTGTTTAAATTGTTCAAGTGATTAAATTATTGAATCTGGTTGTGTGGATTTGAGTTTTAAGAATTTTTTTGTGAGTCATAATTGCAAGTCATTATCATTTAGGTGCAATCACCTCTCATAGCTTTAGTTCTTCAGTTCGAGCAAGTTTATTTTTCTCTTTCCCAGCCAAGTCAATTAGTTTTAGGAGTTTTTAATCAGGGAACTAGCCCTCTCTGGAGATTGATTCTCGAAATTAGGCAACCCACAGGCCTGAGAATCATTCCATGTTTCAACAGATTGCTAGGTTTAATTAATCAAGCGTTCGGGTGCAATCTGATTTGATAACAATTACCACACCCCTTCATTATTTCCAATTGCACATTGAATTTTCATAAACCATTCAAAACTTCCCCTTCCTTTCTTGAACTATTCCAAGATCACCATTAATTCCTGATTGAACCTTGCAACCACTTGATCTAGTTTGTTCATGTCTAAAATGCATACTTTAATCAAATGAGGACAGATTTAAGTGGTGAATTGAATGATGGAATTCTTATGCCATCTCCTACAATAGATTTATTGAGATACTCCATGTCATTCCACCCAAAATCTAGAGACATCATTAATGTAGAAATATCTTATAAATATGAGTGATATTCTTCCTTACCTCACATAGTTCTGCATTGTAATGATTTCTCACGTGCAATCCCTTCTTCTAGTTAGGAAGTTGGAGTCTATTTCTATTTCCAACTAATTATTTTTAAGTGGCTTGCAATAAGCCTCGACTTTCTATATATGGTTTCACATGTATTTTTATGTAATAGATCTTAACTGACTCATCATGAGGTCCTCATATGACAAGTGTCACCCATTCATGTGGCTATTTATTGTAACATTCTCTATTTAAGAAAGATATCATTTTATTGTAAGAGGTTGGAAAAGCAAGGGAATTTTTTATAATACATGTAAATTTTGTTTAGATAGATATAAAATAAAATTATTCTCATCAATTCTCTTTATCTCTATTTGAGTTATATGAATGGATGTTCTTATTTTATTATTTTCTACTTTGTAAGTGTTGTGTGATTTTAAAAATGTAACTAAGAGTTTCAAGTTTCTTCACACACACTTGTTGTGATAGTCATTATTCAAAGAGTAATATAAATCTTTCACAAATAATAATGGGAAAACAAATGGTGCAAAGGATTATTAATTAGGATATAAATTTTATGAACCATATTTGTAGGTTTTGTCATTGTAAGGAAAAGGTAAATGTTAGAATCCATCAAGGATGTTATTATTAAGAAGGATTACTAGTAGTTAGCAATTGACTCTATATTTACTTAAATAGGCACTAACCATTATTTAGATAATTCCTTCCAACCTAGTTGATTTTAAAATGATAAATCCATCAGAGAGTAAATTATATATGTAACATTATTAAAATTTACACTAAAATATTATAGGTACAAGGAATAGGTTATTCACTCCCAATAATTTAATAAATCCTTGCCTATTTTATGTTGATTTTCATATCTTCTTTGCATTAAAATAGAATCCTAAGAGTTATTTGAATTTAGTGTGCATGATAGGGTTACCCACCTAGGTTTTGTAGAGCTTGAAGTACAAGAGAGAATTATTATATCTCTTGTTCATTGACCATCCATTCAATAATATTGATAATAGGAAGTCACAACTCCTCATAGATTATTTAAGGTATGTTGGGGAACCAATAGATTGGAAACTCTATTGGGGAGTCAAGTTCAAAATCTTATTACTCATTTTGGAAGACTTGACCATTTTAATTTCCTTGTAGTTTATGCATTGCATCCCATCTGAGTCATCACCAAGATATTGACAACTCTATTAGGGAGTTTGATGTCTATTTCTCATGGGTTAGTCCAAAAGAGTTTATCTTGTGGCTCTGTCTAACCCCTCATGTCTTTTCCTTTTATTGGGTGGTGACTTTATTATTAAAGAACCAAGAATTATTCAATTATCTTGAATAATGGATGGGAGGGGGTCATTATTCTAGGGAGATCCAAATAAAAAGACAACGGGATATATGAAGAAAAATGAAACTACATGGAAAGAAAAGAATACATGTATGTCTCTAATTCTTAAAATTGATCAAGTAGGAAATAATATAGTGCATTCAAACATAAAATAAAATAAATCTTGTTATATGAATGATGAATCTGCTTCTTGAGTTAGTTAGAGAAATGATGAGAAATTTATAGTATGGTTCTAAGTACCAAAATATTGTAAGTGATGTCCAAAATCAAAGAGAGAAAAGAGAAGAAAAATCTCAAATTAATGAGGCTTTTATGTATTAAGAAAATAAATCCAAATTGAATGTAAGGATAAAATCCTTATTTTACAATCATGTGATATCACTAGCTAGGCAAGAAGAACATCCATACTGGTATAAGGATGATGTTGTGAGGCCCCACCCTTTTATTCAATAGTAGAAAATGCTTTATTTGTATCATGGGTATGTTTATTAAGTGATAATTAAAATGATGTTTATAGGTATGCAATAAAGAGCATGTATTGGAAGATGATAGTCGAGCAAGGGATGGTAAACAGATGGACAATAGAAACAAAGGTAGGGCAAGTGTATTGGAAAAAAATGATATATTAATACACATGGAAAGTAAAAATAAATAAAATGGATGGTAGGAAAGGGATTAAATGCATGATGTAAGTGCGCTTCTTTTCTCATGACAATATATTTCCCCTTCCAAAGAAAGAGTGGTTCACTCTCAAGAAATTATAGATTATATATGATTTCAATACCAACAAATTTGTCAGATATAATAGAGTTATTTGAGAAGAATCTACCACCCTAAGAACTTGGAACCTATTTTAGATTGCCTTTGGACACCAACAAAGATTGATAAATTAAATGATGAGTACTTGCAAAAATATAATGACCTCGTCAAACTTCTTCTTGCATTTATAGCATTCTTACCACTCCTTATTCTAGTGATATTTCGTCACCTCTTATTCCTCACCCTCTTTATACCCCTTCCATTATTTCTCATGTCCTTACCACAACTATTCTTATCAGTAATCTTGATGCAATATTATAGAATCCTGATAGAGTAGAGTTTAAGTTGATGCCATGCCTAGTAGACATGATATAGATAGTTATATTCTAACATAGTACACTCATATTACTTTTGAGATATGTTAGCTAATGAAATGGCTCAGGATAAACATACTCAAAATAATGACTCTCAACCCATATTTTGCACCAGTGTAAACCCGCTAACAGCTATGAAAAGACCACAATTGCATTTGTGGCTTTTCTCTGCATTTTGTCAAGGTACAACTCCCTTACCAAATTTTTAATGAATTTTTCTAAGCTAATGAACATGGGTGTGCTTTTAACCAGAAAGCAGGAAAGGCAACTGATGCTAGTTCATAAATATGAAACTAACATGAGAGCGTAAATCACATCCATAAACAATCAACACAGATTGAGAAGCCTATGACCATCCAATCAAAGAAATAAGATCAAACTATAATAAATGAACACCATACAACTTATCTCACAAATAATATATAACTATATCGCACGTGTAATACAAAGATCAATGTACAAAGCATATCATTTAAATTCATAACACAAAGGTCACAAACTATTACAGTATGAAATAAATGCCTAAATCCCTCTTGATAACACCACCGGGTACATATCCAAAGAACCCCTATCTTCTTCTCCATTTTCAAATTTATAGAAAAACCAACCCCCACTAGATAGTCGTCAAAGTCGTTACTAAATTAGTAGTCTTCTTGTTTCTCCAATGTTTCTTGAAAATTGCTAAAATCAATTAGAATAATTAATCTGGCAAATGAATGGATGTTGGGCAAGAAAAACCGATCTTGATCTCACCAACATCAGTCAAATGACCTTTCACACAATCAAATAATTAATGCGACATCAAGGGAATATCAAACGATAGCACATGTATGCTATTTGATGGGAAATGTAATTTAAACCAGCTCAAATTAGCCATAAATTGGGACTGAGTTGCCATCTCATCAACCTAGGAGGAAGCACCAATGTCCAACCAGTCTTCTATAAATTTAGTTAGTGTCACCTTTCTTCATCATTTAGTAGCACCTAACATGGCGATCTCTTAGAGTGATGACAATTCTACAAATGACTTCATTGTCTTGAAGGAGATCGAGTGCAGTCCGTTGTTTAGGCATTTGTCAGATCAGCTAAAGGAGGTCTTCATGATACAAAGCGAGGTGGAGGAAGAGGTGCTTCACAGTATTTTGGGCGAAGCATTCCTGAGTCAAGCACACATACATAACACCACCATGTTGGAGCGTTTCATATACATAGTCATCAGGACTTCTGGCCACCGCAATTGGGGTGTAAGAGCATTAGAACACCTGGTAAAGCCTAAATTCCATCATCACATCAATGTGGATATTACTGGGCTTAGTCACTATCCTCGGAATGGGCTAATAGAAAATGCCATTTGTATAGCGTTAGCTCTTCAGGATGAGACACTGGAGGAAGTTGTCGCTCTTCTTCACGTAGGAATCATAAGGAATGATATGGGGCTCTTTGCACAGTTCCTGCAGTCGCATGAGAACCTGTTGTCACTTGGCCAAGCTGAACACTTTTAGACTATGATTGAGGGCATTCGAGTATTGATGTTTACCCTGTGTGCTTGAATGAAAGTGTCTATTTTTGTCTTTTGCCTTCGATATGAACTTTTTTAGTCGAATTAGATAATTTTGTAATGCCAATGCAATGTAAAAACATACATATATATAAATAAAATATTCCTTTTGGTATCACTGTGTTTTTGTATGCATGACCTCATTTGTTTTTGTTCATATCGGATCTGAAAATGTTGGTTTTTGTTTCTGTATAATGCACTGGTTATGTGAATTAAGCTCACTGTTATTCCATTAATCACTGGAAAGCTTCTGAGCGGCAAAATGGGTAGTTCGTGTAACCTAACAAAACACTGCTTAGGTTTCAAACGATTAAAAGAATACCGCCCAAAGGTATAACTTGGAGGGGAAGTTACTAACTTCTGACACATGACAATTCATCAAGCGGGTTATTAACACACAAACACCCACTTTCAAAAGAATGGTAAGTTTGAATAAGGTTATAAAACATTTCCCATTGAAAGTTGTAACAATACAAGCGGTAAAATGAGAGGTTCGAGGAACAAACAAAAACCTCAGTTGAGTTCAAGAAGAGCAACAACATGCCGCCCGAACGCAAGTTTAAGTAAAATGCCTAAGGCAAAAGATAAAATTAGTCTAAGAAAAAGGGGGTCATTTTTGTGAGTAACAAGATAGAAACTTATCTATTACTAAATGGTTTGTAGCACCAAAATTTGAGATGTACAATGGAAAAGATGACCCAAATACAAATTTGTAATCTTTACAAGATGTATGCTTAGACTATGTGTCTAAAGATGAATTATTGACCATATTATTTTCATACATAATGATAGGCTATTCCATAAAGTGGTTATATTCTTTATTGCCTAGGTCTATTCATTATTATTTTTTAAGTTGGAAAAATATTTCCTTATCATTTTCATATGAATGTGAGTTTGAAGATTCTAATTTATTATTTATAAATGAGTTTTATCAAGGGTCTAATGAAATTTAATTATTCTTATAATATCTTAATCTATATTTTTGAATTGATACATCACCTTCTTGTAATGAGTTACATACATATTTTCTCAGGATTTTTTTTGTCACCAGTTAAGGATAGTGTATGTTTTAAGGCTATGCTTTTTTTATGGATTTTTATGTGAAATTGAAATTATTGACTTTTGTTGTATTGAAATATGGTTATTCTCATATATCTTATATGTCTTCTTCCCCTTCCAATTTTCAAGGGAAAAGTAAGTTTCAAAATGGTACCAATTCCTTGGACAAGCCAATTACCAATCATGAGACCAATGCTTATAATTTTTGTTTTTTTTTTAAGCCTCAATTTTCTAGAGAATAAAATGACCCCTTGAAATATATGCTTTGAATTTTCCTTAATGCTAATACGATTACCCTTCCATATATTTTCCTATTAAATCTATCTAGAGGGATACATGAGGCATAAAATGAGCTACAATTATCATGTAGATAATATATTGGTATTGAAACACAAGATACATAATTTAATTGATAAGAACATGATGCATATAGGATGTTAATGATGGGAGAAATCCTTTTGTAACTCTTAATCAAAATTTACATATTTATATATCTATTCCCATAACATAGTCTACTAACTTGGACTTTTACCAAGTATTCAAGAAGTTAGAGAGTGATATGGCATATAAGCACGTGGTTAGATATTATACAGGTGAATTTGGGTGGGAATTGTCTATGCAGCCCTCAAAACGGTCATTTAACTGCATTCTTTATTTTTAATTAATTAATAAATACGGTCAAATGACCGTTTTGAGGGTTGCATAGACATCGCCATTTGGATGACTGGGAAATCATCAACAATCTTACAGTTAATTGCAACCTATTCTAGTATTCAAAAAATTAGAGAGTGATAAGACATATAAGCACATGGTTAGATATTATATAGGTGAATTTAGGTGGGAATTGTCTATGCAGCCCTCAAAACGGTCATTTGACCGCATTCTTTATTTTTTAATTAATTAATAAATACGGTCAAATAACCGTTTTGAAGGTTGCATAGACATCCCCGTTTGGATGACTGAGAAATCATCAATAATCTTACAGTTACTTGCAACCTATTCTATAAGTTGAATGTACACCTTGTTGACTGACACCTTCACTATAGCTGACATGAGGACTATGGATTGTTCATTTTGGGAATCGCTGTCACCAAACCTGGAGTTGAATGAGGGTTAAAATTCATTGATGTTAAGGTTATATCGATGTTTTCAATGGCGCACCTATCTTACAGTTACTTGCAACCTATTCTATAAGTTGAATGTACACCTTGTTGACCGACACCTTCACTATAGCTGACATGAGGACTATGGATTGTTCATTTTGGGAATCGCTGTCACCAAACCTGGAGTTGAATGAGGGTTAAAATTCATTGATGTTAAGGTTCTATCGATGTTTCCAATGGCGCACCAACTTGCCATTACTTGTTCACCCAAAGATGACCCCTGGAGAGGTACCGGAGTCCTAATAATTAATGAAAGAATGGCCTTTGGGCAGAGGAATGTTGGTAGAATTTAAGGAGTTTCAATGTACATAGTTGGAGGGGGAATTACTGAAAAGAAAAAGGAGAGGTTGACAGAAGTAAGAAAAGGAAGCCATTCGGGAGGGGGGAAGAACCCTTAAAGAGGTGGTTGCAGAGAAGAAGTGGGGGAAGTTAAGTGATGTTATGGTCATTGTAAATGGCCAAGAATTTCACCATCACAGTCTTCCCCCGGTCAAATGCTAGTACTCATCTTAGAACCAACTCGTGTTCCTGAACCCAGATAAAATTAAGAGAGCTGACAGATTTGGCAGGAGGAGGAGCAGCAGCAGAAGCTTTCTCTTTGACTGCAAATTTTTGCTATCTGATAAAGCCAGAGTATACTTTCCACAATGTGGGTCAGAGTTTTGGGGCAATACCAGAGGATGGGAGATGTGGCAGTGTATGAATACATTGATACAAGATGTGTAAGGGCTATTGTTAATGGGTGTACAAAGGCCTTTGTTGAAATCAAGTAGTTGTGTCTACAAAAGACCATGTTGTCTGCTTTGACTCCATTCCCATGTCCGTCTCAGTAGCTCACTGAGATTTTGGTGACAGTGGCCCTGCTGCCGAACCAGTACTGTGCTATGAAAAGTTTTGAAGCAATGAAACATTTTTTTATTTTAATCCATTATTAAAATCCATGCCGTCCTTATATTGCAACTTTGACTCGATTTCTTTAAGGCATTCCGTCAAACAGTTCACGAGCCTATTCTATGTTCCCGCATTTTGCAAACATGTCTATCAGAGCATTTACAAATATAATACCTGCCAAAAATCCCCTTCCATGATTTCTTCATGATACCTGTTCCAAAGCACCCAATTCGGCTTAGCAAGGTTGAACGCTGGCAAAGGTTGTAGAGTTTGGTTTTTATACCTGCCAATTGCAATTGCTTGAAAGTTTCTAAAGCTTTTTCCACAAATCCATTTAGTGCGTACCCTGTAATCATGGCATTCCAGGAGGCGACATTTCTTTGAGGCATTCTGTCAAACAGTAAGCGTGCTTTGTCTCTGCTCCACATTTTTCATACACTCCACTGAGGCATTCTGTCAAACAGTTCGCGAGCCTTGCCTATGCTTCCGCATTCTGTATACATGTCTACCAGAGCATTTACGGCTATGGTTTGTTTCTAACCAAATTTACAGAATGGTGAACGCTCAACGATTGCAGCCCAATGGGCAGTACCCATCACTTATTTTCATGATTATGAGTGATAGATTTTCAGTGAGTAGAACAATTAATTAGTAATGGGCTGTGATTTAGCTTTATCCCTTATTTTAATTTTCCATTGTTAAAGGAATACAGATATACCAATGTATAAGACAGACTTTGCACATTACAAGCATAAATATAGTGATAAATGAATTAGGGGAGAGAAGCATGTTTCAATAGTTGTGATAGTATTTGTTTATATAATGTCCGATATTTTTATTAATATGGGATCAATAGTCGTGACTTTAAAGTTGTTAGTGTTGATGATGACTACTTATAATTAAACAAAATGTATTCTTTTGATCTAAAAAGCAATCAATCATGTGATTCCACATCAGCGCTCAATAAAACATGTTGTGAATGCACAAGTATTGGTCTCACTTTTTTTTTTGGCCTTTTTGGACACCTTGACGAAAAGCATGCTGATGTGGCATCATATTTGATGATGTGACCTTGAAACCTTAGTTATAAGGAGGGGACTTGCCAAGTAAGCTTTTGTAAAAAATTGGGAGTGATTTGAAATTTCCACGTATGAGAATTAGAAACGCGAAGTTAGGGTGCTCAACTATTGGGTCCTCTCCCCTATTCACTATAAAGTATAATAAAGTAAATTTTATCAACAAGAGGAATGTTAAAAAAATTTACCCTTTTTGAAAACTCTCATGAGAGAATACTTTAGGGTTTTAATTATTGTAGTCTTTATGCTCTTTCATCCCTTATCGTTATTTACCATGTAAAAACATCTTGTTTTAATCCATATCTTTTGTACATATCTTATGTAAGTTAGAAGCACGTGACAAAATTGAATACCAAGTAAACTCACATTCTTAATCATCACAATGTGGGCATAAAAGATGCCTCTCTTTGATGATAAACATATCCTCAACTTTTGCAATATAAATTTGATGCTTCAAATTTATAAAATTCTGAGTGACATATGGAATTTTCTTTACATAGGTTTCCATTTATTGAGGAACCTCTCTTTGACGGTAAAAATATCCTTAACTTTCGCAATATAAATTTGATGCTCCAAATTGATAAAATTCTGAGTGACATGGAATTTTCTTTTTATAGGTTTCCATTTATTGAGGAATTCACCCAGATCATTGTTATACCTTAAATACCTTTAAATACTAAGGCATAATAATAGATTGTGCAAAAAGGGATGTCAAGTTGGTTTATCATGACTAGCGGGATAAGTGCAAACAATTTTAAATTTTGAATTCTAAAGGTCAATTCCATCTGCTATGGAAAAATTACATGTCATTAGATTGACTTAAGCAAGAAAACATGGATATCAAGGATAAAAATTAATGAATTGGGATTGAGGCAAGGATGGGCATAGTAAATGATCAATGATGATAAATGTATAGGACAATGTGCAAATAAAGAGCTCAATTAGAAAAAAAAATGAAGATAATGCAATATTCAATTGTTATATTTATGATATAAAATTGAACATTATTAGTCATGCATTTAGTATATCAAATCTAAAAATCCCCTCATGATTTAACAAAAGGACAAAGTAATCCTATGTTAATCTCAAATCCTCGTTGTTAACCAATTCTTCACATTCAATTGTATTAGAATATAATGTTAGGGTTACTTGTATTGATGGATACTAAATAAAACATAGGAGGGTGATTTTATTGCTATTTATAAGGGTAAGAAGTAAATCACTTTGAGGTATAGGACCTACTATCATATGTCATCAAACTTTATTTGGGAATCTAAAGGGTTGAAGTTGTCATTGTTTTCTTTGTCTTAACTAACAATAAGGTTATTGTCTTGAAAATAATTGCTCTATAACATCATTTTGATATAGCAATCAAATTCTTGTCTACTAACAATATTTGCTTAGCTATTATATGAGTTATCATATGTTGATCAATATCACTTCATATGTTAATCAATAACTCCTGTATAAGAATTGTTATGGTAATTAATTGCAATTTTATAGTTATCATTTAAGTATTTCCAATGATTTCAAGGGATGATTATTGAACATTATTATTTTTGATCTTTATATCGTAGTTGGTAATTGGAATAGTTATTTTGATTATGTACCCATTGTATCCTCTCACCTTGTAAAATAGGGACCTTGATAAATAGATAATGGTGGATAATATTTTGATTCAACCTAATATGCGATGTTATTTTAAGAATGTTATGGATGAGTTGTCTTTTTTTCTTTGCACCAGAGGTATCCTCGTGACCCAGCCCAATGACCCAACTAACCTTGCCTTGGTCTTACTTTTTGCCAAGTTGGGGTCCAAGAGGGGTGAGCTGAGGCGAGACTAATCCTCTAGGGATGCACACAATGAATATGGATGAGTTGTCTTATGATTTAAATGACATAGTTAGATTGTTGTCAAATTGGGAAGTATGCAAGGACTTTACTCATTTAATTATTGTCTCTCACCTGGTTTGAGTTAATGATTTATGTAAACCTTACCTATATCCTAGTGAGTAAATAGTAAAGTTTGTGTTCATGGAAATTGAGTCTCTAAAGGTAAAATTCTTAGGAGTAGGGTATTCGTTACTCGATGGGAAAAACCACAATAATGAATCAAGAGAAACAAAACTAGGTTATAAGTAAGCATGGAATTTTCTTTTGTAAACTTTAAGAAATTATCCTTGGAGCGAGTTTCCTAGTATACCCTTACCCAAGTCTTTGATCCCCAAATTCACCTATGTGGGTGGTAGCCAATTGTGAAACTGTTCGGGGTAATGGACCCTAGAAAGGGTTGCGTACCCACTCTTAAGTACATAATTTGTATGGAAAATATGATGCTTTTGAGTAGTGACTCAGGTTCAACATATACCAATATTGTTGTGTTAGGATTGTGATAGAGGTAAAATCATCTTTGAAACCTAGTGGTTAAACCCTATGTGGGTGAGTCAAATGAGTTGGAGCAACTCAAGTTGTCGAACTATGAAGCCTCTACGTTGCGCGTACGAAGGCAAGGCCATCAAGTGATGAGACCTCGAGGCATTAGGTCTAGCCCCTAAGACTATTCTTCTGAGTATTATTTTGGACTTGTCGTTCTCTCCCGACATTGTAAACTACCATTTGATTTGTATAACTTATCTTGGTGATCATGTGCTAACTACCCATTGATCTTATGTGTGCACCAAATCATGTAGACCTTACAAGTACATGCATTAGGAGCAAGGAAATTTTGACACGATGATGATGAACCGAATTTCACTCTCTAATTTCATTCAATATGTGTGCTATATTATGCAAATGAGACACAAAAATAAATCTAACCCAAATATCAGTAAAAAGGTAGATCTAGAGAGGGTCAAATGTTGTGTACCTATTGCAAAAAGTGCTTTTTTTGGACCTCACTGAGGGCTCATTCGATGTGGGTCCTGGATAGGGCTCCAAAAAATTAGTTTCTAGGTTCTATTTCTCTTAGTCTACACTCCCAGATTCTAGTTGGGCACTGTCAAAAAGCCGAAAATAAATCTTGTAGCTTAGTTTCCATGATTTTGCAAGAAAGGTGACAACTTTGACAACTTTGCAACTTTCTCCAATTGATCTTCAACCTAAAACCTGCAATCACACATCAAAGAGAGAAAAATGTTGTTTTGTTAGGGAATAGGGGTTTGCCTTGGTCAAACCTCATTTTGGTAATTAAACCTTATGACGAAACAATGAAACATGAAGGATGAAACATGAAACAATGATACCTTGTTTGAAACCTTGGAGAACAAATCTGCAATCTAGCATGAAGTGGCCTCAATGAATGTAGTTCTTGATCTTGAAACTTGATTAGAAAAAATATCTTTGAAATGCTTGATTGATCTTGAACACTACACCAACACATTAGCTCAACAACATGCATGATGCCCTTGAATGCCTTAGAAATGCTCTTGAATGCTCTTGTGAAAGTACTCTTGATTGCTTATGAAGATCTAGTTATGAAACATACTGAAATAGCCTTTTATTTATACATATCTTAACATTAATTCCCAAAATCCAAATATCACAAGCCGACATCAAATCATGGATTTGAAATCATTAAAATACCCCCAAAAACATATTTCAAAGAGGGGTCCTAGGTCTAAGTGAGGACCCATTCACCATGTCACATGGCTCCTAGGCCACTTACCTAGGACAAACTTCAGGAAATGTGAAATGTTATGTGAAAACATGGTCCTAGGACATAGTGTCCTAGGTCACTTAGGACACACACCTAAAATTAAGTGTTGTGTAATGACATTTATGAATTTCGGGTTTTATCTCTCAAAATTTGTAATTAATTAGGCTTGGATTTGAATTAAAAGGGCCATTTAAGGAAAAATTAACCTCAATTAATTAATAAAACCCTAGATTAGTGTGAAAGTGTAAAGATACACCTTACAACACCCTAAATAAGGCACAATTAAGTCCATTTCATTAAAAAGGGCTCTAAATTTAATGTGAATATGAAAAATATATTACAACACTAAATTAAGGCATAATTAAGCTCATTTTATTATTAATTATTCCCAAATTAAGAGTGGAAAAAGGGATACTTTGTCCAACACTACAATTGTAAACTACCATTTGATTTGTATAGCTTATCTTGGTGATCATGTGCTAACTACCCATTGATCTTATGTGTTCACCAAGTCATGTAGACCTTGCAGGTACAGGTATTAGGAGCGAGGAAATTTTGACACAATGGAATGTAGGAGGCATTTGAGTAGGAAAGAGGTATGTTAAGTCGACCCAAAATAAGTAGACTTTATTGTTAAAAATAGGAACTTATTTCTACCTTAGCTCCTAACTAGCAAGATCATTGAACATAGTTGTAAGTAGTGAATTATGTTGTTATTATCTTTTAAAAAAATATTTGCAAAATTAGTAAAGTTGTTGTGGATTTGTTATGTTGTTTAGTGTGTAACATGTGGGCATGATAGATGTTATTCATGATGATGATCAAGAATGGGAGGACTATGAAAATATTTAGAGTGAAAAAACCAAAGGCTAATTATAGTCGCAAGGATTAATATTTTCTTTGAGAGAAATGATTTGAAATCCAAATTGGCTAGAGTTGAAGTTGAAAAGACTAGAGATGACATTAGAAGAAGGGTTAAAATCTAAGGAACATTGAAATCCTTGATAATAAAAGAGTGGAAAACATTATTTATAGTAGAGAAAATAATAGAGGGTAAGCTCCTATTAGACCTCCATTTAATTTAGAAAGATACATGCAACTAAATTTCATAGGGATACATGGTTATTTCAAGTATAGTTGAGATCTAAACTTATAAAATTTCAAGGGAATAATGGTATTTATGGTGAGGGCCACCTGAGATATTTTAATAATTTAATTGATGATTTTGAGATTGAGAATGAGGATGTTCTTATTAAATTATTTGTCCAATCCCTTGATGACATAGCCAAAGAATGGTACAAGGGCTTACCCAATGCAAGTATTGATTCATGGGTAGAATATAAAAGGGTGTTTAAAGAGTAGTATGGTGATAAAATAGATCCAATATTATTTTTTAATGATTCCAAAAATATTTTATGGGATCTAATAGATATGTTTCTAATTTTAATGCAAGATTTTATAGACTTAAGGTAATAATTCTAGCATACTGAAGATCTAGTGAATCAATATGTCTAGTTTTATATTGCAATTATTATGATACAAAGGTGGGTTACTTGCTATGAGATAAGTGCCCACACACATTGAGAGATTCTTACCAATGGTAGAAAAAATAAAAAGTAATAAGAGAGAATTAGAAAAAAATCATAAAAGGAGTGATATAAGGATTTTGTCACATGATAAGGGACATAGCAGTATATCCCCTAAACTAAATGATAAGATAGAACAATTAATACATGCTCTAAAATAAATGAGTTGAAAGGTAGCTTAGAATGAAAGCGAGAGTCAAATGAGAGGTAGAATCATGGTAGCTAGGAAAGGATGCAAAAATTATCCGATCAACCATATAATACAAGTTGGCATAATGGTAGGTATGTCCATCCAAATTATAAGGGAATATAAAACAAGGAAATACCACATCCCTTGAATAATATGAGTGCTAATAATTTAGAAGAATTTCCTTGGTGTGTGTCATGTAAAATTTTGCATTCATCATTTCAATATGTTGTTACATTATAATTGATGAATCCTAACATAAATTGTGATGAATGTAGTAATATAAGTCATAGATAGGTCCACAATGAGCCATAATGAGAAAGATATAAACATGTATTCTCATGGATACTTTAGTGGTGATGGTTATTCTTCTATCTAAGAATGTGAACTTGAATTAGACATTGAAGATAAAATATATAAGGCAGACTTTCATCATCAACAAATCTTCTCTAATAAAGAAGTGGAAGAGTTTCATGTACACAATATTAACTCCTTTACCAACAAAATACACTTAATAAGACCCTCTGATGATGAGATCAAAGAATTGACTACAACAATTATCAAAATAAAAGTAATTATAACTTGAGAAGCAAAAGGAATTATAAAGGGAACACTATGACGAAAAATACCAGGGTTATTTTTATTAAAGAAAAAATCAATGAATAGAACCTTAAGTCCTTTGCTATAGACAATACAAAGAAGAAAGATGACAAAAAAAGGTATGACTACTCAAGCATCTCATTGATCTATTATTCCAATTGATAGTCCTTTGTAAAAATATGCCCTATTAGATAAGACACAAATATTGAGCCAAATAAAAGTTTCATTACCCTTATTAGAAATGATGAGGATAGATAAACATAAGGAAAAATATCTAGATCTAACTTATGGTACTCTTTAAAGGAAACTTGAAAGTGACAAAAGTCACATTCAAGATAAAAATAAAGGTAACCAAACAACAAAATAAAAGAATAAGATGGGCTATATTGAGAGACTAGAGGTCTACCTTGGTTCAAAATTAAGTAAATTGCCTACTCACGTGGACCCATTTTATGAAGGATGTGAGCTTTAGGTTGAAACATTCTTATAAAAGGATTCTAAAATGAATACTAATATGGTTGATACTCCCCTAAAAAAATGGGATGCTATTATCTAGAAGATAGTCAGTTGCTATAGGAGGAAGTATCCAAATAGATTCTTCTTTTTCCATGATCCCTATTAATTGGGTAAATGTTAGATTGAATAGGGATAAAATATCCTAAGATACAGTTTAGGAAATTATTGATCTTGATCAAGTGGTATGCTTCATAGATACAAACATTGATAATTTAAGGGTTGAAAGGAGTAGTGCCATAAGTAGTGAACATTATCAACTAAACCTAGAGGGAAAAAATGAAATATTAGATGGATTCTGGATTATGCACTTTGATGGTTCATTTTCTAGAGAAGGATTAGGGGCAAGTGTCGAGCTCACAATCCCTAATAATGAGTCTCTTAAATTTTCATTCAAGTTGGGGATTGAATACACAAATAATGTAGAAAATATGAAGCTTTTCTATTGGACCTAAATATGGCCATGGAGAACAAAGTTAAGTTTATTAGAGTATTGAGATATTCAAAGTTGGTTTTCTCCCAAATTAGGGGAAAATATAATTAGGGTCAAAATAATATAGTAATGTGGCTCTAAACAACATTAAAATATTTGATGCTTTCTCTATAAAATGGGTTGAAAGGGAAAAAATTATATGGTCAAATCAAAGGACCTCACCTTGGGTGGAATTTCAAAGTTTGAAATGCTAATGAGGCCTTATATTCTAGACAACATTCAACATTGGCAGGTATTTAATGATGACTATGACTTATATAAACTCTTAAGCTACATTGATGAGTATGAGAGCCTAGATATAGAGTTCCAACATCTTATTAGAAATATTGATGACAAGGAAATTATATTTAGGAAAGAGGTAATTTAATTGAAAACTAATAAGACCCCAAAAGGCTTGGTATCTTTAGAACTATTTTTTTGATAATGCTAATAAAAACTTTTATAAGCCCAATGTTGTGCATAAGGAATATTTGAAGGAAATAAATTTAGGTACACAATCAAATCCTAAAAAGGTTTATATTGTGTAGTGTCAAAAAATGTACTCCTTTACATTTTCACACTATATTTGCATCCCCTTAATTAATCATTCTTAATTAAGCCTCTAATTAACCCAATTATTCATTTAAAAGCCTAATTAGTTTTGTATTCCAAAAGGGGAACCTATATTAAACAATTGCAAACATCAAATTACACATCTTGGAAAATGTGTGTCCTAGGTTTAGGGCCTAGGACCCATTCGGCCAAGGGTGAATGGGTCCTCCTTAAGTTTAGGATCCCATATTCTAATATGTTTTTGGCGGTATTTTCATGATCTATGTTCAAATTGCTATTGTCAGATTTTAATGCTTAATTGTCGAGAAATTAGAAAATTACCTATAAATACAAGGTCTTTTTATCAATTCAAATCTAACACGCAAGAGGCAACTTTCACAAGAGAAAATATTATTGTCAAGAGCATTCAGGAGTAGATTTTTTAGTCAACTATTGTAGCAATCAAGATCAAGATCATCATGTCAAAGTTATTGTGATGTAGGTTTTAAGTTTTCAAGCATCAAATCAAGTGTCAAATCAAGCATCCAATCAAGCCATTTCATGCAAGATCCAATCCTTGGAGAGATGTGTTAGAATTTAGTCCTCCAAGAGCAGTCATTAAATGGTTTGGTTAGTTGCAACAAGCTAGTGCTAATTCATCATTCCTTCCATTTATTCTTTCATTTCATTATCAAGGTTTAATTACCAAACTAGGGTTTGACCAAGGCAAACCCTTATACACCAAAAACAAAAAAAAATCTCCTCTTTGTGTGTTTGAAAATTTATAGGTGAAGGAGTGAAATTGGATCAAAAGTGCAATTTTGCAAAGTTTTCAAAGTTGTTAAAGTTGTCATCAAAGTTGTCAAGATATAGAATCTTACTTGTAGAATTTATTTTCAAAATTTTAACAATGAGATCCATAGAAATCAAGAGTGCAGATCCAGGAGTAGAGGATTGTGAAATCAAAATTTGGACCCTTGTAGCAGGACCCATTTTCCCTAGGGCGAATCTATCCCAAGAGGACACTCAACAACAACTTTGGTGACAAGTGCATGGTGTCTTACCCTTCTTAGATCTGTCGAAAGTCTGTTGTTTCTGGTTGTGTTATGCTTTAAATTTTTTATTCAAGTTTCACATTGCATAATTGAGTTCATTTAATATTTTTTGCTTTTCTCCCAAAAGTGCATTTCTAGCATATTTACCTCGTCTTGTCATAAGGAAAAACAACAAAATATCTCCAATAGGTAAGGGTTGAAATTCAATCCTACCTTTGGGGATCTATTTCTCCTAATGAAATAAGAAAGATAGGTGCATCATATATCCAATCATCTCATTTTGATAAAAACCTATTTTTCTTATGTTTCATATTGGAAGGAAAATCCACCCTAAATTAAGACCATTCCTCAATGAATTTTTACTTGTTTCCCTTTACTTTTCATGTGTTATACTAATATATTAATAAAAATAATGAACCAACTTTATTTCCCTTGTGCTAATGTCTTTAAAAATAATATGTTTTTACTACTTTTACTCAACTTCTTTGTTATTTTTCAAAAATTTGTGTGTGTGTATGTATACATACATACATACATACATACATACATACATACATACATATAAACATAGGTTAGGCACCCATGAGCTATAAAAATGGAATTAAAGTGTTATGATAATTAAGGGTTGACCAAATCTAATCAAAATAAATAAGATTCACAATCATGGTTTTCATACTATTTTTAATCTATGTTAATTATTGATTCAAAATGTTAGAGCTTCATGTCATAGGGTGAATATTATCACCAGGATTTTTATTTTTATTGTTCACCTCAATCTATTCTTGTGCTATATAAGAAATGAAACATTTTCCTTTTTCCCAATGATTTACCACTTGAAATTACCTATTAAATATTTTAATACTACATTTGACTTATCCTCTAGGCACTTCAAACTAGATTGATCTATATTTTACTTGATTGAATAAAGTTCTCACAAAAAACTTCAAAGGATAGAATCAAACCAATATTAGAGAGAGAGAGACTCTTTTGTGGAGCTATCACCAATTCCATTATTGTAATTTTCCAAAGGGGCAATACAATGGTGATGCAATTTTGCCCCATCAAACTAGGTGGGTTTGCTAAGTTTGGCTTAAAGAAATTGAGGACATCTATTTTGCATTGAGAAGCAAGATGACCATACATAAAATATATTTCACACTTGTAATTAATTTTTTATAAAATCATTAATGACTTCATTAATTATATCCATGGCAGGCCCTTTATGATACTTCAATTTTATCCTCTGAGAAAATGTGGAGCTCTCCAACCTTTCTTGCAAATCATCGAAAGAGGAAAGCTCTTCCTAGAAACTCTAAAGATCTCCTTTTCATGGTCTATGGTCATTTGATTGAGTTGACTGTGTAAAGACTTCTCAAACTCCCTAATCATCCTGGTTGGCAAAGCCACTAAGGAAGGGGTTTCCTAGAAAGAGAATCCCAAAATTTCCACAAAATTCTCTATTTTTATGGTTGCTTGTTTGACTAGGCCTTTGTTGATGTTTAGTTTGTGCTTGCACTTGTTCAAAGTCTTCACCCTCAGCTGTCCAACTTTCAACCATTCTTTTGGCTTGTCTTGGTCTTCTTCAATTACAACTACCTTTATCAAATCCTCGACAAGAGTAGCCTTGATTTTCTACAAAATTGGGATGTAATCAGTCCAAACTAATAAATCCTCATTTATTTCTATATCCATTTTGTGAGATAGACTAGATTCATCACTAATACGGTGGTAAGCCTTCATTTCTTTCTTCAAAATTTTCTTTCTAATGCTTGCAAATCATTCCTCCACTCTAACAATAAATAGTAGACCTTCAAGATCTAAATGTAGAGTGCCCTTTTTTAGTGCATCTTGCAATACTGGAGGAAGAGTAATTGAATCAACAAGCTCAATCAAGTGGTTGACATAGGCTATCAAATGAGACACCCAAGACTTAAGTTATTCATTGGTATTTTCATATTTTTGCATTCTCTTTAGGATAATAGATACAACCATCTATAATGATTGTTGTTCTCCTTCTCTAGTCTAGGCTCCCAAGTTTACCTATTGTATTTGATAATATTCAGGAAACATATCTGATTCTAGTTTATCTACCATGGGGATGGTAATTTATGCCATTCTATTCCCTTGTTTGTTCATGGTAATGGTAGACAACCTCCTTGATCTCTTTTTTTACTTGTCAGTGCCTAGAAAACCTCAACAAGAATAACAAACTTATCCTCCTCTTCTTGGACATATGTCCTCTTTCTCTTCTGAATAGTATGGTTTAACCATACTAGGAGGGTAGAAGAGACTATGCTGAGTAGGGGGAATGACCTCTATGTCATGTGAAGTCTGAGAGTCCTCATGCTCTATTTCCAATACTTCTTTCTCTTGTTCTACCTTTTCTCTTCCAATTTCCTCTCTTAGTACTTCTTCATTTTGAATTTCCTCCTCTATAACTTGTATATATTATTGTTCTTAAGGAGGAGAAGGAATAGGATGTGGAGGTGAAAGGGGAGGAGAAGCAATATGATGAGATTGAGGAGGTGGAGGAATTGAGAGTGGGGATGCAAAGTGGAGAGCTATGAGGAGAAGGGTTCTGAGGTGATGTAAGAGGAATAGAAGTAGGAGATGGATTCTAAGGTGGTGGAGGAGGGCTTGAAGGAGGAGATGGAAGAGGGAAATCATGTGGGGAGAAGAGGAAGGCACGTGCAAGCCAGACCTGGGGACAAACATGGCTTGAGACAAACTCCAAGTTTTCTTTTTCCTTTTTAAAGGAATACCCTTCTCACTCTCTTCACTAGTTTCAATGACTATTTTCTCCTTTTCTTTCTTCCTCTTTGATCTAGTTGTTAAAGATGATGGTATTTCCTTCTCAATTGTAGCAGTAGATGGATCTCCACCTACCTTGGAATTACTAAGTTGAGATTGGGGTCATGGTAACTCCATCATGGGAAAAGGAGACACCGACCATATTTTTGAATAGGTTATGACACTAGCTACTCTTATTTTCATGTCTTAGTCTTCTGCTATGAAGCATTCCACATTATGGATTGGTTGGTTATAACTCCTTCACCACTGTAGATAGGGTCCAAGACCTTCCAGTTATCCTTGAAACGATAAAAAATAGGGGTATCCCTAGGGTTTCCCAAAATGGAAAAGTGGACCCAAAGAGGGGAAAGGTGTCCTATTCTTCCTCAATTCATTAGGAATTGAGATCCACACAATGAAAGGACTATCAACCTTTAGGTGAGTCAAGACAAAGTGTGAATTTGCAAATTTTCCTTTTTTGCAAGGACGGGGGCCTTGATTAAATAACACTTTTGGGAGAAAGATTAAAAATAGGAAACTAACTCCAAAATGCAATCTACAAAATTCATCTAATAGATTAAGCTCAATTATGATGGAACCATAAATCAAAATGTAGATTTGAGAAAGGGAAAATGATGTGTACCAATCACTAAAAATGATTTTTTAAAGCTAACTGAGGAACCATTCACCTTGTGGTGAATGGGTCCTAGCTAGGTGATGAAAGAGGGATTATCAATAAACCCTCATCTTTGAACTTACACTCAAACAACCATAACAATGCAAGAAAATTTGTAACACAGTTTCATGAATTCATTTGAAGTTTGCAACACAAAATCTACACAATATAGAAATATGATTACAATATTGTTTTCAGTCAACAAATGATTGAAGGGAAGAAACATATTCCCTTTACATAATCTAAAAATAATGCAAAAACAAGCTACAAAAAAAAAAACAATCTATGTGCTTCATGAGCACCTTCAAATCTATAATTTTCTCTTGCAAAAAGCCACCTACATCTCTTCAACTTTCAAAAATGGTGTCTTCTATCCTTCATGGCTTCAAAAACCATTTCAACCTACAATAAAAATCCTTGAAAAACCCCCTTAGGAAATCCATACCAAGATCTCTCTTTTTCCCAAATCTACAGCCCGAAATGAATGCCAAAAACATGCACAAAACCCCCTCAAAAAATAAAAAAATGATTTTTTCCCTCCAATTGGAAAAGCCATGACCACCTCCATTGAATGAGTGATTTCCAAGATAGAAAAATCAATAAATTATTTTTAATACCATTTTGTAACTCCCACAAACCCAATGCCCAAGTTTGCTTTTTTTTTTTTTTCCAAAAATGCAACTACACCTCCACTATCTCCACTTACTAACTTGCATAATAGAAATGATTTTTATTTAATTAAATATATAATTATTCTCAACTTATTAAAATTAGCCTCCTAACATGAAATACAAATGAAAATTTCAAATTTGATTTTTTTTTGGTTGATGCAAGATTCCTGGCAATCGAGGATGCTCCTGCATCAAACACCCATGGTAGAAAGTTTGTGAGCATAGGCTCACAAAAAGGAGTTGAGTAGTAAAACTACTCTTTCAAGTTCAAGGAAACTTAAAACATACTCTATTGTTGGAATTGGTACCTCTAATAATTTCTTCTTTCTCCTCTTCTAACACTTAGTTAGAACAAGTAACCTCCTCCTTTGATAACTATGCTCTTTACTCCTCTTCCTCGATGTGGAATCAACTCCAGCATAACCCGACCACCTCCTCCAAGTGTATCTCATATTCTCTAATATTTTAGGATTCAACCCACCAAAGTTTGTCCGCCTCCACCAAATTACACCTGCACTTAAATCTGCAACACCATACAAACCCTTCTTTGCATACCAATCATCTCTAACAAACTCTAACTGAAAAATACCCTCTACATTCACTAACTCATCCATCTCAACATGAAAATAATATTTCTTAAATTCATTAAGAAAATATTTTACCTTCTCATCACCTATTGCAACATCAATTTTATTCTCTTCTTTCATGCCTTTAATAAGACATGCAACTGTATCACTTCATTTTCCTATAACCAATGCATCACACTCTTCTTCCACTACTGCAATACTTTCATCTACAAAAAATCCACTTTCATATTCATCATAAAAATGAAAAATATTATGTATTACCTCTTTTTCGTTGCCACTGTCTATTGCCATATCTTCTTCACCTTCACTCTCAGCTGCAATTTCATTTTTCAATACAGTTAAATCCTCCAAAGGAAACTTATCTACTACTGTAACATAATTTTTCTCCTCAATTGCTGCACTTTATTTTTGCCTCTCAACCTTTGTTGCACTTTTCTCTTCTTTCTCACTCTCTTTCTCCATGTCTTCCTCAAAGCAAACTTTTGCAAATTTTTCGCCTTCCTCTTCACCTGCATACACAACTATGACAAATTTTTTACCTTTCTTCTTTAGAATTTCATCAAAAAATTTCCACACACCCTCAATCTTCAACCTCACAAGTATATATTGTCTCACGCTCAATGATCTATCTACAAGCAAATCACAAACACACCACCACAAGTCCTGGTGGAAACTGCCTCACATCAGCGCTTCTGCCTACATACTTAGGAACTCTCGCTCTAATATCGCTGATGAAAGAGGGATTCTCAATAAACCCTCATCTCTGAAATTACACTCAAACAACCATAATAATGCAAGAAAATCTACAACACAATTTCATGAATTCATTTGAAGTTTGCAACACAAAATGTATACAATATGGAAATCTAATTACAATATTGTTTTCAGTCAAAAAATGACTAAATGGAAGCAACATATGCCCTTTACATAATATGAAAATAATGAAAAAACAAGCTACAACAATTAAAACAATCTATGTGCTTCATGAGCACCTCCAAATCTACAATTTTCTCTTGCAAACAACCACCTACAACTCTTCGACTTTCAACAATGGTGTATTCTATCCTTCATGGCTGCAAAAACCATTTCAACCTACAATAAAAATCCTTCAAAAATACCCTTAGGAAAGCCACACCAAGTTCTCTCTTTTTCCCAAACTTGTAGCCCCAAATGAATGCCAAAAACATGCACAAAACCACCTCCAAAAATCAAGAATTTGATTTTTTCCCTCCAATTGGAAAAGCCACGACCACCTCCATAGAATAAGTGGTTTCCAAGATGGAAAAATCAATAAATTATTTTTAATACCATTTTGTAACTCCCAAAAACCCAATTCCCAAGTTTTCTTTTTTAATTTTTTTTTTTTTCTAAAAATGCAACTACACCTCCACTATCTCCACTTGCTAACTTGCATAAAAAAATTATTTTTATTTAATTAAATAATAATTACTCTCAAATTATTAAAATTAGCCTCCTAACATGAAATTAACCTCCTAACGTGAAATGCAAATGCAAATTTCAAATTTGATTTTTTTTTTGTTGATGCAAGATTGCTGGAAACCGAGGATGCTCTTGCGTCACTAGGGTTCTGTAAAAATGGTTTATGGGTTCTCTTCTCTTGTGTCTACACTCCTAGATCCCCGATTTTCATAGTTGGACAACCAAAAATAAATCCTATAGGTGAGTTTCTGTGAAATTGCAACAATGATGACAACAAATGTAACTTTGACAACTTTGCAATTTTGCTCTTCAAGAGATCTTCCACCTAAGTTTGCAAACACAAATCAAGAGGGAAAAATGTTTTTTTTTTGGTGAATTTGGGTTTTCCTTGGTCAAACCCCGTTTTGGTAACTAAGCCTTGAAATAAAATAATGAAACATGAAGGAATGATGAATGAACAAAGTAATGTCACAACTCACCAAACCTTTGGATACACCTTGGAATGTAGATCTACAACTTGCATGAAATGACTTCAATGGATGTGGATCTTGATCTTGAAATTTGATTTGAAACAATGACTTTGAATGCTTGAATGAATTTTGAACACTACAACATATTAACTCAAATAACATGCATGATGTAAGAAGACGTTGACATGATAATATGATCTTGATTGCTGTAATAATTCTTCAATAAATTTTCTCTTGAACACCTTGAATTTCTCTTGATCTCATAAACTTTCTATAGGAATGCTCATAGTTCAAAATTTCTAGGTTGCTTGAAAGTCTTAGATGAAACATGGTGAAATGACCTTATATTTATAGGTATGTAACATTAATTTCCTTAAATTCAAATAACACAAGCCAACATGTGAATATACATTTGAAATCATTGAAATACTGCCAAATACATAATAAAAATTTAGGTCCTAGGCTTAAGTGAGGACCCATTCACCCTTGGATGAATGGGTCCTAAGTCACTTACCTAGGACACCCATTGCTCAATGATAAATGTTATGTTATGGCATTAATGAATGTCGGGTTTTCCTCTTCCGAATTTGCAATTAATTAAGCTTGGATTTGAATTAAAGGGCCCAATTAAGGAAAATTAGCCTCAATTAATTAATAAAGCCCTAAATAATTGTGAAAGTGTAAAGAGGTACACTCTACAACATCACATTGAGGCACAATTAAATCCATTTTAATTAATAGGGCCCTAAACTCAATGTGAATATGTAAAATACATATTACAACATTAAATTAAGGCATAGTTATGTTCGTTTTAATAATTATTCCCAAATTAACTATGAAAAAGGGATACTTTTTCCCACACTACAATCCCTAAAATATTTTAATACTTTTTCCACATGACAAGCTCTCATCATATCTACTATCAATACTCAGTTGTCTTTCATCCTTACCTCAAATTCATTCTCACAATTGGACCAATGGTCCTCTAGAGTAGGCTTATGTTTGAAAAATGAGCCTACAACTTTACTAATCTTCCCAATAGGATCAAACTTGGTCCTAGGGTCATCATGCAGGTTCATTGTGTATATTTCCAACTTTACTTTTGTTGTCTTGGCATTTTACACATTTGCACAAGAGTAGACACCCACTTTTATAGGTAAAGAGTATCTTGATTTGTGTTTCCCAACAATAAGCTTGTAGATTTTTGTTACCTGTCTACATAATTCTAATAGTATTATCCTATTAGTGTGGTACATTGGGAGTTTGAGGGAGCCTTGTGGAAACTTGGCACCTTGACGTATGAAAAGGTCTTGAATTGGATGTACCAATTCCACCAATACTTCAGCTTTTCCATTGCATCCAATGAGATTCTCAACAAAATAATTCTCCAATCCTTTGATGATAGCATAGAGGAAAGCATCATTTACCACACAATATTTACTATTACTATAATTTAGCTCCATTTGTGGGTAATGCTCATATATTTTGACTTCTCCCACTTGAAGGGATCCTATCCTTGTAAGCCCTAGGAAGGTTGCTCAATAAGCTCACAAGTACACCAAATAGGAATTCAAGTAGAATTTTCTACTATTCAACACATCTTTTAGTTGTGTATGAAGAGTGCTTCTGATTATGGTAGCCTAGTCTACTTTCTTGTCTTTAATGATGGTTAAAATGAAGTAACACATCCAAGGGTAGAAATCCGTGGCATGTGGGTAACCATAGATTTTGCAAAGGAGTGTGATTTGATCCTTAATATATATCCAAAATTCACTTATGTGTTGCACCTTGTCCATCTTGAGAGCTAACTTCCTAGGGTTGAGTAACATTTGATTATCGATTGCGTTGATGCAGCTTAAATTATTTTCTCAAAATAATCCATTGCTTTCTTCATGTTGAAAGCTTCATATTCGGGGGGGGGGATCCTAAATACCCTCTCAATCATATTTGAGTTGATATCAAGAATGACCTCTCCATATGGTTTTAATATCTATCTTTGTTTGTGGTTGTAGTATTGAGCATATGCCAATACTAGTCCAAGGGATTGTATTGGAGTTGGGAAAGCAATTGACTCCACCAAGCCAAAATTAGCCAAGGAGGTAGCTTTGGTTGATCTCTTTGCTTCATTGTTGATTCTTCGGTGGAACTCATCCATGTCTACATGTCCTAAATCAATATCTTTGATGTCTGAGTATGGATAAAACATCTTGCATTGAGGGTGGTACCCCTTGTATTGGTAATTTATTTTGGCACCTTCTCCTTGCTTATTACCTACACATTAAAACATCATCCATTAGAGTACTGAAGAAATTAATTGAAATATTTGAACCAACACCCCAATTTGGCTCCAAAGATAGGCTATATTTAGCTCTATTATAATGTAAGGTTTTCAAATCCTTACGTAACCAAAGTCTTGCTTTGCCTGGGATCAGGTTTTAGTGATACCCCTTTATCACTTACCAAAACCCTTAAGCATCCTATTCAAGCTTAACCAAACATCGTTATTGAAAGAGGTGTGTCAAATTGTTTTGAATTATTAGGTGTCGAAGTTTAGGCATATTGCTTGTTTCTTATTTCTCATTAGACCACAACCATTAGGAGAAACACCCTCTAGTCGATACTCGATAATTGTTTCAACAAAATAAATAAATTTTTGTAGAGGATCAAAGTTTGGGGATAACAATTATATCTTACTCCTTTTAGATTTTAACTATTAAGGAATATTCCCAATTTCCATTACTCGATTTATTTTCACAAAATAAAAGGATTTTACATCAAGAGTCAAATATCAGAGGTATCACTTGATTTTTAAGGATTTTCTACAACAATGGATAAGGTGAAGGACCGAGGTCTGATTCATGAAATAAAAAATGTTTTCTTGATGAATTTTCATTGGGGATTAGTGTTCAAAGATACTATTTTATGTTGTTTTGAATCCTTCTTCAATATTAGGTGAGGTTTACTTTTGAAGCTTGATAAGATGGAAATGTTCTAACCAAAGCACAAGGGTTCCCCAGGTTTCAAAAATCAAGAATCAATCTTAACTCTTTCTTGAAGTTTTAGAATAAATTATAAAGGACCTCTCTGATTTCCAACATCTGAAACTATTCAACTAAACTTGTCAAAGGCATTTTTCATCGACTATTGGGTGTCAGGAATATGGCTTGAGCTTTGTTAAATAACTTTTGGTAAGTTGCATTAAGACACATTGTTGATGTCCATCAACCAACAATCTAATCCAAAATGTGAAAGCTTGAAGGGCAAGGGGTTTATTGGAAAAATGCTACCTCCCTTTCCAAAACAAAATTGGAAAGGTAACTTAGGACTTGATAAGGCACTAGATGATGTCATTAACATCTTCAATTGGAGTGTTAGGGTAGAACAATATTTGACTGGCCAAGCAAATGAAAATCCAACACACGACCCAGAAAGAGAGATGAAAACAAAAGAACTAAGAAAACACATGAAAACAACCCAACCAAATTAACACGATGACAAAATCATATGACAAAACGAGAGAAAAACTAGAGAAAAAAGCAAAATTCACAAAATTTCTTGAGCTTACTTGGAAATATCATGGAGAAAAAATGAACATAAGAAAAGATGTGGACGATGAAGAGAAAAATGTGCAAGCACCACCATAATAGACCAGGCACAAAGAACACAATGACACCCATGCCAAAAAGAGCACACACAGTTGCGAGGAGTGTGGATTTTGGTCTCAAGGAAGGTTTTGCGGAAGTTGCAAAGCACACAAATAAATTAACTCAACAATTCTCAAATGATAATTAAAACCTTTCATTATCTCTTTTAAAGCCACTTAAAAAATGATGCATTAATACCCATTAAATGCACAACAACACAATTCAATGTATTGATGGGAAGGAAAAACAAGACAACAAGACATCATTGCCATTGGGCATCGAGAGTTGAGAGTGTCAAAAGACATACCGAATAAGGGAACCTCAATGGAAAAAACTTTGAAATGGAGGATGGAACAAAAAGGCATAAGGGGTTGGGCTCGACAAGGATGACATGCCATTCTTGGAAACCCCAAAACTTTGATGAAGAAAACCCAACGGGAAAGAAAAAAAGGGGAAAAGGAAGAAACCAAAAAAACAAAGGGGGGGAAGGGAGCAAAGCAAGAAAAAGAGAAGAAAGAGAAAAGAACAAAATGGGGTCCCCATTTTTCTAGAAAAAAAATGGGGCATGAGTGCAAGGAACAACAAGTGGGTTGGTGTTAATGGATACTATTTAGGAGCTTACTATACTAGGATTGCTCTCCTTTGGTCAAACCCTTGCTACTGATTCAATAGTTTGGTAAAAATGGTAAAAGACAATAAGCAAATAGGTAGTGATCCATACTATGTCAATATAAGTAGATGATGCTGCCGAACAAGACAAATGAGAGGGGGGTGAATCAATTGTAACAAATTTTAACCTTTAAGAACTTCCACCAATGATTAGATCAATTATCATTCACAAATCCTTTACTTTGCTAATGTGATTAATCATTAAGTGTAAAACCAAAAATTGAAAAACGTCACACACACAATAACACCAAATTTACGTGGAAAACCCAATAAGGGAAAAACCATAGTGAGGATTAGCTCACAATATAGAGAATATCAAAACCAAATACAAAGGATCACTACCAGAGAGGGCTCATTTCCAAAATAGGACTTATTGTTCGGATCAGGATTCACTATCCAACAAGGGTTAACTGTTAGGGTTAGAGATGGCAGATATCTAACAATTAAATGCAAATTTAACTAATAAAATAGAGAAACTAAAACACACATAGAATAAATCATAACACAGAGAATTTAACGTGGTTCACCCAATCCGGGCTACATCCACCAAACCACAGTCATCCAATAATTTTATTATCCAGTGCAAAACTTATTACAATCTTGCGAATAATCGCATTTTGTCATCATACTGTAATACCCATCCAAACCCCTTTTAACAAGCTTAGAAGCTTCTAGATTTTGGGTTCTAAAAAATTGGATTTTTCTTTTTTCGTTGATTTTTCCCTTTTTCAATGATGACGCAAAAAAGAAGGAGGAAATTTTTTCTCGGGGGCTGCTGCCCTCGAACCCCCACCCAGGGCCCAACCCGACCCCAGACCTCGGCAAGGATACGTGCCGGGTGTACAGTATATGATGGGCTATATAGTATAGCATGATCAGTCGCCACATACCAACAATCTCCCACTTGGAGACTGATCCTGGACGACACTGCCGCAATTACAACTCCCACTGGAAATAAGTACCTTGGACCCTACTGCTCTATTATACTTGAATTCAACCTTGAAGGCCAACCAAAGCTGAAGAGGAGCTCAGCTTCTCCCTTGTCACCACCTTCGTAAACATATCCGCTGGATTGACATCTGTATGTATCTTGTCCAGCTTGACTTGTCCATCCTCCAACACCGACTGAATGAAATGATATCTCAACTGTATGTGTTTTGTTTTGGAATGCAAGGCAGAATTCTTTGAAAGATGTATAGCACTCTGGCTGTCTGTAAACAAGTAATTTTTAGCTTGTTGTTTTTCCAACTCATCCATGAAGAGTTGCAGCCATATCATCTCCTTTGCCGCCTCTGTTGCAACAACATACTCTGCCTCTGTGGTGGATAAAGCAACCACCTTTTGCAATCGAGAAATCCAACTCACTGTTGTCCCACCAATTGTAAAAACATAACCTATGGTACTCCACCTGGTATCTCTATCCCCTGCCAAATCTGAGTCAACATAGCCTTTTAAATTAGTATTAGATCCCCCAAAACATAAACATTTATTGGATGTACCTCTCAAGTACCTGAGAATCCATTTTACTGCATTCTAATGCTCAACTCGGGATGACTCAAATACCTCTAACAACTCCTACGACATGTGCAATATCCGGTCTCGTGCATACCATGGTGTACATTAAACTGCCTACAGCTAAAGCATATGGTACCTTGGACATTTTTTCTTCCTCTTCTTGTGTCTTTGGATACATATCCTTAGTCAATTTAACATGACTAGGCAAAGGTGTGCTGACAGCTTTTGCATTTTCCATATGAAATCTCTGCAACACCTTTTCAACATAATTAGCCTGAGATAAAAACAATTTTTTGTTTTTCCTATCTCTACAAATTTTCATACCAAGGATTTGTTTTATTGCCCCAAATCCTTCATAGAAAAAGATTTTGCTAACTGTTGTTTTAGCTCACTTATGTGATCCATGTTAGACCCTGCTACAAGCATGTCATCAACATATAAACATGAAATAATGTAGCTGCCATTATCCAACCTCTTAAAATAAACACAATGGTCAGAATTACACCGACTGTAGCCTTGCTTAGCCATAAAACTATTAAATTTCAAGTACCATTGCCGAGGTGCTTGCTTGAAGCCATATAAACGTTTCTTCAATCTGCACACTAGTTTCTCCTTACCTTTGACCTCAAATCCTTGTGGTTGTTCCATATATATTTCCTCTTCCAAATCACCATGGAGAAAGGTTGTTTTAACATCAAGCTGTTCTAAATGCAAATCTTCAATAGCCACAATACTTAAAACAATATGAATAGAAGTCATTTTAACAACAGGAGAAAAAATCTCATCAAAATCAATACCCTTTTTCTGTGCAAATCCCTTTACAACTAATCTGCTTTAAATCTTTTCTTACCTCCATCCTCCTCTTTCAGCCTATAAACCCATTTGTTTGGTAAAACCTTTTTACTTGTAGGCAACTTGCATAATTCCCAAGTCTGGTTTTTCAGCAAGGAGTCCATTTCTTCTTCCATTCCATGCTCCCACTGAACCTTGGTATCCACCGCATAGCTTCATCATAATATTCGTTCACCAACATAGTTAACAAAATAGTATACAAAGAGGGAGAGAATCTTTCTAGAGGTCTACTTATCCTTGAAGATCATCTAACAGAGTTTGTGGTATTTGTTGTTGTTGTTGTTGTGACATGATGAACCACTAAAACATCATTGTTTGGAATATCATCCAACGCATAATCATTTTCTTTCTTCTCATGCTGCAGCAACATATCTTTGTACAAAACTTTCTCATTGAATATGACATCCCTGCTTCTCACAATTTTCTGATTTTCAAAATCCCAAAGCCTATAACCAAATTCATCAATGCCATATCCAACAAATACACATTTCTTTGATTTTGCATCAAGTTTGGTTTTATTTTCAAAATCTACATGTACAAATGCTTCACACCGAAGGTTTTGAGAAAAGAATAACTCACCTTCTTACCTTTCCATGCTTCCTCTGGAATACCACAACCCAAAGGATTAGAGGGACCTCTATTAATTAAATAAATAGCAGTGTTTACAATCTTTTCCCACATTTTTAAAGGCAACCCAACATGCAATCTCATAGTCCGTGCACGCTCCATTATTATTCTATTCATGCGCTCAGCCACTCCATTTTCTTGTGGAGTCCTTGGAATCGTTTTCTGCCTACGAATACCATTAGAGGAACAATAATCTTCAAAATCTTTGCTGCAATACTCACCACCACTATCAAATCTGAGACATTTTATCCTTTTACCCATCTCATTCTCAACCAAGCTTCTCCATTTTTTAAAAGTTTCAAATACATCGGATTTATGTCTAAGGAAATAAATCCATACCTTCCTAGTTGCATCATCAATGAATGTAACATAATATAGAGAGCCACCGAGAGAAGATACCTGAGCTGGTCCCCATACATCCGTATGCACAAGCTCCAATTTCTCATCTTTCTTTTGTTTCCCATCCTTGAGAAAACTTACTCTCTTTTGTTTTCCATACACACAACTTTCATAGAAATCTATATTAACACATTTTAGACCTGGTAAAACATTATTTGAATGAAGTACTTTCATACCTTTGGCACTCATATGCCCAAGTCTATTATGCCACAGTGCTGATTCTGAGTCCACAACAATTGTATGATCTTCTACCTGTTGAACTGTAGCAACTGTTCCTAAACATTGATATTTTTCCATAACAATTAAAGTAGAAGGAACAGTATGACCTGTACAAAGATATAAGGTGCCTACTTTCACACCTTTTGCTACCACTAAGGCACCCTTTGTGACCTTCCAATTTTTATCACTAAATATAACAACACAACCTTCATCATCTAGTTGCCCTGCTGAAATTAAATTTCTGCTTAACTTTGGAACGTGCCTTACCTCATGTAGTATCCAATAATTCTCATTTTGCAACTTAGTCTTGATTCTTCCCTTTCCAACAATCTAACAGGGTTCATTATCTCCTAAATAAACCAGCCCAAAATCCCCATGGACATAATCAAGAAAATAACTTCTATGGGGGGTAGCATGAAATGAAGCCCTTGAATCTAACACCCAAGAATCATCAGCATTATCAAGGGAAATAATCAAAGCATCCTCATCAGATTTATTACTTACCACATTTGCCTCTTTACTTCCTTCCTTTTTGTCTCCTTTATTTTTCCGAGACCAGCAATCTTTCTTCAAATGACCCAACTTACCATAGTACCAACAATCCTTCTTGTCTCTAGATTGAGACCTTCTATCCTTTGATTTTCCTTGTGACTTCCCATGATTTTCAGAATTGTTTCTCTCTCCTTTGTTCTGCCCCTGCTTTCTGCATTCAAAACACTGCCTGATGTGGATGTTCCACCTGAGCTTTTCCTACGTATTTCCTCGCACAAAATAACACCAACAACATCATCAAATTTCAATGTATTCGAACCAGAAACAGAATTGTTAACAACCATTACCAAGCTATTCCAACTTTTAGGTAGAGAACACAAAATCAAAAGAGCCCTAACTTCTTCATCAAAGTTTACTTTTACAGAAGTTAATTGACTGGTGACCGTATTAAACTCATTTAAATGATCAGTAATTGACCCACCTTCTACCATTTTCATATTAAATAAACGCTTCATAAGAAATACCTTATTCGAAGTGGAAGGTTTTTCATATAACTTCGCCAGGGTTTCCATCAACTCTTGAGTTGTCTTTACTTTTGTAATATTGAACGCCACTGATTGTGCCAGGCATAAACAAATACTGCCAAGAGCCTTTCTATCCAAAATCTCCCAGTCCTCATTAGACATTGCTTGGGGTTTCTTGGTTTTCCCTTCCAATGGCCGCCATAAATCCTTCTGATAGAGATAGTCCTCCATCTGCATCTTCCATAATTGATAGTTCTGCCCATTGAACTTCTCAACCTTCTTACCCTCGTCTACCATTTCTCCCACTCAATCGTGAGACTCCCACTCAGCTGTGAGACCTTCCTACATACGATAATCAAAACACAACCCACTCTGATACCACTTGTTAGGGTTAGAGATGACATATATCTAACATTAAATGCAAATTTAACTAATAAAACAGAGAAACTAAAACACACACAGAATAAATCATAACATAAAGAATTTAACGTGGTTCACCCAATCCGGGCTACATCCACCAAACCGCAGCCATCCAATACTTTTATTATCCAGTGCAAAACTTATTACAATCTTGTGAATAATCACTTTTTTTTCATCATACTGTAATACCCATTCGAACCCCTTTTTAACAAGCTTAGAAGCTTCCAGATTTTGGGTTCTACAAAATCGGATTTTTCTTTTTTCGTTGATTTTTCCCTTTTTCAGTGATGACGCGAAAAAGTAGGAGGAAACTTTTTCTCAGGGGCTACCGCCCCCAAACACCCGCCCAACCCCGGACCCTGGCAAGGATACGTGCTGGGGTGTACAGTATACCATGGGATATACAATATAGCATGATCAGTCATCACATACCAACATTAGCCACCTAGAGGGCTCACTGCCACAAAATTACAAAGAAGATAGAAGAGATTTGTTACAGAGAGAAAAACAATCTCAATGCAACAAATATTTCCACCATAATTTACTCACACACTTGCAAACATGCTTGAATGATAAACTACACCTTCAACTCACTTCTTGTGGAAACTCACAATTATATTTTGCATTGATCTGCTCAAACTTGCATCACATACACATTATTTAACATCTATCTCACATCTATCTTTCTTGCATTCATCTGCATTTTTCTCAACCATCTCAAATTCTATTTATACCATCTTCAACTTTGAAACTCATCCAAATTCAGCCACACACCATTTGCATTTACAAATTCAAATTAGGTCTACGCTAAAACATTATACAATGGAATTAGAATGAGGGAGACCCAAACACACATCTAATGAGGACCTAAATAAGTCCAACACATCTCAACACACTTCCATAAACTTCATAAGTAGTTTTAAACACAAGGTCAACCAAACCAGTGTAAAACACATAAATCAATTAAGCACACATAGCCTTAGCACGATCCAATCTTTCTAGATAAAAAATTAACTTGAACATAACCTCAACAGCTTATCCTAAGAACTAAAAGTCATAAGACTCAAACAAGAAGAAATTCAGAGCAACAACATTTCTCTTGGACCTCAACCAGATACACAGAAAAGCATAGTTCACAATCAGTGAACATAAATCGCACTATACAACAATCCAAAAACCCAAAATCTAGATATCAACTTCCAACAACCAAGAACAATACCATAGATCATTACTAGCATAGCAACAAATCCCGAAGAAAACACTGAACACCTACAACCTTTCTTTATTACAATTTTCTCAATATCCTCGACATATACAATCAATAACCATCATTCATGACATCAATGACAAAAACAACTACTTAGAAACTGGTTGAAATCAATGGCAACACCTTCATACTTGCAACAATCTCTCCCTTTGTCATTGATGGCAACACATGATGTGAAAAACTATTAAAGACAACACAACTTTGAACACATTTTCTCATGATTTTACTTTCTCCCCCTTAGTAGATAAACTTTTTCACATGATACTTTCTCCCCCTTTGACGTCAATGGAAAAGAAAAAAGATATTTAACTTTGATTTCCCCTTTGACATTAAGAACACTACCAGTACTGAAGACTCTTTCAATGACAACACGAGATACTGCCTACTCCCCTTGAGAGGTAGCCACCAAACATTACTCTAGAAGAAAGATAGATCCATACACCCACCAGACTAATGCATTTCCATATGCATCTAGTTCAAGAAAGGAGGGGCAATAACCCCTAACTTCTCTCAGAGATACTCAAAAGTATCTTTAGGAAGAGCCTTAGTAAATATGTCAGCAACTTGATCCTTTGTATAGGTACATACTCAAGTTTTACTTCATTTTCTGTGCAATTTTCTCTCTTAAAAAGAGACACCTTATTGATATATGCTTTGTCCTTGAGTGCATCACTAGATTCTTTGAAATGTTAATTGCACTTGTATTATCACAAAAGATAGAAATGGGATCATCATAAATTACTCTGATATCTTTCAATGTTTTTTCTCATCCACAAAACTTGTGTACAACAAGATGCCACAACAATATACTCAGCCTCTCCAATGGATACAAAAACTAAATCTTGCTTCTTAGTCAACCATGACACCAATCTGCAACCAAGAAAGAATGCACCACCACTTGTACTTTTTCTGTCATCAACACAACCTGCCCAATCTGCATCTATATAAGCACTTAGTGTAAATTTAGTATCTCTAGGATACAGCAAGCCATAATTTGAAGTGCCATTCAAATATCTAAATATCCTCTTAACAACATGTGTTTCTATAGGATCTTCCTAAAATCTAGCCACAAGAAAAACTGCATGCATGATATCCAGTCTAGTAGCAGTTAAATACAACAATCCTCCAATCATAGATCTATATTTGCTCTTATCAACCTTAGGTGAATCATCACCTTTACTTAGTTTGGAGCCAGTCACCATAGGAATGCATACCGGTTTGGAACCATCCATCCCAATCTTCTTCAACATTTCTCTTACATACTTTGATTGTGAAATAAAAATCCCTTTCTCCGTTTAATTAATTTGTAGCCCAAGAAAGAAATTCATCTCACCAAACAAAGACATCTCAAATTCTTTTTGCATCTCTTCAAAAAACATCTTGCACGTTGTTTCATTTCCTCCAAAGGTAATGTCATCAACATATAGAACCACTATCAAGATCTTGTCATTTTCAATTTTTAAGTAGAAATTACTATCTATCGTACCTTTATTGAAACCTTGTTGAATCAAATATCTGTCTAACCTTGCATACCAAGCTCTAGAATCTTGCTTCAATCCATATAAAGCCTTCTTTAATCTACAAACAATAATTGGTTGATCTAACAACTTAAATCCTTTCAATTGTTCCATGTAGACTTCTTCCTCTAACTCACCATTCAGAAATGTAGACTTAACATCCATCTGATAAACTTTAAAATCTTTATGAAAAATAGATCCTAAAAACATTCTAATAGCTTCCATCCTTGCCACCAGAGCAAAGGTCTCCTAAAAATCTATACCTTCTACTTGTGACTAACCCTTACACACAAGCCTTGATTTATTGCTAACCAATTCTCTATTCTCATTCAACTTATTCCTAAATACCCATTTTGATCCAATTATGTTTTTATCTACCAGTCTAGGGACCAATTCCTAAGTTTGATTCTTCTCAATCTGCATAAGTTCTTCTTTCGTAGCTTTCATCCAATTCTCATCATTACATGCTTCACTCATTGTCTTCGATTCAACTTCAGAAAGTAAGCAAAAATTTATTTCACCAGCAGTAAAAACTCTGCTTCTTATCAATACTCCTTTCCTCATGTCTCCAATGACTTGACTTTTTGAATGATTTTTCTGCACATATTTAGGTGTCTTTGGGGACACCATTGGAGCTTCTTCTTCTTCATTTTGTTTCTCTTTTTCTTCCAAAAATTCTTCTACTCTTATGCAATCAGGCTCATCAGATACATTTCCATCAACTTCAATTGAATTCTTCAATGCTTCATCAACCTCAAAATTTGTGCTCTCTACAATATTTCTCAATCTTTTGTTGAAACATTTGTAAGCTTTGCTTCTAGTAGAGTATCCAAGGAAGATACCCTCATCACATCTAGCATCAAACTTCCCTAGATTTTCTTCATCTTGTCTGATATAACATTTGCTTCTAAATACCTTGAAATACTTGACAATAGGAATTATTCCACACCATAGCTCATTGGGGGCCTTAGTACTGTTAGCTTTTGATTGAACTTGATTGAACACATAAACAATAGTGCGAATAGCTTCTCTCCAGTAAACTTTCAGTAGACTTGCATCTATAATCATTAATCTAGCAACTTCTTGAATTGTTCTGTTCTTTCTTTCAACAACTCCATTTTGCTGAGGAGTTCTAGGAATAGATAACTGTCTTTTTATTCCATGAACTTCACAAAACATATTAAACTCATTCGAGGTGAATTCACCACCTCTATCAGACCTCAAGAATTTTATTCTCAAATTTTCTTCATTCTCTACCATAGCCTTAATTGTCTTGAATCTATCTAATGCATCATATTTCTCTCTAAGAAAAGTAACCCATTTATATCTAGAGTATTCATCAATCAAAAGAATAAAGTACCTGTGACCTTGTAGACTTCTCACTCTTGTAGGACCACAAATATCTATATGAATCAAATCCAGTAGTCCGGTAGTAGATTTCTCCTTCGACCTAAAGCAGTTTCTTGCTTGCTTTCCAAACTAACAATTCTTGTAAAAAATATTAAAAAGCTTTGTAATTATCGATAAATATCTCACATGTATTGCATTGGTTCTTGCTAAGTTAACAAAATTCATATGACACATTCTTTGGTGCCATAACCAACTGTCATTAATCTGAGTCATAAAGAAATTTCCATCAACACCCTTAAGTTGATAAATATTTCCTTTAGACTTCTTACCGACAACAATTACTATTCTGAATCCTTTCCTGATTTCACATCTCTCATCCTCAAATACAAGATTATATCCTTTACTACACATTTTTCCAACACTTAAAAGATTATGCCTTAAACCCTTAACATAGTAGACATCATCAGTATTATGCTTTCCATCAAAACTTAAAAGACCTATCTCACAAATCTTAGCACCAGTATTATCTCCAAATTTAACTAAGCCTCCATCATATTTTTCAAGTTTAACAAACTTACTCTTATCACCAGTCATGTGATGTGAACAACCACTGTCGACAACCCAATAGTTCTTTTCTTGTTTAGCATGTAGGACAAAGATCATAGTATCTTCTTCTTTCTCTGGAGGACTTTCCTTCACCTGTATTTCAGTATTAGTAGGAGTAGATTCATCTTTTATAGCCAAGAACAAGCATTAATTATCATCAAAATCTCCATAAATATACTCTTCATCAGAAATACCAACATCTTCGTTTATATAATATGCTCTCTTAATCATCTTCCCTTTGTTTTCTTTGCTTAATCTATGTTTATTCTTCTTCGATCTTTCCAGACATCTAGAAGCATAGTGACCAATTCCTCCACAACTAAAGCATTTAAAAGGTAACTTACCTTCATACTTACCAGAGCCCTTTTTCATTCTTCTTACAAAGTTAGCTTCTACATCATCAAATTTCTCTTTATCCCGATCTTCAGTTCTTGTGGCCCTAAAAGTAGTTTTTGTCTTTGATCCATTTCTCAAGCTAGGCTTTTTCATTTCATAAGATGTTAGAGTACCTAACAACTTATCTTTAGTATGTCTTATAATCTATATATTCCTCAATAGAAGATACCTTTTCACTGTATGCATTAGGGAGAGTTCTAAGAATATTCTTCACAATCTTGGATTCATCCACTGTAGCACCAAGTCCTCGCATTCTACCTACTAGCTCATCCACTCTATGTACATAGGATTTAATGTTCTCATCTTCAGACATCTACAGGAGCTCAAATTGTGCCTCCAAATTTTGCAACTTTTCTTCTGTAACCCTTTCATCTCCTTCATGCATCTTTTCCAATTCGTCCCAAACCTCTTTAGTAGTCTTCAGATTTGTAACTTTAATTAACTTAGAATGTGAAAGACTATTTTAGAATAAACTTCGCCTTGTTGTTCGCTTCACGTGCCTTGATCTCATCGGCTATACTAAGACCATTTGCAGGAGGAGTGTAAGCAGTCTTGTAAGCATTCTCAACATCATATCCACAATACTCCAGGTATCCTTCCATCTTTATCTTCCAGAGGGCATAGTTAATCCCATTGAACCTAGGACACTCAATAGTTTTCTTGCTCGCCATCCTGGACCTTCCTTAAGCGACGAAGCTCTTCTACAAGGAACCAAGCTCTAATCCCAATTGTTGAACAAGACAATTGAGAGGGGGGGTAAATCAATTGTAACAAATTTTAACCTTTAAGAACTTCCACTAGTGATTAGATAAATTATCATTCACAAATCCTTTACTCTGCTAATGTGATTAATCATTAAGTGCAAAATAAAAAATTGAAAAATATCACACACACAATAACACCAATTTTTTGTAGAAAACCCAATAAGGGAAAAACCTATGAGGATTAGCTCACAATATAGAGAAAATATCAAAACTGAATACAAAGGATCATTTCCAAAGAAAGACTTATTGTCTAGATTAGGACTCACTGTCCAACAAGGGTTAACCACTCGGAGGGCTCATTGCCACAAAATTACAAAGAAGATAGAAGAGATTTGTTACAAAGAGAAAAGGAATCTCAATGCAATAGAGATTTCCACCACAATTTACTCACACACTTGCAGAAATGCTTGAATGATAGAGTACACCTTTAGCTCACTACTTCCAAAAACTCACAATTAGATTTCACACTAATCTGCTCAAACTCGCATCACATACACACTATTTCACATCTATCTCACATCTATCTTGCTTGTATTCATCCACATTTTTCTCAACCATCTCAACTTCTATTTATACCATCTTCAACTTTGAAACTCATCCAAAGTCGGCCACACACCATTTGCATTTAAAAATTCAAATTAGGTTAGTGCCAAAACATTCTACGGTGGAATTAGAGTGAGAGTGACCCAAACACGCATCTAATGAGGACCTAAATAAGTCCCAACATATCTCAACACGCTTCCATAAACTTCGTAAGTAGTGTTAAACACAAGGTCGGCCAAACCAGTGTAAAACACATAAATCAATTAAGCACGCACAACCTTAGCACGATCCAATCTTTCCATATAACAAAATTAACTTTAACACAACCTCAACTTATCTTGAGAATTGCAAGTCATAAGACTCAAACAAGTAGAAATCCGGAGCAACAACATTTCTCCTGAACCTTAGCTAGATACACAGAAAAGCACAGTTCACAACTGGTGAACATAACTCGCACTGTACAACAATCTAGAAATCCAAAATATGGATATAGCAACTTCTAGCAACTAGGAACAATACCACAGATCCTTACTAGCATAGCAACAAATCCTGGAGCAAAACCCAAAGCAAACATTAAACATTTGCAACCTTTCTTTATTACAATTTTCTCAATATCCTTGACATATACAGTCAACAACCATCATTGATGACATCAATGACAACAACAACCAATTGGAAACCAGTTAACAAGTTGACATCAATGACAACACCTTCATACTTGCAACAAATGCGATGTTGATGCTCTAAGATGCTATAAATGCGTCTTGATTGCTTTCTTGATTTATCTTAGATACTCTTTAATGATGTACAAGTGAACTAGGGTTTGTCATTAAGTACCACAACCTAGCAAATACTTAATAAGTTTCACACTCAACTCGACACATAATAGATAGTTGGAATGATTAGGCCTATATTTGAATTTAAAAATTGAAAATTTTAGAATCATTATACACTCGATTAATTAACTTTGCTTTTTGTAAATTTGATCTAAAATAATGAATACATAAAATAAGAATCAAAATCAATTCCTAACAATATATAGATGAGAATAAAATAAAAATGTATAAAATAAAAATTGTTACCATTAAAAAAAAAAAGAATGTTTAAAGCGGGCTAGATATGGGTGATGAGGCTCCACCTCATCCTACTTCCCACTCAGAATAAAACAAAAAGAAACTAAAGCTTTAAAGTAATTTTGAAATAATCTTAATTCTTCTATTTTAGTATTCATATTACATTAAGCTGGAATGAAAAATGGAATAAAGTGTTTTGGAAAAGACTTAGGCGTTACCTCACATTAGTGGGAAAGAATAATACTTGTAGCAAGAGATAGGACCCATTGACCTACTTTTATTTTTTTGGTTATATTGTATGTTTATTTTACATGTAGAAAATTAGAATTGAATGAAAGGTTTAAAATATTATTATTTTTAATATCGTAGGTTTATAAATTTGAAGATTTTTTAAATTATTATTTTTAATAAATTTATCAATAAAAATGAATTTATAATTATTTTTAAGATTGTAGGATTATAAATTTGTGAGAGTTTGTTTTATTATTTATTGAAAGATTCTTTATATATTAGTGTGTTGAGAAATTTAGAATATCTTTATGTTTTTTTATATTAGGGAAGATAGATATATAATTTTTAGTTTGATTATCATTATGAATAATATTCATTATTAGACATATGAATTAGGAATTTGTTTGGGAAACTAAATATCGTTTACAATAAAATTTGATTTCTTTAAATAATATTGTATTTCTTAATCTCTATCAGAAAGGTATTTATGCATTATTTTTGTAAGTAAACTCTAATAATGAAATATGATGTAATGGAATAACTTGCAAAATAGGTCATTACTACAGATTTGGAGGCAACAAGAATCCCGAAGAATTTGTTGTGGTTGCTTTTCTTTTGTGGTCGACTTCTTTTTTGTTGATTGTTAATTGCTTGGTTGCTGTTGTTTGACTTGTTATTTTGATGGATTTTTTGTGATGGGGCAGCTTGTTTTTATTGTCAAGTCTTTCTAGCAACCTATGTTTTTTGTAAAGGGTTTCAGAGCCCCTTCAAAACCTGTTTTCCTATAATAAAAAAACTTGCAAAATAGAAGAATAGAATAGTGAATATATTACAAATACTTGACAATAATATGCCACTTTGAGGTGACAACCTTCTAATCCACTCTGAGGAATGCCTGGACAATAGTCTTCAATAAGAACATAATACTCCACATGATGATAAAAACTAACCTATACCTCCATATATACCATACTTATGCCTTGAATACCACCTAGGCCAACATAGATGCTTAGGTATAACTCTTAGGATGAACTAAATACCTATATATAATTATAATAATAATGTAACTTATTTAAGAGTTAAGGTAGCCACAAGTCGACTATTCATAACCCAATACACACTATAGGGTTAGGAGCATAACATTTGAACACAACATTTATTAAACATGATCTACATTGAAATAAGAGCCAAGTGAATTATGAATACAATCCATATCACACATATCAAAAATTAATAGGTACATTCATTTACCATTATAGTATAAACCAAAACTAGAACAAGTAAAACATAAATATTTGGGTACAAACTAATAATCCTATTCTTTGATGATAAATAATTTGTTCAATATTATGAAATTGTGATGATACATTATATCTAGTGAAGTATAATTGAAATGTGAATGACATAAATGATTGGATAAACTATGTTGATTGATTTACTATTGATTGAATTGTAAATATGTTTACAATTACATATTTTCTTGTGTCAATGTTTATTAGGGTGAAACCCCATGTGTAATTAACTGTAAATAATGTGCAACTCATTGAATATGAAAATTTATTATTATATTGATATACATCTTAGTGAAACTTGTGACTCATTGACTTTGGAAAATTATCATCATATTGTGATTATATATGCATTTAAGTGGAATTTGTGACTCATTGAATGTGGAAAATTGCTATCAAATTGTGACATGTATTACATATGACTTTATAATTTTTTCTTTGTAATTCACAAACATAACTAGAAAGTTGGATGAGATTGATTGTTTGTTAAACATATTGTAGAAGTTGAAAAACCAACTTCACAGTTCCCAAGAATCACCTACAAGCAATCACCTATCACATGCAATAGATATTCAGAACAAAAAGAAGAGATGTTCTATAAACCCTCAGAGCCAATATGTGCAAGCAAAAACCAAAATATGATTATTGAAAGTTTAATTGTTTTACAAATAATACAAAAGCCTTCAAAAAGGCAATCATGCACAACCCTAATCTTATCTTGAGCAAAAAGACAGCTCAACAAGATAAGGATAAGAATTAACCTAGGAAATAAAATATCCTAAGTAAACTTATGCTAAAGTGTAATTAAATAATTAATTACACCAACACCCCCCATAAGTGCAACTTAGGGAGAAGCAAATTATTATGCAAGAGATGAGTCCCAACAACAAGGCCTGATCAGGTACTCTTTTACAAATGCAATGCAAACTAAATCAAACAGGGTAAAAGAGAAAACCACATGGGAACAAAACTCCTCCCCAAAATAGAATGCAAACTAGCTAAGTGATGAAAGATGGAGGACTCCATAAGACCCCCCAAGGACACCATCCATCACAAAGATACATGAAAGAACCCCACAAGAGGAGGGAAGAAAGAGGCCACATACCCCAGAATGAAGTAGCTCAATAAGCTGAAGAAACCATCTGAAAGAAGTGGGAGGGAAGAGGCCTGGGAATGAATCATCCCCGAGGTGAAGTAGGTGTAGCCCAATATGTACCTCCATAGAAGCAGGGTGTGACCTCAACAAATGAAGAGAGTCAGTAGGTGATAGAGGCTGAATAAAACCTCAGAGATGGATCGCAAGGATCCTGTTGCACTGAAATAGAAGAAGCCACATCAGTAGCCACAACAATAGCAACAGGAGGGGGAGGAGATGAAATGGAAGGCTCGAGAACAGGATCTGAAGTGAGAACACCAATGTTCAAGAAGCCAAATCTCTCCTCTGAATGATGATGCACACTAGAAGTGTGAGGAACAACTGTAGGAACAAAAGCACCATCATTGGCAAAATTAGTGAAGGAATTACTGAGATAGGTGATCCACTATCCCGTAGCAATAAGCGCTCTCTCACCAAGTCTCGATGATAACCGAATCAGGTGTAACTCCACAGATCTCGATTACCTCCATGTGTGATCGATAAATGGAAAGAAGGTTGTTTGTCAAATTGAGGACACAGACATCCTGAAAAGAGTGGTCCCCAAAACTAATAGACCCCTTCCATGTGGCTTTTCATGTAAGTGTTGTTTCCCATCGAAATGGGAGACATAGTGCAAGGCTCAAAGGAAGTGAACATAGACTGTGAAGATGCCATATGATGAGATGCTCTTGAATCTAGAAGCCATCTCCCTGATCCAATACCTAAAGAAGCACAAAGAGCATGTCCCTTCATAGCTGATGAAGTATGTAAACCAACTGTGCCTGTGTTATGTTGTTCTGAAGAAGAAGAATGAGGGGAAGAAGATGATGCAGACATCCTAGAAGGAAAATCAATCTGATGTTTCTGAAGAAGATGTTTCAGCTCATCAATGTCCTTGTAACAATTATGTTTTGCATGTCCTTCCCTCTTGCAATATGCACATGTAGTCTTCTCTTTCCTAGATGATTTCCCCTTAGAAGAGGAGGATGAATCTGAGGACTCCTTCTGCTGCTCATGAGATTTGGAATCCTTTTGTTTCTATTTCTTTCCTTTTCTTGTAGAAGCCTTCTGATCTCTAGGCTCCTATGATGCAATAAGTGCCTGTGATGAAAAAGGTTTCATCGTGCCCATGCTAGCTAACTTAGCTTGCTCTCGAGTGAGAGATGAAGCAAAGTCATCAAGAGATGGCATAGTGAATCTTGTACCAAGTGCATCCCTAGTGGCATAAAAGGTAGATACAAAAACTGAATAATCTGGTCCAAGCTTAGAAAGAATGGACAATATCAACTGAGAGTCTTCTTTCTGAACACACACTGTGACAACTGTAATCTAAGAGACTTGAGTTTGGTGAAAAACTCTTGGATGCTATCAGAATCCCTAGGATTTAAGCCAATAAGCTCATTCTCTAACTGAAACCCTCTCATAGTATCCTGCTTCCCAAACAAAGACTCTAAAGTAGTCTAGATCTCATTGGGTGTAGTGCAAGACTTAATATGAAAAATAAGGATAGATGAAAGAGACAGACATAATGTACCATAAGCTTCATCACATCTATTAAACCATTTTCTCTTTTCAGTAGCACCTGTAGGTTCAATTTCTGTACCCATGGTTACCCTATACAACCCTTTATGTTTCAAATGAATCTCCATTTGTTTTTTCCAACCAAAATAGTTGAATGGAGTAAGGGGTGCAATATTATGTGTATCCATGACATAAAACAACAATATATACTCTCAAAGCAAAAAAAAAATCCCTTTTGATCTAAAAAAAAACCCCTGATTGCACACTTTCCAAGAAAATAACCCAAAAAACAAAGGCTGAGTTCTTATAAAAAAATTAGATACCTGGAGAAAATTCTACACAAATTAGGTCTGATATCTAAGAAGAGGACGGAACCAGCTTTCCAACGCCTATTTTTTTCGCAAAACAGAGTGAGGACACAAATGTTACGCCTCCCGGAGTGAAAACAACAACTTCTGATTTTGACAGGCGAAAAAGGAACAAAAACGGAAAAATAAAAAGATCAAACCTCCACCATCAGATTGGGCTCGGAATCAGCTTTCCGACGATATCTCGTTTTCAAAAAACGGAGATCGTATGCAAAAAATATGCCCGATTTGGTGAAAACAGCTCCAAATTGCACAATATGGCCACCAGAGCCCTTGGGGGCTAAAAAAAATAACAACTAGGTCCTATGCAGGACCAGCCGCTAGGATAGGGGGCTAAAGTCGTGGGCCTCTGGTCACTCACATGACCGCTATAGGGGCTGAAGGGCTGGCGGGGGGTTGAGAGCCGGGCGGTCGGTCCTCCAAAGGACCTCCAGCCAAGATTTAAAGCCCGTGGGGGCTTGCAGAGGAACCGGTAGCGGAGCATTGGCGGGTGGTGCATGGGTGGCACCCGGGTGGCTGTCGGGTGGCGGGCGGGTAGCTGTGACCTTTTGAACTGGAGGTGCAAATTTTACACGCCGTTTTGATTTTTTTGATTTTTTTTTACGTTTTTCGAGAAATTTTGCCTCAGGTAGCGAGCTGGGGAGGCCGTACAACCTCTTTGGCTAATTTTTTTTTGTCTTTTTCAACTTTCTCGAAATCAACTAAACAAATGTGTTTTTAGGGTTTTTGGGTGCTTTGATCGCGATGGCGATGTCCGTTGGCCCAAAAATGCACAGAAAATTAGGCTACCCCTAGATCCACAAAAAAGATACCTGACTTGAAACCCTTGCACAAAAAAAGATGCTTTGAGAGAATATCTTCAAATCACGAACATGAAGCCATAGGTCTAGAGCTCTGATACCATGTAGAAGTTGAAAAACCAACTTCACAGTTCCCAAGAATCACCTGCAAGCAATCACCTATCACATGCAACAAATATTCAGAACAAAAATAAGAGATGTTTTGTAAACCCTCAGAGCCAATATGTGCAAGCAAAAACCAGAATAATGATTATTGAAAGTAATTGTTTTACAAATAATACAAAATCCTTCAAAAAGGCAATCATGCACAACCCTAATCTTATCTTGAGCAAAACAACATCTCAACAAGATAAGGATAAGAATTAACCTAGGAAATAAAATATGCCTAAGTAAACTTATGTTAAAGTGTAAAAAATAATTAATTACACCAACATTTGAGTACCTAGGATCTTAGTAGATAATACATTACCTATGCATTTTATAATTTAGGCTAAGACATAAACAACACGAATTGAGTAAAAGATATTATTAGAAAAATTAAGTGTATCATTGATTGGAGGGTTGTTAAGAAGCACTTCCCTCCTACCCCAAGGTAATTAATTTGATTAGTAGTTACCTTAGAATGAGATGGAATAATGGCTATTGTAGTAATCATAGTCAACAATGAGATTAATATTTACCACTTGACAAGATAATGTAAGGATAAAAGACTATCCTAACTTCCTAAGTCTCGTTCAAATGACAATTACAATAATAGTCCCGAGTAATAAGTCTCTAAATTGAGTTGAATTGTATTGTATGCTTCACAAGTTAAAACATATGAATTGTATTGTTTGTAGCCTTGTGGCTTGGCTATGGACCTGTTTTGATGTTTTACTATTCTATCCAACTACTTTTGTAGCTGCATTCTTGTAATTTATTTAGCTTTGTTGAATATAAAAAAAATAAAAAAAGAAAAAAAAAGAAAAAAAAAGAAAGAAAGAAAGAAAAGGAAAGTTAAAACATATATTTTGTATGGTTGTATGGGTGTGAAAAAGACTTCACACATATTTTACATGATCTTTTTCTATAATGATTCACTTGGTCAAACCTTTTTATTAGAAAAGACTTTAACTTCGTAAATTTAACATATAAAATAACACAATAACATGTGATTATAAATAAACATTTTATTGTATAATTAAATGATAAAACACTTACATAATACCCTCTTCCCAAACTTCAAAATAATTAAAATCTTAAATCAAAATAACACAATAAAAAATTCATAAATTTCCACTAAAATCAAAATTTTATATAAAATACAATTATACTTGTAAATTAAGTATGCATTCAATTACATTATATATCATATTTTATGCATTGGTATTAAAAAAATTATATCATAATTATAATATATTTTTAATATTCTTGGTGCTTTGTGTAGAGGAGAAGAGTCATGATATAATGATTACTCGTAGCTTCCATGTAGTTCAATGTTGATAATGATGCAAGGAATAATTAGGGAGGACCACATATTCTCTTTGCTTTAAAGTTTTCTTTCTTTCTTTGATGCTGACTAATGTTACATCCCTTTTCTCAATAATATTTCATCCATAGTTAATATAATGCTTTTTTCAATGCTAATTTTTTATTAAGTTGGTAAGTTGTAATTTTGATGTTTGTTGAAATAATAGTGACTAAAACCTATTAATAGTTATATATATTCAAGTTAAAGTTGGTGAAGTTTTTTTTAAATATTTGATGTGACAATGTATTGACTATTTAGTAAGAATATTTTTAATAGGATAATGATGGATCCCAACTAACCATCTTCAAATTTCTCTACACTGCATTTAAAACATTCAAAGACTTGTTTAGATTTGAAAATGAAACTTTTACAAGATTTCTTTTAATTTGTTATAGAAGATTTCTTAAATTTATATGACTTATTTTAATGAATCTAAATCTATGCATTTTTCTTGTAAAATACAATTGAATTTTTATGAAGATTGTATGAAATGAAAGGGGAGATTTTACATTGACCATAAAAATTCTCTAAGAATTATGATTATATGTATATTAAGTTTATAATATTTTTATTTTAAATACAGAATGTCTTAACATTTGAATAACAAATTTAAATGAAAAAGCATTATGAAAAAATTGCTTGATAGATAAAATTGATTGTCTAAAGATATCATTGTGAAAATTTTATTTTTCTTCTTTACATATCAATACATATGTTTTAACAACTTATCCTTATTTTATATAAATAATTGATATATTATTTTAATAACATCTATAAAACTAACAATTGTATACAAAATCTACACTGATTTCGATTGTTATACTATTAACCAAAATATCAATATTATAATTATATTTTTAACTATTAAACTCATACTTCAACTTGACTTTGATATTAATCTAATAGTAATTATTGCTTGACTAGCTGATCGACGTTTAGTGTAATGACAAGACCGTTATTGTAGAGATCTGAAAGATCTTGAATTCAAACATCCACAATATAAAAATAAAAATTATTGTTTACTAATGAAGAAAGAGCATAAAATGTTTATGCATGTTGGATTGGATATTTCTCATCAAACATGTGGTTGACATTCAATCTTAAAAGAAGTCACAAGCTTATTGTTTTGGTTTACATAATTAAAGGGGGTAATGATTGAATGAAATTGTTGCTCCAAGTGGTGAGTATAAGTGATTATGTGGAAGAATAATGTTATTGTACTTGTTTGTTGACTCGTGTAAGTATAAACTTTCAATAATTTCATCCTTATTAGGATTTACATGTTCAATTTTAAAATTGACTTGAGTATATCATGCATATGACTTAGTGCCCCTTTCTAATTTGTTAATGTAATTTCAATTGATTTTTTTAATAAATAATCATAAAGGAAATTTGTAATCAATATATTTATTCTTATTATTAGAAGATTTTTTTTGGGTCATTATTAGTAAGAAAAATAATTGACAAATTGTAATTAGTTTATCATGTTTTATATAATGATCTTATTTAGATGTTAGATGTAAAATTATATATGTTAAATTGAATTGTGATTATTGAAATAATTTTAATCTAATATATTATGGTGTTGATGGGTCAAGTGTCATGGGTCAACTTAGTTGGAATAGATTATTTTGTTTGAATAATTTTTTTTTTCAAGTTTATATCAATAGCTCTTTGCACATTTATGCAATCCAAACATCAATGATAATTTTTCTATTCAAGAGTCTTGCTAGTATGCTTATCTAAAATCATTTATATATTAAAAAAGGATCTTAGTAATTCTTTATTTGATAGTGTTTATACTGATAAAAAATCTAATCTAAATACAATATTAGCCTATTCTAACAAAGATGTTAAAGAAAATCAAAAGAGAGAAAGGCAAGGAAGAAAGAGTGGAAATGTTCTAGATATTATCATGATCTTTTAAGATCCTCCCTAAAAGTGTCACAAAAATCACCCACATGAAAGCCAACTTAACACTACTCATACACTAGGATGATGTAATCTCCCAAGGAAAATCAAGCAACATACAAAAGCTAAGAATATCACCATAAATCATTCATAGATCAACTAGAAGTATATGCCACTTGTGAAATACATATGATAAAGCTTTAAATCCAAAAATAGATTGTTGATAGGAAAAAAACATATAAATTACAATGGCCCAAAACTCACAAAATCACAATTTGGGATTTAAAAGAAAAGAAGGAAAATAATTGGAATTATATTAGACATAAGAAAATAAATTGTATAATATTTAATTGGTTTCCCCCTTCTATTTACCAACTCTATTTCCTAATCTGTACACATGGAAAACAACTAGGTATATATAGATTCCTAGGTTCAAGAATATTTAGTAAATTTCCTTGCTAAGTTTTGCATACTTGGTTGGTTATAATAACAAATGCTTAAATACTCCCAAGGTGAAAAAAAAGTAATTCAAATTAGATTTCTCAAATGAAATTTGATTGAGATTCCTGTAAAAATGTGATATTATTCAATTCTAGTAGTAATATGCTCTTTGAGATAAGCATTCTAGTTTCTTTTTCAAGAAGTAGTCCTATAATCAACATTCCATAACAAGTCTTCATTGTCTTTGTCACAAAAACCTCTTTCAAAATGATCCATTCTTAAGTATTAACTCCAAAAAGTTCTTTGAGATAATCATTGGTCATCCTCACCTACCTAAGATAAGTGTCAATAATCAAAGTAAGCATCCAAATTGTTCCAACTAGCTAATAGTATTCTTGCAAACATAGAAACAAAGTATTAAATCTCAATAAAATAGTTCAAATATGTTTAATTTTGTTTTCCTTACTCCTTGCAAAGTTTCATATGTATGTTAGGAAAAGAAAATAATTAATGTAACGCCCCGACTTAGTTATGTTATAACAAAGAGCAAAAACAAAGTTAACTGAATAATTTTTTTTTATAATTGTTTACACATATGTTATAAAGTTTCCAAGACGTTACATAAACTTAATAAATAAACTCAACACATTGATCATCAACAAAAGTACAAATTTGATTTCATGTAAGATCCATTTATAAAACTACATACAATCAAATATCCCAAATGTCCATTTTACATAAAGTGAGATTTCAAAGAATCTCCATACATCAAAGGTGGTACAATCAGTACACTCTTATACAAGAGATAAATTACAAAACAAATAGTGCTCATCTGACATCTGATACAATATCCACGAACAAGCTCCACATCAACAGTCACGAACAAAGTAGTAACTGGAACCTGCTGCAAGCATAGGATCAACTGCAAGAAAATTCTCAGAAAGGTGTAGCACGGTTTCCTCCTGACCACGTGGAACCCAAAGGTCCACTCCCTCCGTGCTAGGAGATAATTGACAGGTCCACAAACAAAGAAGACAAAACATTACATTTACGGGGCTTACAACTCACATTACGACATAACGTTTACAAATCAAAACAGATAAAAACTCAGTATCAAATTATATCAAATAGAAATTTGAACACATGGTACACCATCATGATATAGACTAAGAGTGTCATCACATCGTAGGGATAGGTTACCCTGGTGAATCTTCCTAGACTACCGGCCCTCACCAAGAGTTACCCTGGTAGCCTCTACCGATTCCCGGCCCCTATGCAGACTAATGTGGAGTCACTTCATCTTTCAAGAGGACAAGATGACGACTTGCCATTCCAGGCCTTCTCAGCCTTTTCTCAACCTAAACGAGCTTTAAGAAAGTAGGCAAGGCAAAAATTATCTGAATTAGTGTTTACAACTACCCAACCCCTACATTAGTTAGGTTTTCACTTAATTAACACACCTACGATAGGTTACCCAGACAATCACTTCCGGATTTCGGCCCCTACCGCAAGCCACTCTTCTATAACATGACTCAACATAAGATCAATCTAGGGGTAGCTATCAAGCACAAAAATCAAAACCCGAATGTTTATGTCCTTCACTAGAGGCAAATCAAAATCTCTAGGATGTCACTTCAAAAGACCACAAAATAATACAAAGCTATACCCCCACATAAGACAATTGTAATATGAGCACCATCATAGAAATGCAATAATCTTACCAATACAAATTCCATTTTTCAAACTTTTGATGAAAATAAAATAACATCATCAAGATTACATTATATACACACCAAATAGTTACAATTTACCAAACTTCAAGAGTTAAGAATCCACAATAACAAACTATAGATATTAATTGATCACATACTATATTAAGAAAACACTTCAATAACATTATAGAATAAAGATATTTTAAATATTTTAAAGAAATTAGATAAATCACAATAAAATTCTATAAACTATCCCTTATTAATTACACTACTCCATATATCATGGATTATAAATTCCTCTCAATAATTTGTTGGTATTATAATTGTTTTATAATTTTTATAAAAATACATTAACATATAATACTTGAGGGATTTATAATTAAAATAATTCACACTACATATCACAAATCTAATAACCTAATTATTTATTTTTAATTAAAATCTCACACTTATACATTACCCTTGCGCTTAATAAGTATCCAATATTAGATAGATTTACAAATATGATTTCCTAATTAAGGAATCTTCCTGTTTAATACATGCAGAGATGAGACGGTAAGGATAAGATATAAGCTCTCACAAAATAACACATCTTTAAGTATAAGATAAAAACACCATGCATTCTATGCGAGTATCAGTTGCAGGCAAACTACTCTCATGCACCAAGATTCCTTATAACGCAAGATAAGTTTAAAACCCATGAAGACTTGTATCCTACAACTGAGAGATCAGTAAATAAAGAATTCATTATTTGCCATGCATAAAATTTATAACTTAAAATACTCCAACAGGAAACAAGAAACGCTTACAATCTAAAATTTAATGCATGCAGGAATGTCACATCTCAATCTTGGCTGAGTTCGCGCCTTTACAAGAAATCTACGCCTTAAAATAAGGATCTGTTCTAGTAATTTTCCTATGTAATTCATGGACAGTTTCTACGCCTCAAATGGAAGATACAACGAACTTAAATACAAAGACACTCATAAAGCGGATTGCCTATGATCAAATCTAGAGCGACAGTATATACAAATTTTTATGTTCAGGTTTATTAGTTTAAAAGAAAGGGGTCTGCCATAATGGCTACTGTCAGGGTTTCAAAAATAAATCTTCTAACCTATGAATATACAATAAGTGTCTTGAAATGAAGATTGAGCGCAACTATGAGGTTCAGTGATATAATATCATTTTTATTATTATTATATTTTTTTTATAGAATAAGAAATCCAATCTCATAGTCTGGTATCGAGATTTAAAAAGGAAATACACACAACAATGAAGAACAGATCCTGACAAAATTCATTGATACAGGTTTCCATGTTATACCCTCGCCTATAGGAAAACAGACTTCACTCATATTTGAGCTTTAGACATGTTACCAGGCGTCAGTGGTTAAATTTGGTATTATTATTATTATTATTTTTAAATATACAAACCCACTTCTCTATAAAGTAGAATACAACTTAAATACAATATAGAGGTATAACAAGATAGGTTAAACTTTAACAGCTAAGGAATGTCATAAATTTAAAATAAAATTCCATGATCATAATGAACATTGCTACTACCGAAAAGGTTAAATTTTCAATCCAAAGGTAAAATTGATAAAGAAAGGGTAACGATTTAGGTTTTTTAAAAAACTTCATACCCAAATTGTATTGCAGGGTTATCAAAACAGCATTCTATCAAATGTTCACTAAATTCATTCTTTAATCTATATTGATCATTTCCATAAACCAACAGATATTCAGGAACAATTTACCACCGTTTTCAATTCTAAGAACAAATGCTAAATTTCTATTTTCTTGGAATTCATGGCAGGTTTGTTTATTTATTTATTGTTTAATATTTAATTGCTTATTCTAACGATTTTCTATTTAATTTACAAATTTGAAAAATCATTATTTTTTTCCAAGAAGATCACAAAAGAGATTATACAGAAATTCAAAAAGAGGAAAACCTGGACAATCCTGGATATCAAGCTGAAACGAATTCTGAAACCTTTGCTGATTCCTCGATTAATTTTCTAGACTTCGACGGTGAAATTCAAATCAAACCCCTTTCAAAACACACTTGTGAACAAAATCTTAAAGAAAAATTCTTCTAAAACAATTGATGTAAATCAAAACTGCTAAAAACTGCTGCCGTAAGAAATCTTCCCGTGAATCCACAATTCCCCAAAATCCCTCTTTTTGATATTAATTCATGCAATTCACTTTCAATCACAAAACTTAACTGACAGATCAATTTGCATTGTAAATAGCTCATTTAGTTCATCTCATTCTTTAAAATATCAGAACAAACCTTTAACTAACAATCAGAGATTCTTATCTCGTCGAAAATATCTTGCTTTAAAAATATCTATTTCGCACAATTCAATTTGCACAATTAAAACATCAATAATATTATTTTAATTAAAACATTGCAAGGAAATAACTTATTTAATTTAACTTAATAAATTAAATCATTAACGTTGGTTAAAACATTAATAAACATTTAATAAAATTAAATATTATATTCGCAAACACAAAACAATATATATTTAAACATGACAAGACAACTGGGCTACACAGGGTAACACAGAGATACTCGTTCAAAAACGAACGATGGTTTAAAAGGACCTGTCAATACCTCTGACAACATATTTATAATGAATTAGGGTACGCTCAGACCTGACAAGCAGGTGGAGCCATTACCCGGTACCTGTGTCTGCAGGAAAACATCAAGGTTAAACACATATATATACTCATGTTAGAAAACACACCGTGAATAAGAATTATAGCGTAGCAGGGTACTCACGAATGAGTAATGCTACACTGTCTTATCCACCGACACAAACGAGCAAGATCAATTATATACAATCATATCAACATGATAACATAAGCAATAATCATAACCAATAAGCCATATCATGAATGAATCTATCACAGTATCATTGAACCAACATAACCAAATAACCAGGATGTCAATGTATCATCCGCAAAATCAAAACAACATAGTATCTAGAATCACCTCAGAAAAGAAACAACATAGTATCAAAGTAAACTAAAGCATCTAACAAGCAGAATCAAACTAAACAGTATGTCTAAACTGGAGGGACACTACAATTAAATTCTCTTTGATTTGGTTGAAAATATCAAATTTCTCTTTTATAAACATTTTCTCTACTTTTAGGGTTTATGTAATTTCTTGCTTTGTATCATAGCATCCTCATGAAAATTTGGTTTATTATTTCAATGTTACAACTTAATGCTAAGATTATATCTTAGAACAAGCTCATAATCACCTTCAAGTTCATATTTCAAATTTGTCAGGAGCCTTTAAACTCTCTTAATCATATAGCACCAGAGATCTTTTCATCATATTCATGTCACAGTGTGTTTTTAATTAGAGATAGGCTATCAAGTTTATTCTCATTCAAGTCTACATGTCAAACTATCTAAAATAAATGATGATAGACAAAGGTTAGGTGACCCCTTTTAGTATTGTAAGGGGTAAAAGTGGAAGAGGATAACAACAATAACAAAGGATAGAACCCACTTACCAATGAGATCAAGGATGAGAAGCCATGAATCCAAAACAAGGGTTAGATCAAACAATCAAAACACAAACAACCTTACCAATCCCATTGTTGGGTAATTTTGGTTGAAATATATGTTGGATTGCTTCAAGCCAAAGCCTTCATGATAGCTTGCAAAAGCAAAGATGATGACCTAGAATGCAATGTTGTATGCTCAATTTTCTCAAGAATCACTTGGACATGATCTCTCCATAATTTTTCTAGATGAATTATGAGAGGGATGAAGGTTTTTTTATAGATTTGGAGAAATCAAATCAAGGGATAGGATTGATTTTGAATTCCCACAAAGAAGGGTTGAGATTGATCCTCAACACCCACAAAGGACAGTGAATCAAGGAAGATGGATGATGGAGATCAGTTAGAACTCAAGCTTGCTCCACCATTTTAGGAAAATGATTGGGATATTTAAGATCAAGGGATGTGAATTGATTTCAAGATCAAGGACTAGAAATGGTTGAGACAAGTTAGTTGAGATATTTTGAAATGGAATATTTCTCAAGAATATACTTTGTGGAGGGAAAATAGGATAATTAAATAATTAGGAACTATTTAATTCATGTAACAAGAAGATTAAAAGGTAGGATAATTAAATAACCAAGATTATTTAATCATGCGGGATTAGAGAAAATTAGATGAAAGTAATTAAATAATTAGGAATTATTCAATTATGGTGATAAAGGGGATTTAGTGATGAAATGGATGAATTAATTAAACAATTCAGGATTATTTAATTAATAGAGAGAAATAGGGTTAATTGGTGAAAATGATGTTAAAAGGAGATAATAATGCAAATGAAGTGAAATGCAAGGATGATGATAAAAATGATGCCAATGATGGAAAAACACAATTCAAGATGTGTGATATACGTTAAGGTTCATTTTTGCATAGTCTACATTTTGCCCCTCTTTGACATAATGTACTTGATGTGTTGTTTCAAAGAATTCGATGCTCAGATCAAGATTGAAAAAAATTTAATGATGCCCCACTGTGCCCTGATGATCAACAAAAGGATGATAAGACACTGGGATACCCCTTCGAGAGGTTGGCCAAAAAATTACCTTTTTAGGTCAGGCTCGTGACAAGGTTCAAGAGTAGTTCAAATGTGTAGAGGACAAAAAATTAGGCCCTAGGGGTCACGTTTAAGGTTCCAAATGATCTGAGATGCTCAATTTAACCTAGGAGGGTTTACAAGGGTAAAAATTAGAGTTTGGGGGGGTTAAATAGGAAATTAGGGTTTATTTACCCCTCATTTGCACACTCAACCTTAGGTGTTTTTAGCTCTTTGAGGATTTTTAGCCACAAATGTGCATTGATGATGGTGATGGTTTTGACCACACCACACCGAGAAAATGCAATCCGCTAGTTCTAATAGCTAGGTGATGTAGGTGTTGCAGTATGTACGCTTCTAGTTTATGCTTTTAACTTTTATCATTCTTGTAATTAATGTTCAAAGTTAGAATACACAATAGCGGTAATCTTTTGTTTTTGCTGCTATTAACGTGATCTGATTGCTAGTGTAGCATTTAGGAATGCCACATTTGTAAAACCTTCATGCTAGTGTAAAATTAGGCCACCATTATAAAAAATGACTGCTATTATAAGGTCACTATTGTTGAAAATGATTGTGTAGTAGAAAAATTTAGGGTAAGGCCACTATTGTAAAACACAATCGCTATCATAGCTTTAATAGGCTTGCTATTGCTGTAAAGAGCTACTATCATCTTGAAACAAGGATGCTATTATAAAATAGGGCCGCTATCATTCCAAAAGAAGCTCGCTATTGTTAAAAAGCATTGATTAAGCTAGTTTAGTTGCAAATTTAGGTTCCTAATTTGATTTTCTAGCAAAACTTTGACGTTGTGGGCTGAATGCTTGCACGCTGTTCTACGTCCTTTGTATTTGAGAGAGTGGAGGCCTTAGCTTTTGGATGGAATAGCCAATTTTTAGGAGTTGGAGAGAGATTTCTTGGATGCCATTGGATTGAGGTATATCACCTACATTCCTAAGATTAGGGCACACAGAGCTATGATGTTTGCCTTGGTAGAACACTAGAGATCAAAGACTGCTGCATTCCACCTACCTATAGGGGAGTGCACTGTCACTTTGGAGGATGTATGGAGGATCTTATGCATCTTGATCCACGGTGAGCTTGTCACCAATGACATCAGGAGGGGTACCTAGGTGATGCAATGACTAGTAGGTGTACAACAACTAATTGTTATAGATTTGGAGATTGATTTGAATTTGTTCCTAGATGATGTTGACCCTATGGTCATTGTGCTAGAAGGATTGATCATCGAACCATTGATTCCAGATGAGATCAAGAGGATTCCTTGTCAGTTGGGGTATTTGTATAGAGATGATGATGGAGCACAGGACCATGTACGCATGGGGGCCCAACATGTTAGCTCATTTATATAGAGATATGCATGAGGCAGTGTGTCAAGGTGGTAGTAGTATTTCAATTGGTGTGACTCTTCTCCATGTTTGGGAATGGGAGTGCATAGTAGTTACCCAACTGGAGGGCATAGATCAGAGGGATCTTGATGATCCTTATTCTTACAAATACTCAGATTATCTCCATTACACATAGCATGGGCAATTTCCTTATTGTAGGTCTAGATTTTTGATGACATGAAATATTTCACATGGCGCCCCTATCTGGTTTGTGAGGCATGGGCAGATGATCACGATCATTTGGTTTACTATAGATAGACCAGATATCTGATTGGTACAGTGGATATAATTCTTGAGAGGTACCTCCCCGATAAGGTTCTTTGATAGTTTGGAGAGAAACATACTTGACCTGGGGATGATTATCATGCACATTATGCATGCACGACCCGATAGGTCAATGCATGGGGGCCCAAAAAAATTTCAGGTAGAGCCATGATGGAGTCCAGAGCAATGGATCCTTTCAATTAGGGATGGGTAGTCGACCCACATGATCTAGACATGACTCAAGATTATGAAACATGGTGGGCCCGCAGATGGCTATTGAGGTTCATCATTCTTGTAGGAGCTACACCAGTAGGAGGCCCTGTGATAGGCCAAAGGAAGAGAGGAGGTGTAGTTGGGAACTGAGCAGATCGATAGAGACTTCAGATCACCCATGAGCAACATTAGATGGCTCAGGATGAACAAGATGATGATGGCAATAGCAACATGATGGTCAGATGCCCCAGGATTAGGGAGACTAGCAACAACAACAATAGGTTTTTTGGAAAAGTTCCATAGGAACCTCCCCCTTAGGGAGACATGGCTGCGAGGCTAGCACAAATTACGGTAGAGAGGGATCAGACCATCTAGGATAGAGATGCTAGGTTTGGAGAGCGAAAAGCCAAGATCACTTGTAGACAGGCTGCTGATGCTCAAATGATTATACTGACTATAGAGAGAGATCAGGCCAGGACTGAGAGAGATGGTCTAATACAAGAGAGGGATTCATTGAGACATCAGTTGGATTTCAAGAGCTAGTAGAGGATGTAGTTAGAGATTGCACAGGCTTCTTCTATTCCTCAAGCATAATATCAGGCCAAGAGGGATCAATTTATAGTTGAGGTGACATATTATAGGACCTTATATGAGTCACGGGTTCTGAGATCTCAGAGATGACCTCGATTTAGGGTTCCTAGCTCAGTGATAGGAGCAAAGCCCTTAGGGGGACAATCGGTTAGCAAGCCTTTGAGACAGCCTTCAGGTCCTATCCTTCAGTCTCACTAGTTTCCTATCCATAGCTAGAGATCGGAGCATGATGGGGAGCAGCGAAGCTCACCCCCACAGGATGGACATCAGGGTTGATCTTAGATGACATGATATTTGTATTATTTTATGATAGATTTTGATGTAGAAATTAGTTTTGTATATACATTCATCTGCCAGTTTGAGGCCTTGTGTATATTTTTGATCTCATTCAATATTGCATCACACGTGATGTTGATGACATTGATATTTTCCATTTTGATAATATATGAGATACCATTTTTTGAAGTGGCATACGATGTGTTATGCGATGCTTATGAGATGTTTATGATATGTTTATTGTATGTTGATGGATGCATGATTATATGCTCATTTTTTTAATACTTTATGATGCTTTGATATGATATGGATGATGTTATGATGTGATGGATATGATATGATGATGAGTTTATGGATGTAGGATGCATGTGGTACTAATTATTTTGTAATGCAGGATGGAGATGTTAGCCAGAAGAAAAGTTAGTAGGATTAGGTGATAGAAGAAATGGATGATTTGATCTAATTTATGAAAATCCATAGATTATGATTGATTAATGAGATGCATTGATGATTAATTGATAATGAATGATAATGACGAGTTTTATTTTGCTTCATGGAGACTAAGTAATGTTTAGCAATCCTTATTAATGTAGTAAATATACACGATGCACTATGGTAATAATGACCAAGGCAACTTTGTATCTATTGCGTGGACTTGGAGTCCACAAATAAGGAGTATTATTTCTAATACTAGACATACAAAAACCTTGTTAGAGTGTATGGGTGAGAAGTTCAGAACATTTCAAACCAATTGCATAGAGAGGTATGAAGAACCTAACATGCCACTGATACATGAAATGCCCAAAATGACTTCCACACAAACAACAAAGCAAGTATTCACCATGGTAATATTGCAAAAATATCCAATAAATAGAGTAAACAAAATCGATGATCAATGCCCCCATTCCTCCTCTCTAAATCCTTATGAAAATCCTCAAGAAATCTTGGGAATGAGACAAATAAGATAAATCAAAAGATAAGATCACAAAAGATAAAAACAATGTTGTTGTATCAATTTCCATAGATTTTTTGATGTTTCAGGATGTTATCCAGCAATGATGTCTATTGTAAGTGATTTATCCGTTAAGACATTTGTTAGGATGTTGATGACAAATAGGTAGGTAGTTTAACACTTGGGCATTGTTTTAGTTTGATATTGATAAGTCCTTACAATTTTTTTTCTTGAAGGTTTTGGATTCCAATGTTTTCTTTGCTTGTTGATTGCTTTGTCAAAGTGTGAGGATGATGGAAAGTTTATTATGGATGGATAGTTTATTGCGGATAAGCAATAATGGAGATAGATTTTTTTTGAGATTTTCTGAATGTTTTTGGTGCTTTTGAGGTTATTTGATGTTGTTTTTGATGTTTCCAGGATATTTGGATTTTTTGGTGTTTTGCAATTTTTTTTGAATGTTTTTGATATTTTCGCACAATTTTGACTAATGGATATGTGACAATATCAATGATTTGTTTGGGATTTTTTTAGAAGGAACGCTAGGATTGATTGATCTGATTGATTTTTGATAATGATAACATTGTTGAGGATACACAACAATGCAAGGATAGTGTTGAACAACATAAGGATTGGGGAAGGATACATCCTAAGATGATTGATTGATTAGATAAGATGGATCAAGATTTTTGAAGCTAGGCTTGGAACAAAATCTGTTAGAATAATTTGATGTGACATTGAAGTGCAAGTTAGATTTAACTGACATAGATTATTTAGATTGATGTTTGATGAAAGATAACGGTTGATAAGGAACATCTTATTTGTCAAAATGTGACATAAGCTAGTGATTTGGATTTTTTCTTATGAATGTTTTGACCGTTTGATTTTACGTTAGCAAATGTTTAGAGCACCATATGAGTTAGATGATATAGATCAAGATTTATTACCAAAGCAAGATATAAGTATCTTCCCCCAGTGTCTAGCAATGTACAAAATGCCATGGGTGAATGCTTGGATAAATGGATGGATGGATGGATATGTAAAGTATGCCAAGGATTATCTTGTGATAGGATAACATGTTTGAATAGGATAGAATCAATGATAGTGACCCATGTCAAGATTTTTTCCATTAGAAAGTGTGAAATTTACACCAAACCTTTGCCAAGATCAAGATAAGTTAGGTTTGGATAAAAATGGGCTGGATGAATGGTTCATGGATTTATTATGGATAAGATGGATGGATGATGGATGAAATGTTGGATTTATTATGGATGGGATGCGATGCTTCCACCTGAAATGGTGCATGTAGATCTTCAATTCTACTCATGATGCATGTTTACAAGGTTTTCATCATGGTACTTGTCCAAAGTGCCAATGTAGTGGTTTTCAATGGAGGACGATTTTTTATCTTTACTCTTTTCTTGATTTTTTTTGGTTTATTTGATTTTTTTTTAAGATTACACTCATGTTGAACCACTTGTTTATGTTGATGTAGACGTTGCTAGTGTTGATATAGATGTTTCTGTCATGATGTGCCAATGATATCCTTCTTGGAGGAGTTGCTTAGCTAGGATATGGGCGCTTAAATGTAGCCCAAGTGATAATTCTTATATTCTTTGTTGATAACGAAGTTAACTTTTCCTAGATGCAAACATCACAATAGGGTGCCATTAGAGTCCTTATGATAAAGTGGTGCAAGGGCACCAAATTCATCTTCTACAAGGTTGATCAATTAAGGTCTTAGATAGGTTGGTCCTAGGGTGTTTTTGAGTCTTTTGAGTTAAATAAGGTCATAATAGACCATCTAATATGTATTGAATTGTGTTTGGTTAGTTGGAAGTCATTTTTGTTTAAATGTTGCAAATTTTGAAAAGTTGTCATAATGTAAAAAGTTGCACAAATGCAAATTGAGGAAGCCCAATGGTCATGGGCATTCAAATGGAAGTTGTAACCATTGGAAGGGGTTAGAAACATTTAAAAAGAGTTGTAAACCTCGAGATAGAGGTTGGTGTGTGGGTTTTGAAAGTTTAGACAATAAAAAGTCCTTTGTTCTCTTTGAAAATTATGTATTTTCTGGTAAATTACTATTGTAGGGATCTGTACAACCCCGTACATTCTCCAGTTGGAATGAATTGAATTGTAATTGATGGGGGAAGGAGTCTACTCCATTTTGGTTGTGATATGGTAGATTTTCATTGAATTTAATGGTAGTTTGAAGGATTTTACCGTCAACGGGTCTGTTACCCAGTTTTAAGGGTTGTGAACATTAAAAATGGTTTAACACCCATTCCACCACTAGTTTTTCCTGTAACTTGGTGGAATGGGGTGTCTTAGGTTAGGTTTAGATGTGGATGGAGGTTTTAAGAGCATGGGAGGCCTTTAAAGGGGTTTTGTGTGATACTCTAGTTGGCATTTTCATGTGTTTTTGGTAAAATTTGGTGGTTAAAGGGTGGTAGTTGTGGAAAAATCTTGGGGCAATGAATTTTGAAGGTTTATTAAGCATAGGAAGACTTATTATGGTGTGTTGGAAGTGGTGACAAGTTGAGAGAAGGTCAGGAAATGGTATTTTCAATAAACCCCCTTTGGAATGGCTTGAAATGAGGGTTTCATGTTTTGATGCAATAGGGAGTGCTTGTTTGAGTAAAATTTGTAAATTATGTGGTTTTGGAGTCTGATAAGGGACTTCCAATAGGATTTTAGGTTTGGAAAGGTGTTTGAGTGAAGGTTGCTTTGGAAAATAGGGTTAATTGTGCCCCTGTTCAGCGTACCAATCCTTTTTAGGACATGAAGTTCTGAAACAATCCTATATGCAAGTTAGATATGTTGAAGAAATCTGTAATGGGTATTTGAAATGCCAACCCTCATGTGGGTTTGAGTTGTTTTTGAGAAGATATGAATAATTTTCTCTGTTGTGAATGCTACAAGGAAGTGAAGGTGAGTTGGTGAGTTGAGCATTGAATTGGGGTTTTGTGATTGAAGATTGTTTGAAATTGGTCTAATTGTGATTGGTGAAGGTTTTTCCTCCCTACTCTACATCAGTTGGTATCAGAGCTTAGGAAGTAGATCTTTTGAAGGAGAAAGTTATAGTTTGAAGTAGTAAAAGGTTTTAGGTTGAAAGGCAAGATGCCTCCAAAGGGGAAAACTGTGGCTAGAGAAATTGGTGAATTGAAAGACAAGAATGCTAAGGATATGAGAGAGTTGAGGGAAAGGCTTGTTGCTTTGGAAACAAGACAAAAAAGAGATGTGGACATGAGTGATGAAAGTGACTCCGATGAAGAAGAGGAAATTGAAAGTGAAGAAGAAGAGGAATTGGATCCTGATGATCAGAGGATGGCTAAGCTGCTGAGAACAGTCAAGGATGATAGACACAAGGTGAAGATTGATGTGCCTAAATATGGAGGGAATCTGAATGATGAAGAATTGTTGGATTGGATTGCATCCTTGGACAATTACTTTGAATGTGAAGATGTTCCTGAAGAGTAAAGGGTGAAGATTGCAAAGAAAAAGTTGAAGGGGCATGCACTATTGTGGTGGGATTATGAGCAATTTGAGAGGAGAAAGAAAAGTAAATCAAAGATTGTTTCTTGGGACAAAATGGTAGCCAAAATGAAAGGTAAGTTTCTGCCTTCTGATTATGCTATTCAAATGTTTAGGAAACTTCAAGTTTTGAGACAAAAAGAAATGGATTTTAAAGCATATACTAAATAATTTTACAAGTTGAGTATTAGGTCTGGTCATAATGAAGATGAGAATGAAAATATTGCTAGGTATTTGGGTGGATTGAGATTTAACATTCAAGATGAAGTAACCTTGGAAAATCCAAGAACTGTTGAGGAGTGCTATCAAATGGAAATAAGGGCTGAATAAAAGGTGAAAAGAAGGAAAGACAAGATAAATAGAGGTAGAGGCAACACTTCTAGAGGAAGAGGATCATTTTCTACTTCAAGATAATCAAGTGAAAGCCAAGAAGATGTACACAAAGGTCAAGAACAAGTTGCTGATCAACGGGGTGGATTCAGAGGCTCTAGAGGAAGATTTGGTGGTGGTAAAAGTTAAAATACATTTTCAGGTAGGTGTTATCATTGTAATCAGTTTGGGAATCCAACATTTAAGTGTCCTGAAAAACAAGGCTCTACTTCAAGTGGTGGTGATAAAAGAGTCCAATTGGTTCAAAAGGATGATTGTGAGAGTGTTCACTCTCCTAGTCAACTTGCTGCTCCAAAAGTGGGAGAATATTTGATGGTGAGAAGACAACTCCTCAAGGAATCCAAGGAGAAGGAATGTACACAAAGGAGGACATTATTCAGACCACATGTAAATGCAAAGGTAAGGTATGCAAAGTTGTAGTAGATTCAAGGAGCACTGACAATATGGTGTCTAATGAAATGGTAGATAAATTGAAATTGTAGAAAATTCCTCATGAAATACCATATAGAGTATCTTGGTTTAATGATTATCAGTCCATTTTGGTTAATGAACAAGCTTTAGTTGAATTCAACATTGGTGGATATAAGGATAAATTTCTTTGTGATGTTTTTCCAATGAGTTCTTGTCATTTATTACTTGGGAAACCATGGCAGTTTGATAGACATGTCATTTATGATGGGAGAGATAATACATATCAAATTGAGAAGGATGGGAATGCTTTTACATTGACTCCATTGGTTGAAGATGTGAAGGAACAAAGCAAGGCAACAAGAGTGATCATGATGGGAAGGAAAGAGTTTGTGAAGTTGGAGGAAGACATAAGTGAAGATGTGTAGCCACTATAAAGGAAGAAGATGTTGAGACAACAAGTGTGGAGAATGATTCAAAGTTGAAAGAAAAAGATGATATGTTGGTGTCAAAGTCTGAGACAGAGAAGGTCAAGGATGAATTGTTGGAGAGAAATTAGGATGGGTTAGAGAAGATTGATGTGATAAGGATAGGAACAATACTGTGTTATGTGGTTCCAAAAGAGGTTAGTGGACAATTAAATACTGTCAATACAATGGTGTGTAAGTTTGATAATGTAAAGGTTTTGAGGGTAGAGAATCTGGTGTGAGATATCACAGGAAAAGATGAAGTGAGTCAAGGTGCAAAGCAAGGAAAACTAGGCAAGTTCAAGTCTGCAATAAGAGAGAAGGAGAGAATAGTCAAAGATAAATTTGGAAAAGGATTGTTTGTAGGTGCAAAGGCAAGTTCTACATCAATCTTAGATAGTAGAAAGGTAAGAGAACAATCAACTGACCAGTTTGTGAAGATGAGACACTATCAAGGTGGCAACAAGTTTACTAGTTCAAGGCACAATGCACATCTATAGTATTTAACTCAGTGGAAGGGAGTACCTGATGAAAATATTTTTGGAAAGACCAAGGAGATGGTATGGACAAGTTGCAACTCAGTTTCCAAGGGACTTGGAATCTTTTTCCAAGCCAGGTGTATGGTGCAGGGGCACCAAATTCATCTTCTGCAAGGTTGATCAATTAAGGTCTTAGATAGGTTGGTCCTAGGGTGTTTTTGAGTCTTTTGAGTTAAATAAGGTCATAATAGACCATCTAATATGTATTGAGTTATGTTTGGTCAGTTGGAAGTCATTTTTGTTTAAATGTTGCAAATTTTGAAAAGTTGTCATAATGTAGAAAGTTGCACAATGCAAATTGAGGAATTCCAATGGTCATGGGTATTAAAATGGCAGCTGTAACTGTTGGAAGGGGTTAGAAACATTTAAAAAGAATTGTAAACCTCAAGACAAAGGTTGGTGTGTGAGTAAATTGAAAGTTTAGACAATAAAAAGCCCTTTGTTCTCTTTGAAAATTTTGTATTTTCTAGTAAATTACTGTTGTAGGGATTTGTACGACCCTGTACATTCTCTAGTTGGAATGAATTGAATTGTAATTGATGGGGGAAGGATTCTACTCTGGTTTGGTTGTGATCTAGTAGATTTCCATTGAATTTAGTGGTAGTTTGAAGGATTTTACTGTCAACGGGTCTATTACCCAGTTTTAAGGGTTTGTGAACATTAAACATGGTTTAACACCCATTCCACCACTAGTTTTGCTTGCAACTTGGTGGAATGGGGTACCTTAGGTTAGGTTTAGATGTGGATGGAGGTTTTAAGAGCAGGGGATGCCTTTAAAGGGGGTTTTGTGTGATACCCTAGTTGGTAATTTTATGTGTTTTTGGTGAAATTTGGTGGTTAAAGGGTGGTAGTTGTGGAAAACTCTTGGGGAAACAAATTTTGAAGGTTTCTTAAGCATAGGAAGACTTATTATGGTGGGGTTGGAAGTGGTGACAAGTTGAGAGAAGGTCTAGAAATGCGATTTTCAATAAACCCCCTTTGGAATGGCTTGAAATGAGGGTTTCATGTTTTGATGCAATAGGGAGTGCTTCTTTGAGTAAAATTTGTAAAATCTGTGGTTTTGGAGTTTGATAAGGGACTGTCAATAGGAGTTTAGGGTTGGAAAGGTGTTTGAGTGAAGGTTGCTTTGGAAAAGAGGGCTAATTGTGCCCCTATTCAGCGTACCAGTCCTTTTTAGGACATGAAGTTCTAAAACAATCCTATATGCAAGTTAGATATGTTGAAGAACTTTGTAATGGGTATCTCGAATGCCAACCCTCATGTGGGTTTGAGTTGTTTTTGAGAAGATATGAATAATTTTCTCTGTTGTGAATGCTATAAGGAAGTGAAGGTGAGTTGGTGAGTTGAGCACTGAACTGAGGTTTTGTGATTGAATATTGTTTGAAATTGGTCCAATCATGATTGGTGAAGGTTTTTCCTCCCTGCTCTACATCATAAAGAGTCGCTACCAAGACATGGTCAATACAATATTTGGGTATCCTGGATGTCGAAGTGGACAGTGAAATGTGTTGAGAAATATGAGATGTAGATGGATTGGTTGACAATTTAGAATATTTGATTTTCCAAACTTGGGAGGATGAGAAATGATGGGTGGATATGGATATTCGATTAGGACCAAATTCTTCATATACTTTGTAGGCCGCTTTGATAGTTTTCTATGTTTGAGACTATGGCATAGTTTAGTGTAAAAGTGCTAATCTTGTCAATTGTATACTATAGTTGACAATATTAAATGAATATTTAGAGGATAATTCCCATCAAGAAACAAATTAACCTTATACCCTTAAGAAAACTATAATTTTTTCTTATATCTAAAACTATAGTAAACAAGTGACAAGGATAAGCAAATATTTGGCTAAGCATATACATAAATATCTAAGTAAATTACAAGAGGATGATTTAAATTGTGTTACATACTATTGCCAATTTTTTCCCATTCACCATTTTTACACATTCATTTACCCTATTTCACTAGTCATTTGTGTTTCTTCTATCATTTTGAGTTTTAGTTGTGTTTAGGAGTGTTAAAATTTTATAGTCATGATGAAAAAATATAAATATAAGATGAAACTTGAAGAAATCAAGAGAAATAGGAAACAATTAAAGTGATTTTGTGAGACAAATAATGCTTGAGGCATCCTAACACACCTAGGACACCAAATTGACCATTTGGTTGGTGGATAAAGTGTTGAGAGAACCCTCCATGTAGTGGATATAGTGGCAAGTTCCCTCTATGGGAGTTTTTGACGTGTACTTAAAAAATCACAAAAATAAAACAAAATAAAGAAATTTCAAGCCAAAGATGGAAAAAATGAAAATTGACAAGTTACAAGAGGTGGTGCCTAATGTTCCCAATGTGTAAATATGGTAAAATGTCCAAAGCACTCAAAAATGTCATTTTTGTCAAAATGAAAGTATGATAACTAAAAGTATTAAAAAATAATATAGGAAAAAGTGCTTTGGTGGATAATGAATAACATTCTGGCTAGATATACAAGGTGACAAAAACTTGCACTAGGCTTAATTTTGTCATTTAAGTAAAAATATAAAAAAATATTAAAAATAAAGAGGCCTAGTGGTGTGCTCTTGACAATCTATCATAAAAGGAAAGGTGCCAAAAGTGCACATTGGTCCTCTTTTGACACTTAAATAAAAAAATCAAGCTAAAGGGAACAAAGAATACACCAATACTCCAAAATTCATGGTGACTATATAAAAACTCACTCATCCCATTTCAAACACAATAATTGATCATTCAAGCTATTATTTTGAACATTTTTTCTTTCCTTTCAAAGGAGAGTTTTTTACATGGTAAAGTTTCAATTTTAAATGTTTTTTTTAGTTTTGACATATAGGAAGAGTGCTCGCACCACTAGATTTATCTTTGACAAAAAATTCATAAAATTGGAGTCCTCAAGTGCCCCAAATTTAAGATCTATTCTTCTTACAACTAATGATATTATGTAAGCTCTTTTATCTCTTAATTTTTGTTATTCCTTGTTTGAAAAAGTTAAAACCCTACCAAATAGACAAAGAAGATGGTTTAATTTATTTATATATAAAATTATGAGTAGCAGTTGATATTAGTCTCTTAGGAAATCCCATGTCTCCCAAACCCATATATTTTAAAATTATTAATCAAGGAACCCAACCCCCTTGTCTTATTTAGTTTACACCATCTAATATTTGTGATATTAAATTTGGTCATATTGATCTTTAGAGGGAAGATATAATAGGTAGAGCTCAAGAATGGAGATATACTATCTTAGAAATTTTGTTTATTTTGTATCCTAGAAGCTATTGCTTTTCCCACTCCACTTCAATTACCAAAGTTGGTTCTTTCTAGTATTAAAATTTATAATCTTGACATTAGAGAGATAAGAGGGATTGATGAGTAGATCTTAATAAGACTAAGTCTCAAAGCCATAAATGATCTGCTTTGAATCCCTTTATTAGAAACTATTGTATGGATTGATTGAGCAAAGTACTAGAAACTATAGAAAACTACCAAAGAGACTTATTATAAATGAATAGAAAATCATTACTTGGTTAAGAAGAAAAATTTGCCCAAATCTCTTAGATGTGGCAACTTTCATAACATACTAGGAAAAATTATAACACTAGTAAATTAAGTGAGAAAAAATTGAAGTGAGAAATTTTCCTATTTAGATGTTTTTGATCATGAATATGATAACTACAAAAAATGTAAATTATTTTAGACCCACTTCATAAGTGAGTTCTTTCACCAGCAAATGTGTACAATATCCTATACTCATGAGATATATGACATTGTATCTTGTATACAATTTGACATGTGCTAGATTATTTAGGGGGCTAAAAAAATAAGACGAGTTTAATCCCATAAACTTTATTTAGAACTACCTTTCATAACTAAAATACAAAAACTCTCGTAATCATTATAAGAAAGTTAATGATATTTTCATTGATAAATGTATCTATGAATATGATAAGTCCATCCAAAACTTACATATTTAAAGAAACAAAAACATGATAAATGAATATAATGAAGGATTCATATAACTTTGAACAATATGTACATTAGAATCACACATTTCAACTAAAAAATAGGTAGGTTTTACTATTATCAACAAACACCACTCAAATATTTTAACTTAGACCCTCTTAATAAAAAATATATTTCATAAGACTAATCCACTCATACAATATTGTTTTTAGTGTTTGATTTCTTGTTAATTTTATGACATGTGGACCTCCTTTTATAAAAGTACTTTACCTTTTTTCCTTTACCTTTTTGGATTTACTCCATCTACATACACTACACTTTATGATGTGGTGATAAAGGCCTGAAATAATCATTTTATGATGTTTGTTGGTCCTTTCCCACACTACACTTTTGTTAGTCACGTAGTTTGGAAATTGTGTGGAAGAATTTATATAGTGGAGCCCACCTATGTAGGCTTATAATTTAAGAAAGATGAATGCGTATCTTACATTTATATGGATCTTTCGCTTTACTTGGGAGTTTGAAATACTAAAGTGTCTAATGTTTATATCATCACCAAAATCTAAATCATCTATTCTTAATGTAATTCAAACTATGAAAGGATTTAATTTGACTAACCATCATTCCATTAGATTGAATTAATGTGATTTTATTTACCATTAATTTTGATCTAGATCCTAGGTGGTCTCGAGGAGAGTAACAAATAAGATCATAGAATATGTAAATGAAGAAAAAAAAATGGTGTAAGGAAGATTTTTGGTAGGTATGTCATTTTTATTCAAAATAGAATGATTAGAAAAATATTTATGCATTGTCAGGATGAATGTCTGTTAGTTTCTCTATGTTTGTATAAAATATAAAATGTAGGTATTTATACATGAATTACAACTAGGTTAGTAGTTAGGCACTATGTCTTTTATTGACATGTTTCTAACATGGATGACTACATAATATGCGTGAATGGGATGTATCAAATGTAAAATATATATGGCTATTTAGCATGTTTGATAGGATATTACTAGGTGTGAAACCCAAATATTGTTATTCCTATGACACATATACCATTAGGTGTTGTACATATATGGTGGTGTTTCATGTGGTGTAGATGCCCCCACATGTTACTCATGTAGGGTTTGATGAGAATGAGTATGTGTGGTGATGTGCAATGCTATAGGTGGTGGTGTAGATGTGCATGAATAGTGTTGCATGGCTACACATGAGAATTGTGTTTATAGGGGTTGTGCAATACCAAGTGTAGTAATGAAACCAACTTGAAAAGGTTGTGTTTAGATCATTCACCCTTTCTTGAGGAGCAATGTTCCTTGTTTTCTTATTATAGTTAAGAAAAATGTGCTAGTAGTTACAAAATATTACACCACTTAGCTTGATATACATATTGCTTGACATTAACTACCTAAATAACTGTTTGGAACCATCGTGATTATGAGTGCTTGTGGTGTCAATTATTTCATCCCTTGCAACTAGATGCAAGTATATATGACCCAATTCTAAAGCATGTTGAACTATTGTTGGCTCCAAAATTGAAGGAAAGTATGGCTTGGAGAGTTCCACATTGAATACCAAGTATAGGCTAAGGTATTGTGGGATATTGACAACAAATCCATTCTCACAAGTTGCATGTAGGTTGGTGTATGAACCATAGAATAAAGGCTTCATCTCCTAATTCAAACCCTTGAAGTATTACTTTTGAAGATACAACTATACTATGTTACTAACATGGAATGAATGAGATGCATGATGGATCATGGTGTTCCTTGTATTTCTATTGTAGGTGCAATAGTAGTTATTGAACTTATTGGTGTACACCCTAGAAATGTGCCATAGAAAATTTTGTTCCTAAACTAATTCCTATTCTTATGTGTGTAACTTTAATTTGAATGGTGTGTGGTAGATGTTGAGGGGCATTATTGGTTGGAACCCAAAAATGTTTGGAAATGGCTATGTTTTGTAGAAATGTGTACAACTACATTGCATGTATGTTAGATGAAAATATTCCATCCTATGTGTGTGGGTGAGCACTATTATAGATGTGCAAAAGGTGCATAATTGTGTGTTTCATCATCTTTATTTAATTATTTATGTATGGATGGAAGGTTGAAGAACAATCTAGTTGTGTGCTAACATTATCCACAAAGTTTGTTAAATTGATTTTAGTAAGATATGTTAGGTGTTGGCAAGCCAAAATGAATCTAAACATGACTAAAGAAAATGAAGGTGAAATCTATATGTTGATGCTTTTATTACACATGATCATGTGTCCATATTTGAGAATCTAACTACCACAAAAAATACAATATCATGTTGGTGCTTTGGACTCCCAAGTTCTTGTTCATATTGATAGAGGAATATAAATCCAAAGATTTTATTTACAATAATAGGAATACAATAGGGAATGTAGGGATATACATGTAACTTAATGTATATGTGCATACAAGGTCTTTTTCTAAAAAACCACTTCAATGTCTTGGTAAAGTTGAAGTGTGTCATGATCCATTCCTATTGAAAATATAAAACCTTATAATTAATACCCTAAATAATTATAAAAATAATTATTACTTATTACATAAAAATAACTATTACTTATTTATTAATACCCTAATAATTATAAAAATAATTATTACTTAATTAATATGATGAAAATAATAATTAGTTTTGAAATGATTAATTATCAATATTTCAATCTCTTCATCAAACATTCTTACGTTCTCTTCATCTCTTCTGATATAACATTTGCTTCCAAACACTTTGAAGTATTTGACAGTAGTAATCTTTCCATACCATAGCTCATAAGGAGTCTTTGTGTTGTTTTCTCTTGCTTGCACTCTGTTAAGTATATAAACAGTAGTATTAATTGCTTCTCTCCAATATACTTCTAATAGATTTGCTTCTTTCATCAATGTTCTTATAGCTTCTTGAACAGTCTTATTCTTTCTTTCAACCACTCCATTTTACTAAGGAGTCTTAGGGGTAGATAATTGCCTCTTTATTCCATGATTCTCACAAAAGCTATTGAAATCATTGGAGGTGAACTCTCCATCTCTGTTAGATCTCAAATATTTGATTTTCATATCTATTTCATTCTCAACCATAACTTTAAATGCTTTAAACTTATCTAGGGCTTTTGAGTTTTCTTTGAGAAAAGTAACCCATATCATTCTAGAATAATCATCAATCAATATCAAAAAATACTTGTCACCTTGAAGACTTCTTACTCTGGTAGGACCACAAAGATCTATATGCACCAATTCCAACAGTCCGGTAGAAGATTGTTCTTTGAATTTGAAGCTTCTTCTTTCTTGCTATCTAATCCAACACTCCTTACAAATAGCATTGATAGGCTTTGTAATCTTTGGTAGATCTCTGACATTTTGAATTGAACTTATCCTCACTAGGCTATAAAAAATGACGTGACACATTCTTCTATGCCATAGCCAACTCTCATTGATCTGAGTCATGAAACAATAACCATCCACACCTTTAAGTTGATAGACATTTCCATCTGTCTTTCTTCTAGTAGCAATCATAGTTCCAAATCCTATTCTGATCTCACAACCATAATATTGAAATATAAATATTGTATCCCTTGTTACACATTTGTCCAACACTCAAGAGGTTATGTCTTAAACCCTTACCATAGTATTTACATCATCAGTATTAAGGTTGCCATAAAAACTGATTGAACCTTTTCCACATATCTTAGTAGATGTATCATCACCAAACCTAACTAGTCCTCCTTCATATTTTTTAAGTTTAACAAACTTACTCTTGTCACCAGTTATATGATTAGAGCATCCACTATCAATGATCTAGTAGTTATTCTCTTGTCTAGCATGAAAAGAAGGCACCAAAGTGCCTTCAGTTTTAGCACTTATTTCCAAAGCCCTTTCCTTCACATATCTCTCAAAGTCAGCAAAATTAGTTTCATCTTTTAAAGCTATGAACAAGCATTCATTATCTTCATCATCTCCATAATTATATTCATCATTAGATATACTTGTATATTCTCTAAAATTTTTTCTTAATCATCTTACCTTTGTTTTCCCTAATTTTGTTGTTCAAATCTCTATTTGGACATCTAGAAGCATAATGACCTATCTTTCCACAATTGAAACATTTGAAAGGAAACTTACCACTGTACTTTCTAGTACCCTTTTTCATTCTTCTCACAATGTTAGCTTCCACATCATCAAGATCATCCTTATCTGATTCCACAATCTTCTAATTTTCCAACCTTAAAAGCAATCTCAAATTTGTAACACTTGTACCAAATTCTCTCATTTCAAAATCAGTTAAAGAACCATACAACTGATCTTTGGTATACTAATTTTAATTCTATAATTCTTCAATAGTAGAAAATTTATGACTATAATCTTTAGGAAGAGTTCTAATTACCTTCTTTACCACTTCTTCTTTCAGTTCTCCACCAAGACCTCTAATGCCATTGAAAAATTCATCCACCTTCTGCAAGTAGCTTGTAATTCTTTCATCTTTAGAAATTTGCAGGGTCTCAAATATGATCTTCAAATTTTGCATCTTAGCTTGCTTGATCTTGTCATCTCCTTCATAAATGCTTTCTAACTTTACCTAAATTTCTCTAGCAATTTTTAGATTCATAAATTTCACCGATTCAAAATTAGAAAGACCAATTAAGAGAGCATACCTTTCTTTACCATTGTTTTCATAGGCCTTGATCTCATCATCGGTACTCAAAACATTTGCAGGAATAGTATATCCTTTCTCAACAAATTTCTAGATCTCAAATCCAAGAGAAACTAGAAAACCTTCAATCCTTGTCTTCCAAAACACATAATTTGATCCATCAAATATAGGGACATCTTTCTTGTGTGCCATCCTTTAGATCTACCTCAAGCAGTTAAGCTTTCTTCCAAGGAACCTTGCTCTTATACCAATTGTGGAATACACAAGATAAATGAGAGGTGAGGGGGAGGGTGAATCAATTGTACCTTAAAACTTCAAAACTCTAAAAAATATTTAGATCCACATTAATTCAATTAACCCTTAATCTGTTAGAATTATTTATCATAGAAATTAATAGAAACTAAAAAACATCAACACCATGCACAAAAGAACACCAAATTTACATGGAAAACCCAAGATGGGAAAAACCACGATGAGGATTAACTCACAATATAAATTAATATCAACACTGAATACAATAGGCCTCACTACTAGAGGGATCACTACCCAAAGAAAGAAAGGCTCACTGCCAAAGGTTCACTACCAGAATAGAAAAGAAGATAGAGAAGAGTGTTACAATGAGAAATCCATCTCAAAGAGACAAAAAAATACACCATAGCATCACCAACACCTTCATAGTGCTTCTGAAGAATTGTAGACACCTTTTGTTCACCGCATTTAGTTATCTAATACATGATTAAAGCTCACACTGCACTTCAAAAATTCACACCCTACAACTCTGCAGTTCACATCACTTGCATCATACTCATCTATCTTGTCATCCTTCAACAACTCAACTCATATTTATATCATCTTCAACCTTGAAAACATTCTCCAAGGTCAACTATGCATATCAATCATGTAAATTCAAATTAGGTCGGCACCAAAACATTCCTACGGTGGAAGGGAATGAAGGTGAACCACAACACACCTTAGCTAGGACATAAATCCACTCATACATGCCACACCATGCTTCCACAAACATCAAAGCAACTTCACAAGTAGTGTAAACACCAGCCAAACCTATGTTAACACCATTAACACTTAAGTACACGCTTCCTAAAATCCAAAGATGACTCATGGGAAACAAATAACACTTGAACATAATATAAAATATTCCATAAACACCATAAAATCCAAAAATTCCTTTGCAACAACTTTTACTTGAATAATGTACACACCCAAAACACTCAAACAACTCTGTCATACACTACAACTCAAGCAACCGAATTCCAAAGCACGAAACCATGAATAACTTCATTTGAAGAAAGATACCACACACTATCAAAAATATTCTAGATCCAAAAGACTTGAAACCACTCTACGAAGAAATGTGGAGCAAGGACATTTCTACCAAACACCTCTGCAATACACAGTTCACACATTGGTGAACACAACTTCCTCTGTGAAATGATCTAGCACATCAAATTATGAATGCAACACCTTTGAACACCTCTAATCAACATATCCAGATGACACAAGTAGATATTCAACCCAGAAGAACTACAAAGCAAGACCAAAACACTACTTTGCAGTACAAAACACAATGCAACTCATTGTTTCCTTTTTTTATTTAATTTTCTAAAAAGCACTTGGAAACCAAGCACTAGAAACATATTATCAACATCTTCAGTACTTCCTCATCACCACCAAGCCAACAACAACATAAAAACTCAACCATACATCCATAAATAGAAGCTTATCAAAGTAACACTAGAGGTTGACACTAGTAGCTTACTAATGACAACATAATGCAACCAATCAAAGCATAATCAAAGACAACACCAACTCAATACCAACTACACATCCTTGCAACAAACTTGTTCTCATACAGTTGACACCAATGACAACACCAAAGCTTGTTGACATCAATGATAACACTAACTACAATACTCACAACATGATTCATATGCCTTGATGAATCTATAACATGTCTATATTGATATCATTTCAATTTGATGTACCACCCACATAAATAAAGTGTAGAAGTTTCA
>VDFB02256132.1:188710785-188768565 GCA_007258455.2 Sequoia sempervirens
TTGTCAAAGGCATTTTTCATCGACTATTGGGTGTCAGGAATATGGCTTGAGCTTTGTTAAATAACTTTTGGTAAGTTGCATTAAGACACATTGTTGATGTCCATCAACCAACAATCTAATCCAAAATGTGAAAGCTTGAAGGGCAAGGGGTTTATTGGAAAAATGCTACCTCCCTTTCCAAAACAAAATTGGAAAGGTAACTTAGGACTTGATAAGGCACTAGATGATGTCATTAACATCTTCAATTGGAGTGTTAGGGTAGAACAATATTTGACTGGCCAAGCAAATGAAAATCCAACACACGACCCAGAAAGAGAGATGAAAACAAAAGAACTAAGAAAACACATGAAAACAACCCAACCAAATTAACACGATGACAAAATCATATGACAAAACGAGAGAAAAACTAGAGAAAAAAGCAAAATTCACAAAATTTCTTGAGCTTACTTGGAAATATCATGGAGAAAAAATGAACATAAGAAAAGATGTGGACGATGAAGAGAAAAATGTGCAAGCACCACCATAATAGACCAGGCACAAAGAACACAATGACACCCATGCCAAAAAGAGCACACACAGTTGCGAGGAGTGTGGATTTTGGTCTCAAGGAAGGTTTTGCGGAAGTTGCAAAGCACACAAATAAATTAACTCAACAATTCTCAAATGATAATTAAAACCTTTCATTATCTCTTTTAAAGCCACTTAAAAAATGATGCATTAATACCCATTAAATGCACAACAACACAATTCAATGTATTGATGGGAAGGAAAAACAAGACAACAAGACATCATTGCCATTGGGCATCGAGAGTTGAGAGTGTCAAAAGACATACCGAATAAGGGAACCTCAATGGACAAAACTTTGAAATGGAGGATGGAACAAAAAGGCATAAGGGGTTGGGCTCGACAAGGATGACATGCCATTCTTGGAAACCCCAAAACTTTGATGAAGAAAACCCAAAGGGAAAGAAAAAAAGGGGAAAAGGAAGAAACCAAAAAAACAAAGGGGGGGAAGGGAGCAAAGCAAGAAAAAGAGAAGAAAGAGAAAAGAACAAAATGGGGTCCCCATTTTTCTAGAAAAAAAATGGGGCATGAGTGCAAGGAACAACAAGTGGGTTGGTGTTAATGGATACTATTTAGGAGCTTACTATACTAGGATTGCTCTCCTTTGGTCAAACCCTTGCTACTGATTCAATAGTTTGGTAAAAATGGTAAAAGACAATAAGCAAATAGGTAGTGATCCATACTATGTCAATATAAGTAGATGATGCTGCCGAACAAGACAAATGAGAGGGGGGTGAATCAATTGTAACAAATTTTAACCTTTAAGAACTTCCACCAATGATTAGATCAATTATCATTCACAAATCCTTTACTTTGCTAATGTGATTAATCATTAAGTGTAAAACCAAAAATTGAAAAACGTCACACACACAATAACACCAAATTTACGTGGAAAACCCAATAAGGGAAAAACCATAGTGAGGATTAGCTCACAATATAGAGAATATCAAAACCAAATACAAAGGATCACTACCAGAGAGGGCTCATTTCCAAAATAGGACTTATTGTTCGGATCAGGATTCACTATCCAACAAGGGTTAACTGTTAGGGTTAGAGATGGCAGATATCTAACAATTAAATGCAAATTTAACTAATAAAATAGAGAAACTAAAACAAACATAGAATAAATCATAACACAGAGAATTTAACGTGGTTCACCCAATCCGGGCTACATCCACCAAACCACAGTCATCCAATAATTTTATTATCCAGTGCAAAACTTATTACAATCTTGCGAATAATCGCATTTTGTCATCATACTGTAATACCCATCCACACCCCTTTTAACAAGCTTAGAAGCTTCTAGATTTTGGGTTCTAAAAAATTGGATTTTTCTTTTTTCGTTGATTTTTCCCTTTTTCAATGATGACGCAAAAAAGTAGGAGGAAATTTTTTCTCAGGGGCTGCTGCCCTCGAACCCCCACCCAGGGCCCAACCTAGCCCCAGACCTCGGCAAGGATATGTGCCAGGGTGTACAGTATATGATGGGCTATATAGTATAGCATGATCAGTCACCACATACCAACAATCTCCCACTTGGAGACTGATCCTGGATGACACTGCCGCAATTACAACTCCCACTGGAAATAAGTACCTTGGACCCTACTGCTCTATTATACTTGAATTCAACCTTGAAGGCCAACCAAAGCTGAAGAGGAGCTCAGCTTCTCCCTTGTCACCACCTTCGTAAACATATCCGCTGGATTGACATCTGTATGTATCTTGTCCAGCTTGACTTGTCCATCCTCCAACACCGACTGAATGAAATGATATCTCAACTGTATGTGTTTTGTTTTGGAATGCAAGGCAGAATTCTTTGAAAGATGTATAGCACTCTGGCTGTCTGTAAACAAGTAATTTTTAGCTTGTTGTTTTTCCAACTCATCCATGAAGAGTTGCAGCCATATCATCTCCTTTGCCGCCTCTGTTGCAACAACATACTCTGCCTCTGTGGTGGATAAAGCAACCACCTTTTGCAATCGAGAAATCCAACTCACTGTTGTCCCACCAATTGTAAAAACATAACCTATGGTACTCCACCTGGTATCTCTATCCCCTGCCAAATCTGAGTCAACAAAGCCTTTTAAATTAGTATTAGATCCCCCAAAACATAAACATTTATTGGATGTACCTCTCAAGTACCTGAGAATCCATTTTACTACATTCTAATGCTCAACTTCGGGATGACTCAAATACCTCTAACAACTCCTATGACATGTGCAATATCCGGTCTCGTGCATACCATGGTGTACATTAAACTGCCTACAGCTAAAGCATATGGTACCTTGGACATTTTTTCTTCCTCTTCTTGTGTCTTTGGATACATATCCTTAGTCAATTTAACATGACTAGGCAAAGGTGTGCTGACAGCTTTTGCATTTTCCATATGAAATCTCTGCAACACCTTTTCAACATAATTAGCTTGAGATAAAAATAATTTTTTGTTTTTCCTATCTCTACAAATTTTCATACCAAGGATTTGTTTTACTGCCCCCAAATCCTTCATAGAAAAAGATTTTGTTAACTGTTGTTTTAGCTCACTTATGTGATCCATGTTAGACCCTGCTACAAGCATGTCATCAACATATAAACATGAAATAATGTAGCTGCCATTATCCAACCTCTTAAAATAAACACAATGGTCAGAATTACACCGATTGTAGCCTTGCTTAGCCATAAAACTATTAAATTTCAAGTACCATTGCCGACGTGCTTGCTTGAAGCCATATAAACATTTCTTCAATCTGCACACTAGTTTCTCCTTACCTTTGACCTCAAATCCTTGTGGTTGTTCCATATATATTTTCTCTTCCAAATCACCATGGAGAAAAGTTGTTTTAACATCAAGCTGTTCTAAATGCAAATCTTCAATAGCCACAATACTTAAAACAATATGAATAGAAGTCATTTTAACAACAGGAGAAAAAATCTCATCAAAATCAATACCCTTTTTCTGTGCAAATCCCTTTACAACTAATCTGGCTTTAAATCTTTTCTTACCTCCATCCTCCTCTTCAACCTATATAAACCCATTTGTTTGGTAAAACCTTTTACTTGTAGGCAACTTGCATAATTCCTAAGTCCGGGTTTTTCAGCAAGGAGTCCATTTCTTCTTCCATTCCATGCTCCCACTGAACCTTGGTATCCACCTGCATAGCTTCATCATAATATTCTGGTTCACCAAAGCATCAGTTAACAAAATAGTATACAAAGAGGGAGAGAATCTTTCTAGAGGTCTACTTATCCTTGAAGATCGTCTAACAGAGTTTGTGGTATTTGTTGTTGTTGTTGCCAAAGATGATGAACCACTAAAACATCATTGTTTGGAATATCATCCAACACCGCATAATCATTTTCTTTCTTCTCATGCTGCAGCAACATATCTTTGTACAAAACTTTCTCATTGAATATGACATCCCTGCTTCTCACAATTTTCTGATTTTCAAAATCCCAAAGCCTATAACCAAATTCATCAATGCCATATCCAACAAATACACATTTCTTTGATTTTGCATCAAGTTTGGTTTTATTTTCAAAATCTACATGTACAAATGCTTCACAGCCGAAGGTTTTGAGAAAAGAATAACTCACCTTCTTACCTTTCCATGCTTCCTCTGGAATACCACAACCCAAAGGATTAGAGGGACCTCTATTAATTAAATAAATAGCAGTGTTTACAATCTTTTCCCACATTTTTAAAGGCAACCCAACATGCAATCTCATAGTCCGTGCACGCTCCATTATTATTCTATTCATGCGCTCAGCCACTCCATTTTCTTGTGGAGTCCTTGGAATCGTTTTCTGCCTACGAATACCATTAGAGGAACAATAATCTTCAAAATCTTTGCTGCAATACTCACCACCACTATCAAATCTGAGACATTTTATCCTTTTACCCATCTCATTCTCAACCAAGCTTCTCCATTTTTTAAAAGTTTCAAATACATCGGATTTATGTCTAAGGAAATAAATCCATACCTTCCTAGTTGCATCATCAATGAATGTAACATAATATAGAGAGCCACCGAGAGAAGATACCTGAGCTGGTCCCCATACATCCGTATGCACAAGCTCCAATTTCTCATCTTTCTTTTGTTTCCCATCCTTGAGAAAACTTACTCTCTTTTGTTTTCCATACACACAACTTTCATAGAAATCTATATTAACACATTTTAGACCTGGTAAAACATTATTTGAATGAAGTACTTTCATACCTTTGGCACTCATATGCCCAAGTCTATTATGCCACAGTGCTGATTCTGAGTCCACAACAATTGTATGATCTTCTACCTGTTGAACTGTAGCAACTGTTCCTAAACATTGATATTTTTCCATAACAATTAAAGTAGAAGGAACAGTATGACCTGTACAAAGATATAAGGTGCCTACTTTCACACCTTTTGCTACCACTAAGGCACCCTTTGTGACCTTCCAATTTTTATCACTAAATATATCAACACAACCTTCATCATCTAGTTGCCCTGCTGAAATTAAATTTCTGCTTAACTTTGGAACGTGCCTTACCTCATGTAGTATCCAATAATTCTCATTTTGCAACTTAGTCTTGATTATTCCCTTTCCAACAATCTAACAGGGTTCATTATCTCCTAAATAAACCAGCCCAAAATCCCCATGGACATAATCAAGAAAATAACTTCTATGGGGGGTAGCATGAAATGAAGCCCTTGAATCTAACACCCAAGAATCATCAGCATTATCAAGGGAAATAATCAAAGCATCCTCATCAGATTTATTACTTACCACATTTGCCTCTTTACTTCCTTCCTTTTTGTCTCCTTTATTTTTCCGAGACCAGCAATCTTTCTTCAAATGACCCAACTTACCATAGTACCAACAATCCTTCTTGTCTCTAGATTGAGACCTTCTATCCTTTGATTTTCCTTGTGACTTCCCATGATTTTCAGAATTGTTTCTCTCTCCTTTGTTCTGCCCCTGCTTTCTGCATTCAAAACACTGCCTGATGTGGATGTTCCACCTGAGCTTTTCCTACGTATTTCCTCGCACAAAATAACACCAACAACATCATCAAATTTCAATGTATTCGAACCAGAAACAGAATTGTTAACAACCATTACCAAGCTATTCCAACTTTTAGGTAGAGAACACAAAATCAAAAGAGCCCTAACTTCTTCATCAAAGTTTACTTTTACAGAAGTTAATTGACTGGTGACCGTATTAAACTCATTTAAATGATCAGTAATTGACCCACCTTCTACCATTTTCATATTAAATAAACGCTTCATAAGAAATACCTTATTCGAAGTGGAAGGTTTTTCATATAACTTCGCCAGGGTTTCCATCAACTCTTGAGTTGTCTTTACTTTTGTAATATTGAACGCCACTGATTGTGCCAGGCATAAACAAATACTGCCAAGAGCCTTTCTATCCAAAATCTCCCAGTCCTCATTAGACATTGCTTGGGGTTTCTTGGTTTTCCCTTCCAATGGCCGCCATAAATCCTTCTGATAGAGATAGTCCTCCATCTGCATCTTCCATAATTGATAGTTCTGCCCATTGAACTTCTCAACCTTCTTACCCTCGTCTACCATTTCTCCCACTCAATCGTGAGACTCCCACTCAGCTGTGAGACCTTCCTACATACGATAATCAAAACACAACCCACTCTGATACCACTTGTTAGGGTTAGAGATGACATATATCTAACATTAAATGCAAATTTAACTAATAAAACAGAGAAACTAAAACACACACAGAATAAATCATAACATAAAGAATTTAACGTGGTTCACCCAATCCGGGCTACATCCACCAAACCGCAGCCATCCAATACTTTTATTATCCAGTGCAAAACTTATTACAATCTTGTGAATAATCACTTTTTTTTCATCATACTGTAATACCCATTCGAACCCCTTTTTAACAAGCTTAGAAGCTTCCAGATTTTGGGTTCTACAAAATCGGATTTTTCTTTTTTCGTTGATTTTTCCCTTTTTCAGTGATGACGCGAAAAAGTAGGAGGAAACTTTTTCTCAGGGGCTACCGCCCCCAAACACCCGCCCAACCCCGGACCCTGGCAAGGATACGTGCTGGGGTGTACAGTATACCATGGGATATACAATATAGCATGATCAGTCATCACATACCAACATTAGCCACCTAGAGGGCTCACTGCCACAAAATTACAAAGAAGATAGAAGAGATTTGTTACAGAGAGAAAAACAATCTCAATGCAACAAATATTTCCACCATAATTTACTCACACACTTGCAAACATGCTTGAATGATAAACTACACCTTCAACTCACTTCTTGTGGAAACTCACAATTATATTTTGCATTGATCTGCTCAAACTTGCATCACATACACATTATTTAACATCTATCTCACATCTATCTTTCTTGCATTCATCTGCATTTTTCTCAACCATCTCAAATTCTATTTATACCATCTTCAACTTTGAAACTCATCCAAATTCAGCCACACACCATTTGCATTTACAAATTCAAATTAGGTCTACGCTAAAACATTATACAATGGAATTAGAATGAGGGAGACCCAAACACACATCTAATGAGGACCTAAATAAGTCCAACACATCTCAACACACTTCCATAAACTTCATAAGTAGTTTTAAACACAAGGTCAACCAAACCAGTGTAAAACACATAAATCAATTAAGCACACATAGCCTTAGCACGATCCAATCTTTCTAGATAAAAAATTAACTTGAACATAACCTCAACAGCTTATCCTAAGAACTAAAAGTCATAAGACTCAAACAAGAAGAAATTCAGAGCAACAACATTTCTCTTGGACCTCAACCAGATACACAGAAAAGCATAGTTCACAATCAGTGAACATAAATCGCACTATACAACAATCCAAAAACCCAAAATCTAGATATCAACTTCCAACAACCAAGAACAATACCATAGATCATTACTAGCATAGCAACAAATCCCGAAGAAAACACTGAACACCTACAACCTTTCTTTATTACAATTTTCTCAATATCCTCGACATATACAATCAATAACCATCATTCATGACATCAATGACAAAAACAACTACTTAGAAACTGGTTGAAATCAATGGCAACACCTTCATACTTGCAACAATCTCTCCCTTTGTCATTGATGGCAACACATGATGTGAAAAACTATTAAAGACAACACAACTTTGAACACATTTTCTCATGATTTTACTTTCTCCCCCTTAGTAGATAAACTTTTTCACATGATACTTTCTCCCCCTTTGACGTCAATGGAAAAGAAAAAAGATATTTAACTTTGATTTCCCCTTTGACATTAAGAACACTACCAGTACTGAAGACTCTTTCAATGACAACACGAGATACTGCCTACTCCCCTTGAGAGGTAGCCACCAAACATTACTCTAGAAGAAAGATAGATCCATACACCCACCAGACTAATGCATTTCCATATGCATCTAGTTCAAGAAAGGAGGGGCAATAACCCCTAACTTCTCTCAGAGATACTCAAAAGTATCTTTAGGAAGAGCCTTAGTAAATATGTCAGCAACTTGATCCTTTGTATAGGTACATACTCAAGTTTTACTTCATTTTCTGTGCAATTTTCTCTCTTAAAAAGAGACACCTTATTGATATATGCTTTGTCCTTGAGTGCATCACTAGATTCTTTGAAATGTTAATTGCACTTGTATTATCACAAAAGATAGAAATGGGATCATCATAAATTACTCTGATATCTTTCAATGTTTTTTCTCATCCACAAAACTTGTGTACAACAAGATGCCACAACAATATACTCAGCCTCTCCAATGGATACAAAAACTAAATCTTGCTTCTTAGTCAACCATGACACCAATCTGCAACCAAGAAAGAATGCACCACCACTTGTACTTTTTCTGTCATCAACACAACCTGCCCAATCTGCATCTATATAAGCACTTAGTGTAAATTTAGTATCTCTAGGATACAGCAAGCCATAATTTGAAGTGCCATTCAAATATCTAAATATCCTCTTAACAACATGTGTTTCTATAGGATCTTCCTAAAATCTAGCCACAAGAAAAACTGCATGCATGATATCCAGTCTAGTAGCAGTTAAATACAACAATCCTCCAATCATAGATCTATATTTGCTCTTATCAACCTTAGGTGAATCATCACCTTTACTTAGTTTGGAGCCAGTCACCATAGGAATGCATACCGGTTTGGAACCATCCATCCCAATCTTCTTCAACATTTCTCTTACATACTTTGATTGTGAAATAAAAATCCCTTTCTCCGTTTAATTAATTTGTAGCCCAAGAAAGAAATTCATCTCACCAAACAAAGACATCTCAAATTCTTTTTGCATCTCTTCAAAAAACATCTTGCACGTTGTTTCATTTCCTCCAAAGGTAATGTCATCAACATATAGAACCACTATCAAGATCTTGTCATTTTCAATTTTTAAGTACAAATTACTATCTATCGTACCTTTATTGAAACCTTGTTGAATCAAATATCTGTCTAACCTTGCATACCAAGCTCTAGAAGCTTGCTTCAATCCATATAAAGCCTTCTTTAATCTACAAACAATAATTTGTTGATCTAACAACTTAAATCCTTTCAATTGTTCCATGTAGACTTCTTCCTCTAACTCACCATTCAGAAATGTAGACTTAACGTCCATCTGATAAACTTTAAAATCTTTATGAAAAATAGATCCTAAAAACATTCTAATAGCTTCCATCCTTGCCACCAGAGCAAAGGTCTCCTAAAAATCTATACCTTCTACTTGTGACTAACCCTTACACACAAGCCTTGATTTATTGCTAACCAATTCTCTATTCTCATTCAACTTATTCCTAAATACCCATTTTGATCCAATTATGTTTTTATCTACCAGTCTAGGGACCAATTCCTAAGTTTGATTCTTCTCAATCTGCATAAGTTCTTCTTTCGTAGCTTTCATCCAATTCTCATCATTACATGCTTCACTCATTGTCTTCAATTCAACTTCAGAAAGTAAGCAAAAATTTATTTCACTAGTAGTAAAAACTCTGCTTCTTATCAATACTCCTTTCCTCATGTCTCCAATGACTTGACTTTTTGAATGATTTTTCTGCACATATTTAGGTGTCTTTGGGGACACCACTGGAGCTTCTTCTTCTTCATTTTGTTTCTCTTTTTCTTCCAAAAATTCTTCTACTCTTATGCAATCAGGCTCATCAAATACATTTCCATCAACTTCAATTGAATTCTTCAATGCTTCATCAACCTCGAAATTTGTGCTCTCTACAATATTTCTCAATCTTTTGTTGAAACATCTGTAAGCTTTGCTTCTAGTAGAGTATCCAAGGAAGATACCCTCATCACATCTAGCATCAAACTTCCCTAGATTTTCTTCATCTTGTCTGATATAACATTTGCTTCTAAATACCTTGAAATACTTGACAATAGGAATTATTCCACACCATAGCTCATTGGGGGCCTTAGTACTGTTAGCTTTTGATTGAACTTGATTGAACACATAAACAATAGTGCGAATAGCTTCTCTCCAGTAAACTTTCAGTAGACTTGCATCTATAATCATTAATCTAGCAACTTCTTGAATTGTTCTGTTCTTTCTTTCAACAACTCCATTTTGCTGAGGAGTTCTAGGAATAGATAACTGTCTTTTTATTCCATGAACTTCACAAAACATATTAAACTCATTCGAGGTGAATTCACCACCTCTATCAGACCTCAAGAATTTTATTCTCAAATTTTCTTCATTCTCTACCATAGCCTTAATTGTCTTGAATCTATCTAATGCATCATATTTCTCTCTAAGAAAAGTAACCCATTTATATCTAGAGTATTCATCAATCAAAAGAATAAAGTACCTGTGACCTTGTAGACTTCTCACTCTTGTAGGACCACAAATATCTATATGAATCAAATCCAGTAGTCCGGTAGTAGATTTCTCCTTCGACCTAAAGCAGTTTCTTGCTTGCTTTCCAAACTAACAATTCTTGTAAAAAATATTAAAAAGCTTTGTAATTATCGATAAATATCTCACATGTATTGCATTGGTTCTTGCTAAGTTAACAAAATTCATATGACACATTCTTTGGTGCCATAACCAACTGTCATTAATCTGAGTCATAAAGAAATTTCCATCAACACCCTTAAGTTGATAAATATTTCCTTTAGACTTCTTACCGACAACAATTACTATTCTGAATCCTTTCCTGATTTCACATCTCTCATCCTCAAATACAAGATTATATCCTTTACTACACATTTTTCCAACACTTAAAAGATTATGCCTTAAACCCTTAACATAGTAGACATCATCAGTATTATGCTTTCCATCAAAACTTAAAAGACCTATCTCACAAATCTTAGCACCAGTATTATCTCCAAATTTAACTAAGCCTCCATCATATTTTTCAAGTTTAACAAACTTACTCTTATCACCAGTCATGTGATGTGAACAACCACTGTCGACAACCCAATAGTTCTTTTCTTGTTTAGCATGTAGGACAAAGATCATAGTATCTTCTTCTTTCTCTGGAGGACTTTCCTTCACCTGTATTTCAGTATTAGTAGGAGTAGATTCATCTTTTATAGCCAAGAACAAGCATTAATTATCATCAAAATCTCCATAAATATACTCTTCATCAGAAATACCAACATCTTCGTTTATATAATATGCTCTCTTAATCATCTTCCCTTTGTTTTCTTTGCTTAATCTATGTTTATTCTTCTTCGATCTTTCCAGACATCTAGAAGCATAGTGACCAATTCCTCCACAACTAAAGCATTTAAAAGGTAACTTACCTTCATACTTACCAGAGCCCTTTTTCATTCTTCTTACAAAGTTAGCTTCTACATCATCAAATTTCTCTTTATCCCGATCTTCAGTTCTTGTGGCCCTAAAAGTAGTTTTTGTCTTTGATCCATTTCTCAAGCTAGGCTTTTTCATTTCATAAGATGTTAGAGTACCTAACAACTTATCTTTAGTATGTCTTATAATCTATATATTCCTCAATAGAAGATACCTTTTCACTGTATGCATTAGGGAGAGTTCTAAGAATATTCCTCACAATCTTGGATTCATCCACTGTAGCACCAAGTCCTCGCATTCTACCTACCAGCTCATCCACTCTATGTACATAGGATTTAATGTTCTCATCTTCAGACATCTACAGGAGCTCAAATTGTGCCTCCAAATTTTGCAACTTTTCTTCTGTAACCCTTTCATCTCCTTCATGCATCTTTTCCAATTCGTCGCAAACCTCTTTAGCAGTCTTCAGATTTGTAACTTTAATTAACTTAGAATGTGAAAGACTATTTTAGAATAAACTTCGCCTTGTTGTTCGCTTCATGTGCCTTGATCTCATCGGCTATACTAAGACCATTTGCAGGAGGAGTGTAAGTAGTCTTGTAAGCATTCTCAACATCATATCCACAATACTCCAGGTATCCTTCCATCTTTATCTTCCAGAGGGCATAGTTAATCCCATTGAACCTAGGACACTCAATAGTTTTCTTGCTCGCCATCCTGGACCTTCCTTAAGCGACGAAGCTCTTCTACAAGGAACCAAGCTCTAATCCCAATTGTTGAACAAGACAATTGAGAGGGGGGGTAAATCAATTGTAACAAATTTTAACCTTTAAGAACTTCCACTAGTGATTAGGTAAATTATCATTCACAAATCCTTTACTCTGCTAATGTGATTAATCATTAAGTGCAAAATCAAAAATTGAAAAATATCACACACACAATAACACCAATTTTTTGTAGAAAACCCAATAAGGGAAAAACCACTATGAGGATTAGCTCACAATATAGAGAAAATATCAAAACTGAATACAAAGGATCATTTCCAAAGAAAGACTTACTGTCTAGATTAGGACTCACTGTCCAACAAGGGTTAACCACTCGGAGGGCTCATTGCCACAAAATTACAAAGAAGATAGAAGAGATTTGTTACAAAGAGAAAAGGAATCTCAATGCAATAGAGATTTCCACCACAATTTACTCACACACTTGCAGAAATGCTTGAATGATAGAGTACACCTTTAGCTCACTACTTCCAAAAACTCACAATTAGATTTCACACTAATCTGCTCAAACTCGCATCACATACACACTATTTCACATCTATCTCACATCTATCTTGCTTGTATTCATCCACATTTTTCTCAACCATCTCAACTTCTATTTATACCATCTTCAACTTTGAAACTCATCCAAAGTCGGCCACACACCATTTGCATTTAAAAATTCAAATTAGGTTAGTGCCAAAACATTCTACGGTGGAATTAGAGTGAGAGTGACCCAAACACGCATCTAATGAGGACCTAAATAAGTCCCAACATATCTCAACACGCTTCCATAAACTTCGTAAGTAGTGTTAAACACAAGGTCGGCCAAACCAGTGTAAAACACATAAATCAATTAAGCATGCACAACCTTAGCACGATCCAATCTTTCCATATAACAAAATTAACTTTAACACAACCTCAACTTATCTTGAGAATTGCAAGTCATAAGACTCAAACAAGAAGAAATCTGGAGCAACAACATTTCTCCTGAACCTTAGCTAGATACACAGAAAAGCACAGTTCACAATTGGTGAACATAACTCACACTGTACAACAATCTAGAAATCCAAAATATGGATATAGCAACTTCTAGCAACTAGGAACAATACCACAGATCCTTACTAGCATAGCAACAAATCCTGGAGCAAAACCCAAAGCAAACATTAAACATTTGCAACCTTTCTTTATTACAATTTTCTCAATATCCTTGACATATACAGTCAACAACCATCATTGATGACATCAATGACAACAACAACCAATTGGAAACCAGTTAACAAGTTGACATCAATGACAACACCTTCATACTTGCAACAAATGCGATGTTGATGCTCTAAGATGCTATAAATGCGTCTTGATTGCTTTCTTGATTTATCTTAGATACTCTTTAATGATGTACAAGTGAACTAGGGTTTGTCATTAAGTACCACAACCTAGCAAATACTTAATAAGTTTCACACTCAACTCGACACATAATGAATAGTTGGAATGATTAGGCCTATATTTGAATTTAAAAATTGAAAATTTTAGAATCATTATACACTCGATTAATTAACTTTGCTTTTTGTAAATTTGATCTAAAATAATGAATACATAAAATAAGAATCAAAATCAATTCCTAACAATATATAGATGAGAATAAAATAAAAATGTATAAAATAAAAATTGTTACCATTAAAAAAAAAAAGAATGTTTAAAGCGGGCTAGATATGGGTGATGAGGCTCCACCTCATCCTACTTCCCACTCAGAATAAAACAAAAAGAAACTAAAGCTTTAAAGTAATTTTGAAATAATCTTAATTCTTCTATTTTAGTATTCATATTACATTAAGCTGGAATGAAAAATGGAATAAAGTGTTTTGGAAAAGACTTAGGCGTTACCTCACATTAGTGGGAAAGAATAATACTTGTAGCAAGAGATAGGACCCATTGACCTACTTTTATTTTTTTGGTTATATTGTATGTTTATTTTACATGTAGAAAATTAGAATTGAATGAAAGGTTTAAAATATTATTATTTTTAATATCGTAGGTTTATAAATTTGAAGATTTTTTAAATTATTATTTTTAATAAATTTATCAATAAAAATGAATTTATAATTATTTTTAAGATTGTAGGATTATAAATTTGTGAGAGTTTGTTTTATTATTTATTGAAAGATTCTTTATATATTAGTGTGTTGAGAAATTTAGAATATCTTTATGTTTTTTTATATTAGGGAAGATAGATATATAATTTTTAGTTTGATTATCATTATGAATAATATTCATTATTAGACATATGAATTAGGAATTTGTTTGGGAAACTAAATATCGTTTACAATAAAATTTGATTTCTTTAAATAATATTGTATTTCTTAATCTCTATCAGAAAGGTATTTATGCATTATTTTTGTAAGTAAACTCTAATAATGAAATATGATGTAATGGAATAACTTGCAAAATAGGTCATTACTACAGATTTGGAGGCAACAAGAATCCCGAAGAATTTGTTGTGGTTGCTTTTCTTTTGTGGTCGACTTCTTTTTTGTTGATTGTTAATTGCTTGGTTGCTGTTGTTTGACTTGTTATTTTGATGGATTTTTTGTGATGGGGCAGCTTGTTTTTATTGTCAAGTCTTTCTAGCAACCTATGTTTTTTGTAAAGGGTTTCAGAGCCCCTTCAAAACCTGTTTTCCTATAATAAAAAAACTTGCAAAATAGAAGAATAGAATAGTGAATATATTACAAATACTTGACAATAATATGCCACTTTGAGGTGACAACCTTCTAATCCACTCTGAGGAATGCCTGGACAATAGTCTTCAATAAGAACATAATACTCCACATGATGATAAAAACTAACCTATACCTCCATATATACCATACTTATGCCTTGAATACCACCTAGGCCAACATAGATGCTTAGGTATAACTCTTAGGATGAACTAAATACCTATATATAATTATAATAATAATGTAACTTATTTAAGAGTTAAGGTAGCCACAAGTCGACTATTCATAACCCAATACACACTATAGGGTTAGGAGCATAACATTTGAACACAACATTTATTAAACATGATCTACATTGAAATAAGAGCCAAGTGAATTATGAATACAATCCATATCACACATATCAAAAATTAATAGGTACATTCATTTACCATTATAGTATAAACCAAAACTAGAACAAGTAAAACATAAATATTTGGGTACAAACTAATAATCCTTTTCTTTGATGATAAATAATTTGTTCAATATTATGAAATTGTGATGATACATTATATCTAGTGAAGTATAATTGAAATGTGAATGACATAAATGATTGGATAAACTATGTTGATTGATTTACTATTGATTGAATTGTAAATATGTTTACAATTACATATTTTCTTGTGTCAATGTTTATTAGGGTGAAACCCCATGTGTAATTAACTGTAAATAATGTGCAACTCATTGAATATGAAAATTTATTATTATATTGATATACATCTTAGTGAAACTTGTGACTCATTGACTTTGGAAAATTATCATCATATTGTGATTATATATGCATTTAAGTGGAATTTGTGACTCATTGAATGTGGAAAATTGCTATCAAATTGTGACATGTATTACATATGACTTTATAATTTTTTCTTTGTAATTCACAAACATAACTAGAAAGTTGGATGAGATTGATTGTTTGTTAAACATATTGTAGAAGTTGAAAAACCAACTTCACAGTTCCCAAGAATCACCTACAAGCAATCACCTATCACATGCAATAGATATTCAGAACAAAAAGAAGAGATGTTCTATAAACCCTCAGAGCCAATATGTGCAAGCAAAAACCAAAATATGATTATTGAAAGTTTAATTGTTTTACAAATAATACAAAAGCCTTCAAAAAGGCAATCATGCACAACCCTAATCTTATCTTGAGCAAAAAGACAGCTCAACAAGATAAGGATAAGAATTAACCTAGGAAATAAAATATTCCTAAGTAAACTTATGCTAAAGTGTAATTAAATAATTAATTACACCAACACCCCCCATAAGTACAACTTAGGGAGAAGCAAATTATTATGCAAGAGATGAGTCCCAACAACAAGGCCTGATCAGGTACTCATTTACAAATGCAATGCAAACTAAATCAAACAGGGTAAAAGAGAAAACCACATGGGAACAAAACTCCTCCCCAAAATAGAATGCAAACTAGCTAAGTGATGAAAGATGGAGGACTCCATAAGACCTCCCAAGGACACCATCCATCACAAAGATACATGAAAGAACCCCCCCAAAAGAGAGGAAGAAAGAGGCCACATAACCCCCCAGAATGAAGTAGCTCCAATAAGACTGAAGAAACCGCATCTCCTGAAAGAAGTGAGAGGGAAGAGGCCGAATGAATGCAATCTCTGAAGGTGAAGTAGGTGTAGCCCAATATGTCTCCATAGAAGCAGGTGTGACCTCAACAAATGAAGAAGTCAAAGTAGGTGAAGACTGAATAGAAACCTCCAGAGATGGATGATCAACAGGATCCTGTTGCACTGAAATAGAAGAAGACACATCAATAGCCACAACAATAGCAACAGGAGGGGGAGGAGATGAAATGGAAGGCTCGAGAACAGGATCTGAAGTGAGAACACCAATGTTCAAGAAGCCAAATCTCTCCTCTGAATGATGATGCACACTAGAAGTGTGAGGAACAACTGTAGGAACAAAAGCACCATCAGTAGCAAAATTAGTGAAGGAATACAACTGAGATGAGTGATCCACTATCCCAGTAGCAATAACTGCTCTACTCTCCAAGTCTCTGATGATAACCGAATCAGGTGTGAACTCCACAGATCTCCCAGTGCCTCCATGTGTGATCTGATAAATGGAAAGAAGGTTGTTTGTCAAGTGAGGGACACACAAGACATCCTGAAAGGAGTGGTCCCCAAAACTAATAGACCCCTTCCCTGTAACACTCATGTAAGTGTTGTTTCCCATCGAAATGGGAGACATAGTGCAAGGCTCAAAGGAAGTGAACATAGACTGTGAAGATGCCATATGATGAGATGCTCTTGAATCTAGAAGCCATCTCCCTGATCCAATACCTAAAGAAGCACAAAGAGCATGTCCCTTCATAGCTGATGAAGTATGTAAACCAACTGTGCCTGTGTTATGTTGTTCTGAAGAAGAAGAATGAGGGGAAGAAGATGATGCAGACATCCTAGAAGGAAAATCAATCTGATGTTTCTGAAGAAGATGTTTCAGCTCATCAATGTCCTTGTAACAATTATGTTTTGCATGTCCTTCCCTCTTGCAATATGCACATGTAGTCTTCTCTTTCCTAGATGATTTCCCCTTAGAAGAGGAGGATGAATCTGAGGACTCCTTCTGCTGCTCATGAGATTTGGAATCCTTTTGTTTCTATTTCTTTCCTTTTCTTGTAGAAGCCTTCTGATCTCTAGGCTCCTGTGATGCAATAAGTGCCTGTGATGAAAAAGGTTTCATCGTGCCCATGCTAGCTAACTTAGCTTGCTCTCGAGTGAGAGATGAAGCAAAGTCATCAAGAGATGGCATAGTGAATCTTGTACCAAGTGCATCCCTAGTGGCATAAAAGGTAGATACAAAAACTAAATAATCTGGTCCAAGCTTAGAAAGAATGGACAATATCAACTGAGAGTCTTCTTTATGAACAACACACTGTGACAACTGTAATCTAAGAGACTTGAGTTTGGTGAAAAACTCTTGGATGCTATCAAAATCCCTAGGATTTAAGCCAATAAGCTCATTCTCTAACTGAAACCCTCTCATAGTATCCTGCTTCCCAAACAAAGACTCTAAAGTAGTCTAGATCTCATTGGGTGTAGTGCAAGACTCAATATGAAAAATAAGGTAGATGAAAGAGACAGACATAATGTACCATAAGCTTCATCACATCTATTAAACCATTTTCTCTTTTCAGTAGCACCTGTAGGTTCAATTTCTGTACCCATGGTTACCCTATACAACCCTTTATGTTTCAAATGAATCTCCATTTGTTTTTTCCAACCAAAATAGTTGAATGGAGTAAGGGGTGCAATATTATGTGTATCCATGACATAAAACAACAATATATACTCTCAAAGCAAAAAAAAAATCCCTTTTGATCTAAAAAAAAACCCCTGATTGCACACTTTCCAAGAAAATAACCCAAAAAACAAAGGCTGAGTTCTTATAAAAAAATTAGATACCTGGAGAAAATTCTACACAAATTAGGTCTGATATCTAAGAAGAGGACGGAACCAGCTTTCCAACGCCTATTTTTTTCGCAAAACAGAGTGAGGACACAAATGTTACGCCTCCCGGAGTGAAAACAACAACTTCTGATTTTGACAGGCGAAAAAGGAACAAAAACGGAAAAATAAAAAGATCAAACCTCCACCATCAGATTGGGCTCGGAATCAGCTTTCCGACGATATCTCGTTTTCAAAAAACGGAGATCGTATGCAAAAAATATGCCCGATTTGGTGAAAACAGCTCCAAATTGCACAATATGGCCACCAGAGCCCTTGGGGGCTAAAAAAAATAACAACTAGGTCCTATGCAGGACCAGCCGCTAGGATAGGGGGCTAAAGTCGTGGGCCTCTGGTCACTCACATGACCGCTATAGGGGCTGAAGGGCTGGCGGGGGGTTGAGAGCCGGGCGGTCGGTCCTCCAAAGGACCTCCAGCCAAGATTTAAAGCCCGTGGGGGCTTGCAGAGGAACCGGTAGCGGAGCATTGGCGGGTGGTGCATGGGTGGCACCCGGGTGGCTGTCGGGTGGCGGGCGGGTAGCTGTGACCTTTTGAACTGGAGGTGCAAATTTTACACGCCGTTTTGATTTTTTTGATTTTTTTTTACGTTTTTCGAGAAATTTTGCCTCAGGTAGCGAGCTGGGGAGGCCGTACAACCTCTTTGGCTAATTTTTTTTTGTCTTTTTTTCAACTTTCTTCGAAATCAACGAAACGAAAGGTGTTTCTAGGGTTTTTGGGTGCTTTGATCGCAATGGCGATGCCCGTTTGGCCCAAAAATGCACAGAAAATTAGGCTACCCCTAGATCCACAAAAAAGATACCTGACTTGAAACCCTTGCACAAAAAAAGATGCTTTGAGAGAATATCTTCAAATCACGAACATGAAGCCATAGGTCTAGAGCTCTGATACCATGTAGAAGTTGAAAAACCAACTTCACAGTTCCCAAGAATCACCTGCAAGCAATCACCTATCACATGCAACAAATATTCAGAACAAAAATAAGAGATGTTTTGTAAACCCTCAGAGCCAATATGTGCAAGCAAAAACCAGAATAATGATTATTGAAAGTAATTGTTTTACAAATAATACAAAAGCCTTCAAAAAGGCAATCATGCACAACCCTAATCTTATCTTGAGCAAAACAACATCTCAACAAGATAAGGATAAGAATTAACCTAGGAAATAAAATATGCCTAAGTAAACTTATGTTAAAGTGTAAAAAATAATTAATTACACCAACATTTGAGTACCTAGGATCTTAGTAGATAATACATTACCTATGCATTTTATAATTTAGGCTAAGACATAAACAACACGAATTGAGTAAAAGATATTATTAGAAAAATTAAGTGTATCATTGATTGGAGGGTTGTTAAGAAGCACTTCCCTCCTACCCCAAGGTAATTAATTTGATTAGTAGTTACCTTAGAATGAGATGGAATAATGGCTATTGTAGTAATCATAGTCAACAATGAGATTAATATTTACCACTTGACAAGATAATGTAAGGACAAAAGACTATCCTAACTTCCTAAGTCTCGTTCAAATGACAATTACAATAATAGTCCCGAGTAATAAGTCTCTAAATTGAGTTGAATTGTATTGTATGCTTCACAAGTTAAAACATATGAATTGTATTGTTTGTAGCCTTGTGGCTTGGCTATGGACCTGTTTTGATGTTTTACTATTCTATCCAACTACTTTTGTAGCTGCATTCTTGTAATTTATTTAGCTTTGTTGAATATAAAAAAAATAAAAAAAGAAAAAAAAAGAAAAAAAAAGAAAGAAAGAAAGAAAAGGAAAGTTAAAACATATATTTTGTATGGTTGTATGGGTGTGAAAAAGACTTCACACATATTTTACATGATCTTTTTCTATAATGATTCACTTGGTCAAACCTTTTTATTAGAAAAGACTTTAACTTCGTAAATTTAACATATAAAATAACACAATAACATGTGATTATAAATAAACATTTTATTGTATAATTAAATGATAAAACACTTACATAATACCCTCTTCCCAAACTTCAAAATAATTAAAATCTTAAATCAAAATAACACAATAAAAAATTCATAAATTTCCACTAAAATCAAAATTTTATATAAAATACAATTATACTTGTAAATTAAGTATGCATTCAATTACATTATATATCATATTTTATGCATTGGTATTAAAAAAATTATATCATAATTATAATATATTTTTAATATTCTTGGTGCTTTGTGTAGAGGAGAAGAGTCATGATATAATGATTACTCGTAGCTTCCATGTAGTTCAATGTTGATAATGATGCAAGGAATAATTAGGGAGGACCACATATTCTCTTTGCTTTAAAGTTTTCTTTCTTTCTTTGATGCTGACTAATGTTACATCCCTTTTCTCAATAATATTTCATCCATAGTTAATATAATGCTTTTTTCAATGCTAATTTTTTATTAAGTTGGTAAGTTGTAATTTTGATGTTTGTTGAAATAATAGTGACTAAAACCTATTAATAGTTATATATATTCAAATTAAAGTTGGTGAAGTTTTTTTTAAATATTTGATGTGACAATGTATTGACTATTTAGTAAGAATATTTTTAATAGGATAATGATGGATCCCAACTAACCATCTTCAAATTTCTCTACACTGCATTTAAAACATTCAAAGACTTGCTTAGATTTGAAAATGAAACTTTTACAAGATTTCTTTTAATTTGTTATAGAAGATTTCTTAAATTTATATGACTTATTTTAATGAATCTAAATCTATGCATTTTTCTTGTAAAATACAATTGAATTTTTATGAAGATTGTATGAAATGAAAGGGGAGATTTTACATTGACCATAAAAATTCTCTAAGAATTATGATTATATGTATATTAAGTTTATAATATTTTTATTTTAAATACAAAATGTCTTAACATTTGAATAACAAATTTAAATGAAAAAGCATTATGAAAAAATTGCTTGATAGATAAAATTGATTGTCTAAAGATATCATTGTGAAAATTTTATTTTTCTTCTTTACATATCAATACATATGTTCTAACAACTTATCCTTATTTTATATAAATAATTGATATATTATTTTAATAACATCTATAAAACTAACAATTGTATACAAAATCTACACTGATTTCGATTGTTATACTATTAACCAAAATACCAATATTATAATTATATTTCTAACTATTAAACTCATACTTCAACTTGACTTTGATATTAATCTAATAGTAATTATTGCTTGACTAGCTGATCGACACTCAGTGTAATGACAAAACCGTTATTGTAGAAATCTAAAAGATCTTGAATTCAAACATCCACAATATAAAAATAAAAATTATTGCTTAACTAAAGAAGAAAGAGCATAAAATGTTTACCAATGTTGTATTGGATATTTCTCATCAAACATGTGGTTGACATTCAATCTTAAAGGAAGTCACAAGCTTATTGTTTTGGTTTACATAATAAAAGGGGGTAATGATTGAATGAAATTGTTGCTCCAAGTGGTGAGTATAAGTGATTATGTGGAAGAATAATGTTATTGTACTTGTTTGTTGACTCGTGTAAGTATAAACTTTCAATAATTTCATCCTTATTAGGATTTACATGTTCAATTTTAAAATTGACTTGAGTATATCATGCATATGACTTAGTGCCCCTTTCTAATTTGTTAATGTAATTTCAATTGATTTTTTAAATAAATAATCATAAAGGAAATTTGTAATCAATATATTAATAATAATATATTTATTATTAGAAGATTTTTTTGGGTCATTATTAGTAAGAAAAATAATTGACAAATTGTAATTAGTTTATCATGTTTTATATAATGATCTTATTTAGATGTTAGATGTAAAATTATATATGTAAATTGAATTATGATTATTGAAATAATTTTAATCTAATATATTATGGTGTTGTTGATGGGTCAAGTGTCATAGGTCAACTTAGTTGGAATAGATTATTTTGTTTGAATATTTTTTTTTTTGAAGTTTATATCAATAGCTCTTTGCATGTTTATGCAATCCAAAGATTAATGATAATTGTTCTATTCAAGAGGCTTGCTAGTATGCTTATCTAAAATCATTTATATATTAAAAAAAGATCTTAGTAATTCTTTATTTGATAGTGTTTGTATTGATAAAAAAAATCTAATCTAAATACAATCTTAGCCTATTCTAACAAAGATGTTAAAGAAAATCAAAAGAGAGAAAGGCAAGGAAGAAAGAGTGGAAATGTTCTAGATATTATCACAATATTTTAAGATCCTCCCTGAAGGTGTCACAAAAATCACCCCCATGAAAGCCAACTTAACACTACTCATACACTGGGATGATGTAATCTCCCAAGGAAAATCAAGCAACATACAAAAGCTAAGAATATCACTGTAAATCATTCATAGATCAACTAGAAATATATGCCACTTGTGAAATACATATGATAAAGCTTTAAATCCCAAAATAGATTGTTGATAGGAAAAAATCATATAAATTACAATGGCCCAAAACTCACAAAATCATAATTTGGGATTTAAAAGAAAAGAAGGAAAATAATTGGAATTATATTAGACATAAGAAAATAAATTGTATAATATTTTATTGGTTTCCCCCTTCTATTTACCAACTCTATTTCCCAATCTGTACACATGGAAAACAACTAGGTATATATAGATTCCTAGGTTCAAGAATATTTAGTAAATTTCCTTGCTAAGTTTTGCATACTTGGTTGGTTATAATAAAAAATGCTTAAATACTCCCAAGGTGAAAAAAAAGTAATTAAAATTAGATTTCTCAAATGAAATTTGATCGAGATTCCTGTAAAAATGTGATACCATTCAATTCTAGTAGTAATATGCTCTTTGAGATAAGCATTCTAGTTTCTTTTTCAAGAAGTAGTCCTATAATCAACATTCCATAACAAGTCTTCATTGTCTTTGTCACAAAAACCTCTTTCAAAATGATCCATTCTTAAGTATTAACTCCAAAAAGTTCTTTGAGATAATCATTGGTCATCCTCACCTACCCAAGATGAGCGTCAATAATCAAAGTAAGCATCCAAATTGTTCCAACTAGCTAATAGTATTCTTGCAAACATAGAAACAAAGTATTAAATCTCAATAAAATAGTTCAAATATGTTTAATTTTGTTTTCCTTAATCCTTGCAAAGTTTCATATGTATGTTAGAAAAATAAAATAATTAAATTCTCTTTGATTTGGTTGAAAATATTAAATTTCTCTTTTATAAACATTTCCTCTACTTTTAGGGTTTATGTAATTTCTTGCTTTGTATCATAGCATCCTCATGAAAATTTGGTTTATTATTTCAATGTTACAACTTAATGCCAAGATTATATCTTAGAACAAGCTCATAATCACCTTCAAGTTCATATTTCAAATTTTTTAGGAGCCTTTAAACTCTCTTAGTCATATAGCACTAGAGATCTTTTCATCATATTCATGTCACATAGTGTTTTTACTTAGAGATAGGCTATCAAGTTTATTCTCATTCAAGTCTACATGTCAAACTATCTAAAATAAATGATGATAGACAAAGGTTAGGTGACCCCTTTTTGTATTGTAAGGGGTAAAAGTGGAAGAGGATAACAACAATAACAAAGGATAGAACCCACTTACCAATGAGATCAAGGATGAGAAGCCATGAATCCAAAACAAGGGTTAGATCAAACAATCAAAACACAAACAACCTTACAAATCCCATTGTTGGGTAATTTTGGTTGAAAGATATGCTGGATTGCTTCAAGCCAAAGCCTCCATGATAGCTTGCAAAAGCAAAGATGATGACCTAGAATGCAATGTTGTATGCTCAATTTGATCAAGAATCACTTGGACATGATCTCTCCATAAATTTTCTAGATGAATTATGAGAGTGATGAAGGTTTTTTTACAGATTTGGAGATATTAGATCAAGGGATAGGATTGAGTTTGAATGCCCACAAAGAAGGGTTGAGATTGATCCTCAACACCCACAAAGGACAGTGAATCAAGGAAGATGGATGATGGAGATCAATTAGAACTCAAGCTTGCTCCACCGTTTCAGGAAAATGATTGGGATATTTAAGATCAAGGGATGTCAATTGATTTCAAGATCAAGGACTAGAAATGGTTGAGACAAGTTAGTTGAGATATTTTGAAATGGAATATTTCTCAAGAATATACTCTGTGGAGGGAAAATAAGATAATTAAATAATTAGGAACTATTTAATTCATGTGATAAGAAGATTAAAAGGTAGGATAATTAAATAAACAAGATTATTTAATCATGTGGGATTAGAGAAAATTAGATGATACTAATTAAATAATTAAGAATTATTCAATTATGGTGATAAAGGGGATTTAGTGATGAAATGGATGAATTAATTAAACAATTTAGGATTATTTAATTAATAGAGAGAAATAGGGTTAATTGGTGAAAATGATGTTAAAAGGGGATAATAATGCAAATGAAGTGAAATGCAAGGATGATGATAAAAATGATGCCAATGATGGAAAAACACAATTCAAGATGTGTGATATGCGTTAAGGAATTTTTGCATAGTCTACATTTTTCCCCTCTTTGACATAATGTACTTGATGTGTTGTTTCAAAGAATTCGATGCTTAGATCAAGATTGAAAAAAATTTAATGATGCCCCACTATGCCCCGACGATCAACAGAAGGATGATAATACACTGGGATAACCCCTCGAGATGTTGGCCAAAAAATTACTTTTTTAGGTCAGGCTCGTGACAAGGTTTAGGAGTAGTTCAAATGTGTAGAAAAAAAATTAGGCCTTAGGGGTCACATTTAAGGTTTCAGATGATCTGAGATGCTAAATTTAACCTAGGAGGGCTTACAAGGGTAAAAATTAGAGTTTGGGGGGGTTAAATAGGAAATTAGGGTTTATTTACCCCTCATTTGCACACTCAACCTTAGGTGATTTTAGCTCTCTAAGGATTTTTAGCCACAAATATGCATTGACGATGGTGACGGTTTTGAGCACACCACACCGAGCAAATGCAGTCCGCTAGTTCCAATGGCTAGGTGATACAGCTGTTGCAGTATGTACGCTTCCAGTTTATGCTTTTGACTTTTATCATTCTTGTAATTAATTTTCAAAGTTAGAATACACGATAGTGGTAATCTTTTGTTTTTGCTGCTATTGACGTGATATGACTGCTAGTGTACCATTTAGGAATACCACATCTGTAAAACCTTAATGCTAGTGTAAAATTAGGCCACCATTATAAAAAATGACCGCTATTATAAGGTCACTATTGTTGAAAATGATCGTGCAGTAGAAAAATTTAGGGTAAGGCCGCTACCGTAAAACATAGTCGCTACTGTAGCTTTAATAGGCTTGCTATTGCTGTAAAGAGCTACTATCATCTTGAAACAAGGATGCTATTATACAATAGGTCTTGAAACAAGGATGCTATTATAAAATAGGGCTATCATTCCAAAAGAAGCTTTCTATTGTTAAAAATCATTGATTAAGCTAGTTTAGTTACAAATTTAGGTTCCTAACTTGATTTTCTAGCAAAACTTTGATGTTGTGGGCTGAATGCTTGCAGGTCGTTCTACGTCCTTTGTATTTGAGAGAGCGGAGGCCTCAACTTTTGGATGGCATAGCCAAGTTTTAGGAGCTGGAGAGAGATTTCTTGGATGCCATTGGATTGAGGTATATCACCTACATTCCTAAGATTAGGGAACACAAAGCTATGATGATTGCCTTGGTAGAATGCTAGAGATCAAAGATTGCTACATTCCACCCGCCTATAGGGGAGTGCATTGTCACTTTGGAGGATGTATGGAGGATCTTACACATCTTGATCCATGGTGAGCTTGTCACCTATGATGTCAAGAGGGGTACCTAGGTGATGCAATGACTATTAGGTGTACAACAACTGATTGTTATAGATTTTGAGATTGATTTGACTTTGTTCCTAGATGATGCAGACCCTATGGTCATTGTCCTAGGAGGATTGATCACTAGACCATTGATTCCAGATGAGATCGAGAGGATTCCTTGTCATTTGGGGTATTTGTATAGAGATGATGATGGAGAACATGACCATGTACGCATGGGGGCCCAACATGTTAGCTCATTTGTATAGAGATATGCATGAGGTAGTGTGTCGAGGTGGTAGTAGTATTTCAATTGATGCGACTCTTCTCCATGTTTGGGCATGGGAGTGCATAACCGTTACTCGAATGAAGGGCATAGATCAGAGGGATCTTGATGATCCTTATTCATACAAATACTCAGATTATCTCCATTACACATAGCATGGGCGATTTCCTTTTTGGAGGTCTAGATTTTTGATGACACAACATATTTCACATGGCGCCCCTATCTGGTTTGTGAGGCATGGGAAGATGATCACAATCATTTGGTTTACTACAGATAGACCAGATATCTGATTGGTACGGTGGATATCATTCTTGAGAGGGACCTCCTGACAAGGTTCTTTGATAGTTTGGAGAGAGACGGGCCTAACCTGGGGATGATTATCATGCACATTATGCACACATGACCTGAGAGGTCAATTCATGGGGGCCCAAAGAAAATTTGGGCAGAGCCATGATAGAGTTAGCACTAGATCCTTTCAATTAGGGATGGGCAGTCGACCCACATGATCTAGACATGACTCAAGATTATGAAACATGATGGGCCTGCAGATGGCTGTTGAGGTTCACCATTCTCGTAGGAGCTACACCAGGAGGAGGCCTTGTGATATGCTAGAGGAGGAGAGGAGGTGTAGTTGGGCACTGAGCAGATTGATAGAGACTTCAGATCACCCATGAGAAACATCAAGAGGGCTTAGGATGAACAAGATGATGATGGACAATAGCAATATGATGGTTAGATGCCCCAGGATTAGGGAGACTAGCAACAACAATAGGTTGTTGGACAAGTTCCATAGGAACCTCCCCCTTAGGGAGACATGGCTATGAGGCTAGCATAGATTACAGTAGAGAGGGATCAAACCATATAGGATAGAGATGCTAGGGTTGGAGAGTGAGGTGCCAAGATCACTTGTAGACAGGTTGTTGATGCTTAAATCATTATACTGATTGTAGAGAGAGATTAGGCCAGGACTGAGAGAGATGGTCTAAAACAAGAGGGATTCATTGAGACATTAGTTGGATGTCAAGAGATAGTAGAGGATGCAGTTAGAGATTACACAAGATTCTTCTATTCCTCAAGCATAATATCAGGCCAAGAGGGATCAATTTATAGCTGAGATGACATATTATAGGACCTTATATGAGTCATGGGTTCTGAGATCTCAGAGATGACCTCGATTCAGGGTTCCTAGCTCAGTGATAGGAGCAAAGTCCTCAGGGGGACAATTAGTTAGCAAGCCTTTGAGACAACCTTTAGGTCCTATCCTTCAGTCTCACCAATTTCCTATCCATAGCTAGAGATTAGAGCACGATGGGGGGCAGTGAAGCTCACCCCCACAGGATGGGCATCACAGTTGATCTTAGATGACATGATATTTGTATTATTTTATGATATATTTTGATGTAGAAATGACTTTTGTATATACATTCATCGGCCAGTTTGAGGCCTTGTGTATATTTTTGATCTCATTCGATATTGCACCACACATTATGTTGATGACATTGATATTTTCCATTTTGATAATATATGAGATACTATTTTTTGAAGTGGCTATGATGTGTTATGCGATGCTTATGAGATGTTTATTGTATGTTGATGGATGTATGATTATATGCTAATTTTTTTAATACTTTCTGATGCTTTGATATGACATGGATGATGTTATGATGTGATGGATATGATATGATGATGAGTTTATGGATGTAGGATGCATGTGGTACTAATGATTTTGTGATGCAGGATGGAGATGTTAGCCAGAAGAAAAGTTAGTAGGATTAGGTGATAGAAGAAATGGATGATTTGATCTAATTTATGAAAATCCATAGATTATGATTGATTAATGAGATGCATTGATGATTAATTGTTAACAAATGATAATGATGAGTTCGCTTTTGCTTCATGGAGACTAAGTAATGTTTAGCAATCCTTATTAATGTAGCAAATAGACATGATGCACTAGGGTAATAATGACCAAGGAAACTTTGTATCTATTGCATGGACTTGGACTCCACAAATAAGGAGCATTCTTTCTAATACCAAACATACATAAACCTTGTTAGAGTGTATGGGTGAGAAGTTCAGAACATTTCAGTCCAATTGCATAGAGAGTTATGAAGAACCTAACGTGCCACCACTACATGAAATGCCCAAAATGACTTCCACACAAACAACAAAGCAAGTATTCACCATGGTAGTATTGAAAAAATATCCAATAAATAGAGTAAACAAAATTGATGATCAATGCTCCCATTCCTCCTCTCTAAATCCTTATGAAAATCCTCAAGAAATATTGGGAATGAAACAAATAAGATAAGATCACAAAAGATAAAAAAAATATTGTTGTATCACTTGCCATAGATTTTTTGATGTTTCAGGATGTTATCCATTGATGATGTCTATTGTAAGTGATTTATCCATTAAGACATTTGTTAGGATGTTGATGATTATTTGAATAGGTAGGTAGTTTAACACTTGGGCATTGTTTTAGTTTGATAATGATAAGTCCTTACGATTTTTTTTCTTGAAGGTTTTAGATTCCAATGTTTTCTTTGCTTGTTGATTGCTTTGTCAAAGTGAGGATGATAGTTTGCTTATTATGGATAGATAGTTTATTGTGGATAAGCAATAATGGAGATATATTTTTTTGGAGATTTTCTGAATGTTTTTGGTGCTTTTGAGGTTATTTGATGTTGTTTTTGATGTTTCCAGGATATTTGGATTTTTTGGTGTTTTGCAAGATTTTTTTGAATGTTTTTGATATTTTCACACGATTTTGACCAATGGATATGTGACGATATCAGTGATTTGTTTGGGATTTTTTTGGAAAGAATGCTAGGATTGATTGATCTGATTGATTTTTGATAATGATAACATTGTTGAGGATACACAGCAATGCAAGGATAGTGTTGAACAACACAAGGATTGGGGAAAGATACATCTTGAGATGATGATTGATTGATTATATAAGATGGATCAAGATTTTTGAAGTTAGGCTTGGAACAAAATTTGTTAGAATAATTTGATGTGACGTTGAAGTGCAAGTTAGATGTAACTAATATAGATTGTTTAGATTGATGTTTGATGAAAGATAAAGGTTGATAAGGAACATCTTATTTGTCAAAATGTGACATAAGCTAGTGGATTGGATTTTTTCTTATGAATGTTTTGACCGTTTAATTTTACGTTAGCAAATGTTTAGATCACCATATGAGTTAGATGATATAGATCAAGATTTATTACCAAAGCAAGATATAAGTATCTTCCCCCAGTGTCTAGCAATGTACAAAATGCCATGGGTGAATGCTTGGATAGATGAATAGATGAATGGATGGATGGATATGTAAAGTATGCCAAGGATTATCTTGTGATAGGATAACATGTTCAAATAGGATAGGATCAATGATAGTGACCCATGTCGAGATGTTTTCCATTAGAAAGTGTGAAATGTACACCAAACCTTTGCCAAGATCAAGATAAGTTAGGTTTGGATAAAAATGGGTTGGATGAATGGTTCATGGATTTATTATGGATAAGATGGATGGATGGTGGATGCAATGTTGGATTTATTATGGATGGGATGTGATGCTTCCACCTAAAATTGTGCATGTAGATGCTCAATTCTACTCATGATGCATGTTTACCAGGTTTTCATCATGGTACTTGTCCAAAGTGCCACCATAGTGGTTTTCACTGGAAGACGATTTTTTATCTTTACTCTTTTCTTGATTTTTTTTGGTTTATTTGATTTTTTTTGAAGATTACGCTCATGTTGAACCACTTGTTTTTGTTGATGTAGACACTGCTAGTGTTGATATAAATGTTTCTGTCATGATGTGCCAATGATATCCTTCTTGGAGGAGTTTCTTAGCTAGGATATGGGTGCTTAAATGTAGCCCAAGTGATAATTATTATATTCTTTGTTGATAACGAAGTTAAATTCTCCTAGATGCACACATCACAATAGGGTGCCATTAGAGTCCTTATGATAAAGTGATGCAAGGGCACCAAATTCATCTTCTGCAAGGTTGATCAATTAAGGTCTTCTAGATAGGTTGGTACTAGGGTTTTTTTGAGTCTTTTGAGTTAAATAAGGTCATAACAAACCATCTAATATGTATTGAGTTGTGTTTGGTCAGTTGGAAGTCATTTTTGTTTAAATGTTGCAAATTTTGAAAAGTTGTCATAATGTAAAAAGTTGCACAAATGCAAATTGAGGAAGCCCAATGGTCATGGGCATTCAAATGGAAGTTGTAACTATTGGAAGGGGTTAGAAACATTTAAAAAGAATTGTAAACCTCGAGATAGAGGTCGGTATGTGGGTTTTGAAAGTTCAGACAATAAAAAGTTCTTTGTTCTCTTTGAAAATTTTGTATTTTCTGGTAAATTACTGTTGCAGGGATCTGTATGACCCCGTACATTCTCCATTTGGCATGAATTGAATTGTAATTGACGGGGGAAGGAGTCTAATCCATTTTGGTTGTGATATGGTAGATTTTCATTGAATTTAGTGGTAGTTTGAAGGATTTTACTGTCTACGGGTTTGTTACCCAGTTTTAAGGGTTTGTGAACATTAAAAATGGTTTAACACCCATTCCACCACTAGTTTTTCCTGAAACTTGGTGGAATGGGGTTCCTTAGGTTAGGTTTAGATGTGGATGGAGGTTTTAAGAGTAGGGGAGGCCATTAAAGGGGTTTTGTGTGACACCCTAGTTGGAAATTTCATGTGTTTTTGGTGAAATTTGGTGGTTAAAGGGTGGTAGTTGTGGAAAAATCTTGGGGCAGTGAATTTTGAAGGTTTCTTAAGAATAGGAAGAATTATTATGGTGGGGTTGGAAGTGGTGACAAGTTGAGAGAAGGTCTGGAAATTGGATTTTCAATAAACCCCCTTTGGAATGGCTTGAAATGAGGGTTTCATGTTTTGATGCAATAGGGAGTGCTTCTTTGGGTAAAAGTTGTAAATTCTATGGTTTTGGAGTTTGATAAGGCACTGTCAATAGGATTTTAGGGTTGGAAAGGTGTTTGAGGAAGATTGCTTTGGAAAAGAGGGCTAGTTGTGCCCCTGTTCAACGTACCAGTCCTTTTTAGGACATGAAGTTCTGAAACAATCCTATATGCAAGTTAGATATGTTGAAGAACTTTGTAATGGGTATCTAAAATGCCAACCCTCATGTGGGTTTGAGTTTTTTTTGAGAGGATATGAATAATTTTCTCTGTTGTGAATGCTACAAGGAAGTGAAGGTGAGTTGGTGAGTTAAGCATTGAATTGAGGTTTTGTGATTGAAGATTGTTTGAAATTGGTCTAATTGTGGTTGGTGAAGGTTTTTCCTCCTTGCTCTACATCAGTTGGTATCAAAGCTTAGGAAGTAGATCTTTTGAAGGAGAAAGTTGTAGTTTGAAGCAGTAAAAGGTTTTAGGTTGAAAGGAAAGATGCCTCCAAAGGGGAAAATTATGGCTAGAGAAATTGGTGAATTGAAAGACAATCATGCTAAGGAGATGAGAGAGTTGAGGGAAAGGCTTGCTGCTTTGGAAACAAGACAAAAAAGAGATGTGGACATGAGTGATGAAAGTGACTCCGATGAAGAAGAGGAAACTGAAAGTGAAGAAGAAGAGGAATTGGATCCTAATGATCAGAGGATGGCTAAGTTGCTGAGAATAGTCAAGGATGATAGAAACAAAGTGAAGGTTGATGCGCCTAAATATGGAGGGAATTTGAATGATGAAGAATTGTTGGATTGGATTTGCAGCCTTGGACAATTACTTTGAATGTGAAGATGTTCCTGAAGAGAAAAGGGTGAAGATTGCAAAGACAAAGTTGAAGGGCCATGCACTATTGTGGTGGGATTATGAGCAATTTGAGAGGAGAAATAAATTTAAATCAAAGATTGTTTCTTGGGACATAATGGTAGCCAAAATGAAAGGTAAGTTTCTGCCTTCTGATTATGCTATTCAAATGTTTAGGAAACTTCAAGGTTTGAGACAAAAAGAAATGGATTTTAAAGAAAATACTAAAGAATTTTACAAGTTGAGTATTAGGTATGGTCATAATTAAGATGAGAATGCAAATATTTCTAGGTATTTGGGTGGATTGAGATTTAACATTCAAGATGAAATAACCTTGGAAAATCCATGAACTGTTGAGGAGTGCTATCAAATGGAAATAAGGGCCGGAGAAAAGGTGAAAAGAAGGCAAGAGAAGACAAATAGAGGCAAAGACAACACTTCTAGAGGAAGAGGATCATTTTCTACTTCAAGACAATAAGTGAAAGCCAAGAAGATGCACACAAAGGTCAAGAACAAGTTGCTGATCAAAGAGGTGGATTTAGAGGCTCTAGAGGAAGATTTTGTGGTGGTAAAAGTTAAAATACATTTTCAGGTAGGTGTTATCATTGTAATCAGTTTGGGCATCAAGCATTTAAGTGTCCTGAAAAACAAGGCTCTACTTCAAGTGGTGGTGATAAAAGAGTCCAATTGGTTCAAGAGGATGATTGTGAGAGTGTTCATTCTCCTAGTCAACTTGCTGCTCCAGAAGTGGGAGAATCTTTGATGGTGAGAAGACAACTCCTCAAGGCATCCAAGGAGAAGGAATGTACACAAAGGAGCACATTATTCAAGACCACATGTAAATGCAAAGGTAAGGTATGCAAAGTTGTAGTAGATTCAGGGAGCACTGACAATATGGTGTCTAATGAAATGGTAGATAAATTGAAATTGGAGAAAATTCCTCATGAAACACCATATGGAGTATCTTGGTTGAATGATGATCAGTCCATTTTGGTTAATGAACAAGATTTAGTTGAATTCAACATTGGTGGCTATAAGGATAAAGTTCTTTGTGATGTTTTGCCAATGAGTTGTTATCATTTATTACTTGGGAAACCATGGCAGTTTGATAGACATGCCATTTATGATGGGAGAGACAATACATATCAAATTGAGAAGGATGAGAATGATTTTACATTGACTCCATTGGTTGAAGATGTGAAGGAACAAAGCAAGGCAGCAAGAGTGATCATGATGGGAAGGAAAGAGTTTGTGAAGTTGGAGGAAGACAAAAGTGAAGATGTGTAGCCACTATAAAGGAAGAAGATGCTGAGAAAACAAGTGTGAAGAATGATTTAAAGTTGAAAGAAAAAGATGATATGCTAAAGTCAAAGAAGTTTGAGGCAGAGAAGGTCAAGGATGAATTGTTGGAGAGAAAGCAGGATGGGTTAGAGAATATTGATGTGATAAAGATAGGAACAATACTGTGTTATGTGGTTCCAAAAGAGGTTAGTGGACAATTAAATACTATCAATACAGTGGTAAGTTTGATAATGTAAAGGTTTTGAGGGCAGAGAATCTAGTGCAAGATATCAGAGGAAAAGATGGAGTGAGTCAAAGTGCAAAGCAAGGACAAATAGGCAAGTTCAAGTTTGCAATAAGAGAGAAGGAGAGAACAGTCAAAGATAAAGTTGGAAAAGGATTGCTTGCAGGTGAAAAGGAAAGTTCTACATCAGTCTTAGGTAGTAGAAAGGTAAGAGAACAATCAACTGATCAGTTTGTGAAGATGAGACACTATCAAGGTGGCAACAAGTTTACTAGTTCAAGGCACAATGCACATCTGCAGTATTTAACTCAGTGGAAGGGAGTACCTGATGAAAATATTTTTGGAAAGACCAACGAGATGGTATGGACAAGTTGCAACTCAGTTTCCAAGGGACTTGGAATCTTTTTTTCAGGTCCGGTGTATGGTGCAAGGGCACCAAATTCATCTTCTGCAAGGTTGATCAATTAAGGTCTTAGATATGTTGTCCTAGGGTGTTTTTGAGTCTTGAGTTAAATAAGGTCATAATAGACCATCTAATATGTATTGAGTTGTGTTTGGTCGGTTGGAAGCCATTTTTGTTTAAATGTTGCAAATTTTGAAAAGTTGTCATAATGTAAAAAGTTGCACAAATGCAAATTGAGGAAGGCCAACGGTCATGGGTATTAAAATGGTAGTTGTAACTGTTGGAAGGGGTTAGAAACATTTAAAAAGAATTGTAAACCTTGAGACAGAGGTTGGTGTGTGGGTTTTGAAAGTTTAGACAATAAAAAGTCCTTTGTTCTCTTTGAAAATTTTGTATTTTCTGTTAAATTACTGTTGTAGGGATCTGTACGACCCCGTACATTCTCCAGTTTGCATGAATTGAATTTTAATTGATGGGGGAAGGATTCTACTCTATTTTGGTTGTGATCTGGTAGATTTCCATTGAATTTAGTGGTAGTTTGAAGGATTTTACTGTCAATTGGTCTGTTACCTAGTTTTAAGGGTTTGTGAACATTAAAAATGGTTTAGCACCCATTCCACCACTAGTTTTTCTTGCAACTTGGTGGAATGGGGTGCCTTAGGTTAGGTTTAGATGTGGATGGATGTTTTAAGAGCAGGGGAGGCCTTTAAAGGGGTTTTGTGTGATACCCTAGTTTGCAATTTTATGTGTTTTTGGTGAAATTTGGTGGTTAAAGGGTGGTAGTTGTGGAAAACTCTCAGGGAAATTTTTTTTGAAGGTTTCTTAAGCATAGGAAGACTTATTATGGTGGGGTTGGAAGTGGTGACAAGTTGAGAGAAGGTCTGGAAATGGGATTTTTAATAAAACCCCTTTGGAATAGCTTGAAATGAGGGTTTCATGTTTTGATGCAATAGGGAGTGCTTCTTTGAGTAAAATTTGTAAATTCTATGGTTTTGGAGTTTGATAAGGGACTGTCAATAGGAGTTTAGGGTTGGAAAGGTGTTTGAGTGAAGGTTGCTTTGGAAAAGAGGGCTAATTGTGCCCCTATTCAGCGTACCAATCCTTTTTAGGACATGAAGTTCTAAAACAATCCTATATGCAAGTTAGATATGTTGAAGAAATCTGTAATGGGTATCTAAAATGCCAACCCTCATGTGGGTTTGAGTTGTTTTTGAGAAGATATGAATAATTTTCTCTATTGTGAATGCTATAAGGAAGTGAAGGTGAGTTGAGCATTGAACTAAGGTTTTGTGATTGAATATTGTTTGAAATTGGTCCAATTGTGATTGGTGAAGGTTTTTCCTCCCTGCTTTGCATCATAAAGAGTCGCTACCAAGACATGGTCAATACGAGATTTGGGTATCTTAGATGTCGAAGTGGACAGTGAAATGTGTTGAGAAATATGAGATGCAAATGGATTGGTCGACAGTTTAGAATTTTTGATTTTCCAAACTTGGGAGGATGAGAAATGATGGGTGGATATGGATATTTGATTATGACCAAATTCTTCATATACTTTGTAGGCCGCTTTGATAGTTTTCTATGTTTGAGACTATGACGTAGTTTAGTGTAAAAGTGCTAATCTTGTCAATTGTATACTATAGTTGACAATATTAAATGAATATTTAGAGGATAATTACCATCAAGAAACAAATTAACCTTATACCCTTAAGAAAACTATAATTTTTTCTTATATCTAAAACTATAGTAAACAAGTGACAAGGATAAGCAAATATTTGGCTAAGCATATACATAAATATCTAAGTAAATTACATGAGGATGATTTAAATTGTGTTACATACTATTGCCAATTTTTTCCCTTTCACCATTTTTTACACAATCATTTACCCTATTTCATTCATTTCACTAGTCATTTGTGTTTCTTCTATCATTTTGAGTTTTAGTTGTGTTTAGGAGTGTTAAAATTTTATAGTCATGATGAAAATAATAGTCATTTGTGTTTGTTCTATCATTTTGAGTTTTAGTTGTGTTTAGGAGTGTTAAAATTTTATAGTCATGATGAAAAAATATAAATATAAGATGAAACTTGAAGAAATCAAGAGAAATAGGAAACAATTAAAGTGATTTTGTGAGACAAATAATGCTTGAGGCATCCTAACACACCTAGGACATCAAATTGACCATTTGGTTGGTGGATAAAGTGTTGAGAGAACTCTCCATGTGGTGGATATAGTGTCAAAGTTCCCTCCATGGGAGTTTTTGATGTGTACTTAAAAAATCACAAAAATAAAACAAAATAAAGAAATTTGAAGCCAAAGATGGAAAAATGAAAATTGACAAGTTACAAGAGGTGGTGCCTAATGTTCCCAATGTATAAATATGGTAAAATGTCCAAAGCACTCAAAAGTGTCATTTTTGTCAAAATGAAAGTATGATAACTAAAAATATAAAAAAATAATATAGGAAAAAGTGCTATGGTAGACAATGAATAACATTCTGGCTAAATAGACAAGGTGATAAAAACTTGCACTAGGCCTAATTTTGTCATTTAAGTAAAAATATAAAAAAATATTAAAAAATAAAGAGGACTAGTGGTGTGCTTTTGACAATCTATCATAAAAGGAAAGGTGCCAAAAGTGCACACTGGTCCTCTTTTGACACTTAAATAAAAAAATCAAGCTAACGGGAACAAAGAATACACCAATGCTCCAAAATTCATGGTGACTATATAAAAACTCACTCATCCCATTTCAAACACAATAATTGATCATTCAAGCTATTATTTTGAACATTTTTTCTTTCCTTTCAATCTATCACTTGTAAAGGAGAGTTTTTTACATGCTAAAGGTTCAATTTTAAATATATTTTTTAGTTTTGACATAGAGGAAGAGTGCTCGCACCACTAGATTTATCTTTGACAAAAAAATCATAAAATTGGAGTCCTTAAGTGCCCCAAATTTAAGATCTATTCTTCTTAAGACCAATGATATTATGTAAGCTCTTTTATCTCTTAATTTTTGTTATTCCTTGTTTGAAAAAGTTAAAACCCTACCAAATAGACAAAGAAGATGGTTTAATTTATTTATATATAAAATTATGAGTTGGAGTTGATATTAGTCTCTTAGGAAATTCCATGTCTCCCAAACCCATATATTTTAAAATTATTAATCATTGTCTTATTTAGTTTACACCATCTAATATTTGTGATATTAAATTTGGTCATATTGATCTTTAGAGGGAAGATATAATAGGTAGAGCTCAAGAAAGGAGATGCACTATCTTAGAAATTTTGTTTATTTGGTATCCTAGAAGCTATTGCTTTTCCCACTCCACTTCAATTATCAAAGTTGGTTCTTTTTAGTATTAAAATTTATAATCTTGACATTAGAGAGATAAGAGGGATTTATGAGCAGATCTTAATAAGACTAAGCCTCAAAGCCATAAATGATCTACTTTGAATCCCTTTATTGGAAACTATTGCATGGATTGATTGAGCAAAGTATTAGAAACTATAGAAAAATACTAGAGAGACTTATTATAAATGGATAGAAAATCATTGCTTGGGTAAGAAGATAAATTTACCCAAATCTCTTAGAAGTGGTAACTTTCATTACATACTAGGAAAAATTATAACATTAGTAAATTAAGTGAGAAAAAATTGAAGTGAGAAATTTTCCTATTTAGATGTTTTTGATCATGAATATGATAACTACAAAAAATGTAAATTATTTTAGACCCACCTCATAAGTGAGTTCTTTCACCAACAAATGTGTACAATATCCTATACTCATGAGATATATGACATTGTATCTTGTATACAATTTGACATGTGCTAGATTATTTGGAGGGCTACAAAAAAAAGACGAGTTTAATCCCATAAACCTTATTTAGAACTACCTTTCATAACTAAAATACAAAAACTCTCATAATCATTATAAGAAAGTTAATGATATTTTCATTGATAAATGTATCTATGAATATGATAAGTCCATCCAAAACTTACATATTTAAAGAAACAAAAACATGATAAATGAATATGATGAACGATCCATATAACTTTCAACAATATGTACATTAGAATCACACATTTCAACTAAAAAATGGGTAGGTTTTACTATTATCAACAAACACCACCCAAATATTTTGACTTAGACCCTATAAATAAAAAAATATATTTCATAAGACTAATCCACTCATACAATATTGTTTTTAGTGTTTGATTTCTTGTAAATTTTGTAGCATGTGGACCTTCTTTTATAAAAGTACTTCACCTTTTTTCCTTGACCTTTTTGGATTTACTCCATCTAAATACACTACACTTTATGATGTGGTGATAAAGGCCTCAAATAATCATTTTATGATGTTTGTGGGTCCTTTCCCACGCTACACTTTTGTTAGTCACGTAGTTTGGAAGTTGTGGAAAAATTTATAGTTCATAGTGGAGCCCACCTATGTAGGCTTATAATTTAAGAAAGATGAATGCGTATCTTACATTTACATGGATCTTTTGCTTTACTTGGGAGTTTGAAATACTAAAGTGTCATAATGTTTATATCATCACCAAAATTTAAATCCAAAGGATTTAATTTGACTGAAACTTAAATGTAAAAGCATGCAACCATCATTCCATGAGATTGAATTAATGAGATTTTATTTACCATTCATATGGATCTAGATCTTGGGTGGTGGTCTAATCTTGTTTAGTAATAAATAAGATAATAGAATATGCAAATGACACCATAGAATAATAATTTAAATAAATATTTGGTGTTAGGAAGATTTTTTGGTAGATGTCATTTTTATTTAAAATAGAATGATTAAAAAAAATATTTACGCATTGTCACGATGAGTGTCTATTAATTTCTTTCTATTTGTATAAAATGTACAATGTAGGTATTTATACATGAATATAACTAGACCAATAATTAGGCACCATGTTTATATTGACATCTCTCCAACATGGATGACTGCATAATATGTGTGGATGGGATGTATCAAATGTAAAAATATATATGGCTATTTAGCATGTTTGATAGGATATTATTAGGTGTGAAACCCAAATATTGTTATTCCTATGGCACATATACCATTAGGTGTTGCACATATATGGTGGTGTTTCATGTGGTGTAGATGCCCCCACATGTTACTCATGCAGGGTTCAATGAGAATGAGTATGTGTGGTTATGTATGATGCCATAGGTGGTGCTGTAGATGGGCATGAATAGTGTTGCATGGCTACACATGAGCATTGTTCTTGTAGGGGTTGTGCAATACCAAGTGCACTAATGAAACCAACTTGCAAATGTTGTGTTTAGATCATTCACCCTTTCTTGAGAACCAATGTTCCCCACTTATTATAGTTAAGAAAAATGTGTTAGTAGTTACAAAAGATTACACCACTTAGCTTGATATACATATTGCTTGACATTAACTACCTAAATAACTGATTGGAACTATCGTGATTGTGAGTGGTTGTGGTGTCAATTATTTCATCCCTTGCAACTAGATGCAAGTATATATGACCCAAATCTAAAGCATGTTGGACTATTGTTGGCTCCAAAATTGAAGGGAAGTATGGCTTGAAGAGTTCCACATTGAATACCAAGTATAGGCTAAGGTATTGTGGGATATTGACAACAAATCCATTCTCACAAGTTGCATGCAGGTTGGTGTATGAACCATAGAATAATGGCTTTATCTTCTAATGTGAACCCTTGAAGTATTACTTTTGAAGATACAACTATACTATGTTACTAACATGGAATGAATGAGATGCATGATGGATCATGGTGTTCCTTGTATTTCTATTGTAGGTGCAAGAGTATTTATTGAACTTATTGGTGTACACCCTAGAAATGTGCCATAGAAAATTTTGTTCCTAAACTAATTCCTATTCTTATGTGTGTAACTTTAATTTGAATGGTGTGTGGTAGATGTTGAGGGGCATTATTGGTTGGAACCCAAAAATGTTTGGAAATGGTTATGTTTTGTAGAAATGTGTACAACTACATTGCAGGTATGTTAGATGAAAGATTCCATCCTATGTGTGTGGGTGAGCACTATTATAGATGTGAAAAAGGTGCATAATTGTGTGTTTCATCATCTTTATTTAATTATTTATGTATGGATGGAAGGTCGAAGACCAATCTAGTTGTGTGCTAACATTATCCACAAAGTTTGTTAAATTGATTTTAGTAAGATATGTTAGGTGTTGGCAAGCCAAAATGAATCTAAACATGACTAAAGAAAAGGCAGGTGATATCTATATGTTGATGCTTTTATTACACATGATCATGTGTCCATATTTGAGAATCTAACTACCACAAAAAATACAATATCATGTTGGTTCTTTGGACTCCCAAGTTCTTGTTCATATTGATAGAGGAATATAAATCCAAAGATTTTATTTACAATAATAGGAATACAATAGGGAATGTAGGGATATACATGTAACTTAATGTATATGTGCATACAAGGTATTTTTCTAAAAAACCACTTCAATGTCTTGGTAAAGTTGAAGTGTGTCATGATCCATTCCTATTGAAATTATAAAACCTTATAATTAATACCCTAAATAATTATAAAAATAATTATTACTTATTACTTAAAAATAATTATTACTTATTAATTAATAGCCTAATAATTATAAAAATAATTATTACTTAATTAATATGATGAAAATAATAATTAGTTTTGAAATGATTAATTATCAATATTTCAATCTCTTCATCAAACATTCTTAAGTTCTCTTCATCTCTTCTGATATAACATTTGCTTCCAAACAATTTGAAGTATTTGATAGTAGTAATCCTTCCATACCATAGCTCATAAGGAGTCTTTGTGTTGTTTTCTCTTGCTTGCACTATGTTAAGTATATAAACAATAGTATTAATTGCTTCTCTCCAATATACTTCTAATAGATTTCCTTCTTTCATCATTGTTCTTATAGATTCTTGAACAGTCTTATTCTTTCTTTCAACCACTCCATTTTACTGAGGAGTCTTAGGGGTGGATAATTGCCTCTTTATTCCATGATTCTCACAAAAGATATTGAAATCATTGGAGGTGAACTCTCCACCTCTGTTAGATCTCAAATATTTGATTTTCATATCTATTTCATTCTCAACCATAACTTTAAATGATTTAAACTTATCTAGGGCTTTTGAGTTTTCTTTGAGAAAAGTAACCCATGTCATTCTAGAATAATCATCAATCAATATCACAAAATACTTGTCACCTTGAAGATTTCTTACTCTGGTAGGACCACAAAGATCTGTATGCACCAATTCCAACAGTCCGGTAGAAGATTGTTCTTTGAATTTGAAGCTTCTTCTTTCTTGCTATCTAATCCAACACTCCTTACAAATAACATTGATAGGCTTTGTAATATTTGGTAGATCTCTGACATTTTGAATTGAACTTATCCTCACTAGGCTATAAAAATTGATGTGACACATTCTTTTATTCCATACCCAACTCTCATTGATCTGAATCATGAAACAATAACCATCCACACCTTTAAGCTGATAGACATTTCCATCTGTATTTCTTCTAGCAACAATCAAAGTTCCAGATCCTATTCTGATCTCATAGCCATAATCATGAAACATAATATTGTATCCCTTGTTACACATTTTTCCAACACTCAAGAGGTTATGTCTTAAACCCTTACCATAATATTTACATCATCAGTATTATGGTTGCCATCAAAATTGATTGAACCTTTTCCACATATCTTAGTAGATGTATCAACACCAAACCTAACTAGTCCTCCTTTATATTTTTCAAGTTTAACAAACTTAATCTTGTCACCAATTATATGATTAGAGCATCCACTATCAATTATCTAGTAGTTATTCTCTTGTCTAGCATGAAAAGAAGACACCAAAGTGCCTTCAATTTTAGCACTTATTTCCAAAGCCCTTTCCTTCACATATCTCTCAAAGTCAATAGAATTAGTTTCATCTTTTAAAGCTATGAACAAGCATTCATTATCTTCATCATCTCCATAATTATATTCATCATTAGATATACTTGCATATTCTCTAACAACTTTTCTTAATCATCTTACCTTTGTTTTCCCTATTTTTGTTGTTCAAAGCTCTATTTGGACATCTAGAAGCATAATGACCTATCTTTCCACAATTGAAACATTTGAAAGGAAACTTACCACTGTACTTTCTAGTACCCTTTTTCATTCTTCTCACAATGTTAGCTTCCACATCATCAAGATCATCCTAATCTGATTCCACAATCTTCTCTAATTTTCCAACCTTAAAAGCAATCTCAAATTTGTAATACTTGTACCAAATTCTCTCATTTCAAAATCAGTTAAAGAACCATACAATTGATCTTTGGTATACTAATTTTAACTCTATAATTCTTCAATAGCAGAAAATTTATGACTATAATCTTTAGGAAGAGTTCTAAGTACCTTCTTTACCACTTCTTCTTTCAGTTCTCCACCAAGACCTCTAATGCCATTGAAAACTTCATCCACCTTCTGCAAGTAGCTTGTAATTGTTTCATCTTTAGAAATTTGTAGGGTCTCAAACATGATCTTCAAATTTAGCATCTTAGCTTGCTTGATCTTGTCATCTCCTTCATAAATGCTTTCTAACTAAATACCTAAATTTCTCTAGCAGTTTTTAGATTCATAACTTTCACCAATTCAAAATTAGAAAGACCAATTAAGAGAGCATACCTTTCTTTACCATTGTTTTCATAGGTCTTGATCTCATCATCAATACTCAAAACATTTGTAGGAATAGTATATCCTTTCTCAACAAAATTCCAGATCTCAAATCCAAGAGAAACTAGAAAACCTTCCATCCTTTTCTTCCAAAACACATAATTTGATCCATCAAATATAGGGACATCTTTCTTCTGTGCCATCCTCTAGATCTACCTCAAGCAGTTAAGCTTTCTTCCAAGGAACCTTGCTTTTATACCAATTGTGGAATACACAAGACAAATGAGAGGTAGGGGGGAGGGTGAATCAGTTGTACCTTAAAACTTGAAAACTCTAAAAAATATTTAGATCCACATTAATTCAATTAACCCTTAATCTGTTAGAATTATTTATCATAGCAATTAATAGAAACTAAAAAACATCAACACCATGCACAAAAGAACACTAGATTTACATGGAAAACCCAAGATGGGAAAAACCACAATGAGGATTAACTCACAATATAAATTAATATCAACATCGAATACAATAGGGCTCACTACTAGAGGGATCACTGCCCAAAGAGAGAAAGGTTCACTGCCAAAGGCTTACTACCAGAATAGAAAAGAAGATAGAGAAAAGTGTTACAATGAGAAATCCATCTCAAAGAAACAAAAAAGTACACCATAGCATCACCAACACCTTCATAGTCCTTCTGAATAATTGTAGACACCTTCTACTCACCGCATTTAGTTATCTAACACATGATTAAAGCTCACACTGCACTTCAATAATTCACACCCTACAACTCTGCAGTTCACATCACTCGCATCATACTCATCTATCTTGTCATCCCTCAGCAACTCAACTCATATTTATATCATCTTCAACCTCGAAAACATTCTCCAAGGTCAACTATGCATATCAATCATGCAAATTCAAATTAGGTCGGCACCAAAACATTCCTATGGTGGGAGGGAATGAAGGTGACCACAACACACCTTAGCTAGGACATAAATCCACTCATACATGCCACACCATGCTTCCACAAACATCAAAGCAACTTCACAAGTAGTGTAAACACCCAAGGTCAGCCAAACCTATGTTAACACCATTAACACTTAAGTACACGCTTCCTCAAATCCAAATATGACTCGTGGGAAACAAATAACACTTGAACATAATATAAAATATTCCACAAACACCATAAAATCCAAAAAATTCCTTTGCAACAACTTTTACTTGAATAATGTACACACCCAAAACACTCAAACAACTCTGTCATACACTACAACTCAAGAAACTGAATTCTAAAGCACCAAACCATGAACAACTTCATTTCAAGAAAGATACCACACTATCAAAACTCTTCTAGATCCAAAAGACTTGAAACCACTCTGTGAAGAAATGTGGAGCAAGGACATTTCTACCAAACACCTCTGCAATACACAGTTCACACATTGGTGAACACAACTTCCTCTATGAAATGATCTAGCACACTAAATTATGAATGCAACACCTTTGAACACCTCTAATCAACATATCCAAATCACATAAGTAGATATTCAATCTAGAAGAACTGCAAAGCAAGACCAAAACACTACTTTGCAATACAGAACACAATGCAACTCATTGTTTCCTTTTTTTATTTAATTTTCTCAAAAGCACTTGGAAACCAAGCACTAGAAACATATTATCAACATCTTCAGTACTTCCTCATCACCACCAAGGCAACAACAACATAACAACTCAACCATACATCCATAAATAGAAGCTTATCAAAGTAACACTAGAGGTTGACACTAGTAGCTTACTAATGACAACATAATGCAACCAATCAAAGCATAATCAAAGACAACACCAACTCAATACCAACTACACATCCTTGCAACAAACTTGTTCTCATACAGTTGACACCAATGACAACACCAAAGCTTGTTGACATCAATGATAACACTAACTACAATACTCACAACATGATTCATATGCCTTGATGAATCTATAACATGTCTATATTGATATCATTTCAATTTGATGTACCACCCACATAAATAAAGTGTAGAAGTTTCACTAATGAATTCATAGTATAGAATTTAAGGTAGAGCCATGGTTTTCTGGTCTGCATCCTTCTGCTAAGCAATATTTAGACTTGTGGTTCATATGATATGTTGTTAAAGCTATGAAGGTTCCATATCCAAGAAATCAAGTCATCTCACCTTCTATAGTGCATGTTACAAGTACAAAAATGTTCTAATCTATGCCTTGATAGAAGAAAATAATGATGAAATCCTAATGGAATGATATGCATTCCTCTAGAAGTAAAGTACTGGCCTTTCAATTTTGTAGACATGATCAATAATTTCAAATATACACTACTAAGAAGATTCAGGTGTTATAGTATTCTACAAGATCAATTTTTGAATAATAATGTGTTACAATTTGTTTAGAATGTTATGTTCCTATGTATTTAGTAGGTTTCTCCTCTTGCACAAGCATATGATGATCAATTTCTTTAGGAGAAGGTTGAGGAAATATTTTGCATGAACTACAATTCTTGCATCTTGTTTTGTACATTAGTTTTGGTTCCTTCTCGATGGTGTAAAGCCTAACAATGACAGTGTTGATGACATTGATACTATTTGGGCTGACATGACTTGTTTCCTTCATCTGCTGTTGATCTTGATCAATTAATCTTGCTTTAGATAATGTGTTGTGATGCATTCAGGTGCCAACATAGCGTATGACGATCAACAACTAAATCATTTTTTATTTTATATATTGTGTTTTGAAATCGACCTATGTAATATTAATTGCTTCATCAATGGTTATCTTGGAGCTGACTTAATTAAAGTATTATGTTATTGTAGCGGATATTTATAAAAGGAAAAATTATTTGTGAAAAGGAGGTGAGTGTGTTAAAGTTGTGTTAATCGGAATACTGAAAATGAAGTGTGCAAAATCTGTGTAATTATGTCATTGTGTAAAAAAGGGATTGCAACATCAACATAAGTCAGATGCTTCTTCCATAGCAATTCAAGATCCTATTTTTATTATAATATCGCGTATCCTGCTATGATACAGTGAGTTTCATCAAGTCCTTTTGTTTCTTGCTCTAAGGTTGTACATCTTAGTTTTCAAGTCCATAGGTAATGAGCCTTAACAACATTGCAATTCTTTTTAGTAGTGAGCTACATATATTGTGAGTTAATCCTCAACATGGTTTTTCCCTCATTAGGTTTTCCATGTAAATATATTGGTGTCTTTGTGTGATGCATGTGTTCTCTCTTGCTCTTTTTAGTTTATGTGACATGTTAATCTATAAATGAAATGATTAAGTTTTAAGTTATGTTGATTCACCCCCTCTCTCAACACAACATTGTGTTCACCACGTCCACCAAAATTCTTCTCCTAATTCTTCACTCACCACTATATCTACATACATATCCCTACCAATATCATGGGAATCAAACACATCCATCACCTCCTCATGAACACTTACCACTTCTTTTTCAAACTCAACACATTGTTACATGATGAATTTAAACTTGTTCAAGCTTTGTTCCTCTTATTTATTCAAACTAAATTGATGCAAATCATCATTTATTTCATAATTACAAGACTTAGGAAAACCAAAATTTACCTCATCTTTCTCGATTGTTGCAATTTTTTATCCTTCCCTCTTAGCCACAACTTCCAATTTACTCCCTTTCATGCCTTCAAAAATATATGTTTCAACTATAAACTCCCTCTTTTCCTCTTTCTTATCATATTCCTTTGCTCTCTCAAATGTTGCAAGCTTTGGCATGTTTGTAAAACACATTTTCTCTTCTTCCAAGTCCCTCAAATATTGCTTCCTAGAAACAAAACAAAAATTAGAGCTTCTCCCCACTTCCTCTTCTCTATCCTTTAAAGGATTTAAAAAATATTCTTTGCCATCCTTCTTTATTGCATATGTATTTAATCGACCATCATGAATAACTTATCTATCAATTTCCACGGTCTTCCCAACATAATATAACATGCATCTATTGACATCACATCACACATGATTTCATCTAAATGTAATTACTAATTTGAAAACTTACTAACTAAACATTGCTCATTCACCATAAATAATGCTCCTTTTGCAACCATGAAACTTGGTATGGGTTGGGATGTTTGGTCCTCTTCATTTTTAGCTTATCCACCATTTCTTTGGATACTATGTTGTTAGTGCTACCATTGTCCATAATGACTTTATAACATTTCCCACTCACTTTACACTTTTTTTGGAATAAATTCCTCTTATGAATTGGTTTTGGTTTCTCCTTGTTAAGATTCAGCCAAATTCTTCAAAACATCAACAATTTCTTTCTTTGGAATCCTCTCCATGTCTTGAGGAAGTCTCAACTTCAAGTTTAGCCTATGCTAAATGCACCCTTTTTTCCCTTTCATCCATCATGTTGGATTTGTGGAAATTCAAATGCCCAATGTCCCATCTCTCCACATTGGAAACATACACCACTGAAACCTCTTCCTTTACCTCTTCCAAATGGGCCTCTTCCATGAGAGTAATCTCCTTTTCCTCTTGAGAAGTCTCCTCTTCATTTATCTTCTTGCACACTAGCATGGGATTTTCTTGCTTCATCTTGCTTATTTTGGTAACCTTTACCATTGTTGGGTTGTTCTCTTTCACATGAAAATATGCCTCTTTCTCAAGAGTTATTTTGTTTCCTTGAAATTTTCTCTTCCCCCTTCAATGCATATATATATATGCTTCTTTCACACTAGTTTTTTTGATCATACTCATCTCACATTGAATGGAATTGTGCAGCCCATTCACATACCTTGACACTTTATCCACATCATCTTCTACATGTCTAGCTTGAATGTTTAACTTTGAGAACTCCTTTGTGTACTCTTGCATGTTCTTCTCCCTTTTTATAGATTTTGCAAATTTTTGAATAAATTTATTTGGTAATCTGCACACAAGAATTTTTCCTTCAACTTTATCACCATCCTCTCCCAAGATTTAATTTTGTCTTTTCCTCTCAACTACCTTTCTATTTGCATGTGATCCCACCATAGGGAAGCATGCCCCTTCAATCTATTCATGCGTACTTCATATGTTTTGGGTCTTCAATCAATTCACAATCAAAGTATTTCTCTATATCTAAAATCCAATCAATCAAGTCTTTGGGATTCAAATTCCCCTTGTAAGTAGGAGTGTCCAATTAGGGTTTACTACTAATCTTTTCCATTAATTTCAAAAATCTACTCTCATCCATGTTCTCTCCTTCATCCTCCAAATCAATTTCGAGGGATTCTACTTCATTTTCATCATTAGTGACATCTACAATAGGTACTCCTCTTTGCTATGCCATTTCCATTGCATCCATTCTAGTTGTGATGCCTCTTAGCATCTCCATGATGAATGCACTATTGTCATTTCATGGTCCTCTCTGCCCACATCCTCAATATGCCATTTTGGTACCCTCTACAGTTGTAGGTCTTCTCTCTTCCAATTATCATCAACACCACCTCTCAAGGTCTTCTTCAACCATGATCACAAACTTCTCAGATCTTCTCCTATTTTGATACCAAATGGTGTAGATTAAAATTTAATGGTTTTATCAAATGATTAATTTTTTTAGTTCAATAACCAACACATTCAAATTCCCATTTATCCAATTGACATATTAAAGTGGCAACACAAAATCAAAGGCAATTTGAATTGATTTATTTATCCCATCTTCAACTTGTACAGGTAAATACACCTTTACAATTTGAAACTCCTTCAATTCATCATTTATTTATGCTATTTACTATCTTTGTTTTATAACACCCTCTGGAATTCATTAATCTATACACTCAATTTTTATCTCCTATATGCCACTATATAAAGAAAAAATATTTCCCAACAAACTCAATTTTTATCCATTTTTTTGGATCTTCCAAAGGTGCTTGACTTGCATTGGTCTTTTTAATTCCTTTGATTTGTTTTACTTGCCTTGTTTATTGCACACAACCCTCCTTTATCTCTCCTCTTATTTGAATTTCGTTCTTTTCTCCTTCTTAGTTGTTTGTTGTAGTTCTCACAGGTTTTCTTTTTATTTAAAAAATTCTCCACTCCTCAGTTTTGATTGCAACCTCTCATATTCACTTGAAATCGAATTGTTTAAATTTTATTTCTTCATAATGGTGCGACCCAAATATCTTTCTCTTGTATCATATCATTTTTATTTATTTTGCAACCTACGCCTCTCTCCCTATGTTGCATGCCACATCCTCCCATCTCATTTTTTTTATTTCATTATATTTTGTTCTCTTTTTGCACACCTCTTCATATTGTTTTGCATTGATCATTTGAAATTTATTTAAAAATTGTCTTCAAAATGAAATGGCCTCCCCTACTTGCATTGTTTTTTTTTATCCTCTGTACACTCATAAACCTCTAGGTTGCATGGAGAATTAATTAATTTTTTAAAACATTCAATAATCATTAATCATTTAATTGCAAAAATGCTTGAATTGAAAATAGGAATTGAAATAAGATATTTTGTCAATTAAAAATTGACATAATTTTTGGTTGATGTTGATCGCCAGTTCACCCAAATGCTCCTACATTATTATTTGACCCACTTAATCTCCAAAATAATTTAAAAATTAATACTTTAGAAACTAGATTGTGAACATAACTGATTTCGTTCTTATCACATCTTGAGATTTTGAGCAATGAAATCTTGTATTACTTGTCAAAGATAATTTTTTCTTATTTTTAGGAAAAAAAAGTGGTCACTTTTGAAACCCTTTTAGTCCTCATTCCATACACTTCCCTCATGTAATTTCTACTTTATTTTTGTGCCCATTTTGAGGAGTTCCTTGATACATAGACATATTAACAAATAGCTTAATTTTGTGTGAAATTAGGTCCCTTTTCTTATGCTAACTTCTTACCCTTACACATATTCTTGTACACTTACCGCTTGTCCCTATCCATATATTCACACTTATTTATTACACATATGCATGCATGTATTCTCACACACATAACCCACTCTAATTTGTCCCTTTCTATGTCTTAGAGAAAGTTCATAGTTACGGGGACATCCTCGTGGTTGCAAACTCATCCTTTCTAATTTTCATATTTAAAACTTAAATTTGGTAGACTCCCACAATACCCTTGTCATCTAGAGTTGACTGAACACAAATTTGCATGATCTATTGTTATGCTCTTGTATTTAAAGGTATTCAATGCATTCTTTTTGACGTAGAAGAGAATCAAATAATCATTTGCATATCATTCCCACAAACCTTGATTAGCATGAGCATTCTTAGAGGTATATGCATGACTAAAACTATATTTTATCATTTGTACATCTTTCCAAGAGTTGATTTAGAAGGACTTGTCCCCTTTTAACATATCCGTAGCGCTACCAAGGTTTTCTTAAATATTGCGAACTCTCTAGATATTAGGAAGCACACAATTTTAAAGGAGTCAAGTGAATAAAGAACAAAAGTATGTAGATTTCATAGTACAAGTTTCCAAATATAGGATAGATCTGTAATTGCATATTTTTCTCTAATTCCTATATTCATCCTTGCACAAAGTGAATACAAAATTCTGATTTTAGATAAATACTAGACTGTCATTACCTATTTCAGATATCAAAACACATCAAATTCAAAACTATATCATACTTTATACATTTTTCGAACATAAAACTAAATACTATTAATTCTATTTGTATTCCCACATTAAATAACTACTATAAATAATCAAAATATCATATTTCAACTAATATTTATAGTTACATAGAATAGCAGCAATAATTCATGTGTTATAGTTACAATTTGTCTTGACTTAAACATTTGACTATACAACAAGAATACAATGGAACTGACCATTCCTGTCAACTATTACGTCAATGAGATGGCCTTTCGGTTGAAGGATCAAAATCAGTCAAATTATTAAATGTACCATCAATATCATGGAATGTTTGGTATTACCTTAAGATGTTATCTTAAATCTAAAGCAGTTTTAAAGTTTGTAACTTTAAGATAAAACTGTAGATTATTTACATCAATAATTGGTATGTAAACATTATACTTTGGCTTTCTATAATAGTACTTCATGTACAAATTATTATCCTGCGATTTAAACAAGTGCAACCTTCACTGGTTTAAACGCCATGATCATTGTCAAGTTTCACTGTCACAAATAGGCTAGTAATGTGTTTTCTGATCAAAGGGAGAATCAGCTTTGTTTCAAAGATATTTATATAATTTAAATAGTACAATTCATACCAAATTTTATTCATGTAAGGTCATTGTCTTTGGGAGGATTTATGAAGATTTCATAAATTTATTTTAAAATATTTTTATAGTTTTGTATTTTGTAATTATAGATTCTTGAAAGTGAAATTTAGTAACGTGATAGTTGGAAATTTTTATGATATGGATTAATTGATTGTTTCATGATCTAAGTTTTCCAACAACAAATAAATTTCAAATTTTTAATAACAAGATAGGATACTAAAATGAAATATTATAATTAAAAAACAAAAATAACTTTCTAATAAATCTATCCTCATTCGATTGTCCATTACAATATAAAGGAATATTTAGATCATTACCTAACATGGTGATTCATTAGTTCTCACAAAAGCCTTAATTTGATATTTTTACTAAGTTTTAATTTTCTTACATGAAAGGCTATATAATGGCTAGAATCAAAGCATGGAATCAAAGTATAAGGCATACAAACCTCTTATGGATTTTGTCTAATTTTTAATCTCTTAGTGAAATGAGAATCTACTTTGTGCATCTATTTAGTAATTTTTAACCTTATTTTGATTGATTTTTATTCAATTATTGCTTACAATACATTGAATTCCTTAGCTAGTGCATTGTCCCTCTAATTGCCAAATTAATTCTAATAAATGATATAAGATCCAAATTGCTCCTACATGAACCAAAAAATTTGGTCACGATATTAGAAACTTAGGGTAATATCAAGAGATTTTTCAAATTATCTTTCAATAGATGGAAACAATCACAAATGGGCACTAAAGAAAAAGTGAATAAATCCTTTGATCCTTTCAAAGTGTTGATCAAGGTGGCTCTCCTGAGATATAGATGAAAATGAATGAATTTGTATAGTTTCTTTGAAATTCCTCAAATAATTCTAATCCCTATCAAAAATACTATTTGGTGGGAAAATTCCTTTCAAAGTCTTGATAAAATTTGACATTCCCACTTGTGATAAAATTGACACAAATTTTATTGATCATTATACTTTCAAATTGGAAAAGTATTCTTCTACAATAATTTTATAGATTCAAAGGAAACCACAATTTCTCTCCTAAAAGTTGAACCTCATGTTTTAAAATAGTGGGAGGCTAGCTTACTAACCAAGGAGGAATAAGGGGAGCTTCATTTTGATGAGACTTTATTGAGTTCATTAAATAATTATTTTCCTAAGAACAAGTATGAAGAAAAGTATATCCAAGTGAATCTACTATGACAAATCATAGTTAGTTTAAGACTACACCAATAATTTTAATGCATTGTTTACAAAAATTGAAATCACAAACTTGGAGAAGCATCGAGTGCTCAAGTACAACAATGGTCTTTGTTGATATATTTGGATACAAATGGATTTTAAAATATCAAAAGCATGGGGTGTTAGGACCCCCTCATCCTAACTTTGTAATTTTGTATTGAGCATTACTATTAAAACCTTTGATGCTGTAGTGTAGAAAAATGTATCCCTTTTACATTACTAATTTGAGATAGGGAGATATAGGTAGAAAAATATATAGATATAAAGGGATAGAGATTAGTGAGAGGGAGAGAGATATAGAGTAAGAGAGATGGGAGGAGAGATGGAGTGAATAAGAGAGAGATAATGATATATAGTTAGAGAGAGATAGAGGGGACAAGAGTGAGAGGGAATGGAGGTGATAGAGACAAGTAATAGATTTAGAGAGGTATAGAGAGAGAGATGGAGAGAGGGGGAGAGATAGCGAGATAGAGATAGGGAGGGAGAAATCAAGTGTGTGTGTGTGTATATAAGTGTGATAGAGATATGGATATATAGAGAGAGGGAGGGAGATAAATAGAGAGGAGAAGTAGAGATATAGAAAGAGGGAGAGATATCCATATAGATATAACTTTAGAAAGATAGACGAGGAAGAGAAAGGGAGAGAGAGAGGAGTGAGGGGGATATAAAGATGGAGACATATCTAGAAATAGATATAACTTGGGAAAGATAGAGGGGGAATAAAAAAGAGAGATAAGGAGAGAGGAAGAGATGAAGAGATAGTTAAATAGATAGAGGGAGAGAGGTATAAAGGGAGAGGGAGAGAGATAGAGAGAGAGGGGCGGAGATAAAGAGATAAAGATAGGGATTGAGAAATAGTGTGTTATATATATATATATATACACACACTTGGGAAAGATAGAGGGGGGAGAGAAAGGGAGAGAGTTAGGTAGATATGGAGAGAGATATGGAAGTAAAGGGGAAGTAGAGATGAATAGGAAGAGGGATAAATATAGATAGAAAGAGGGAGATATGTAGAGATGGAGAGCTAGAAAGATAAAGATATATATAGAGGCAGAGAGAGGGAGACATATAGGGGTAGAGAGAGATGGAGAGATAGAAATAAGGGATAGAGATAGAGATAGGTAAATAGATACATAAATATAAAGGTATAGGAGGGAAAAGGAGAAATATGGATTGATAGAGAGCCTAGAGAGCTCTCTAGAGGAATATTAGAAGATAGAGGTAGAGATGAAGATAGAGGGATATGAAGAGAAATAGATAGAGAGATAGAGATAGGTTGAGGGAGATAAAGATAAAGAGAGATAGGGATGTAGTGTTGGTAACTAAGATTGATTATATTCCTAATTTAGAGGTTTTATTTTAGTTGTGTTTGGATCTTAGTTTCGAACAGGGGGTGTGGTGGGGCTTTCCCACTCAATTCTATCACCATGGATTCTATGGAGGGGGCAATAAATTTTGAAGCCCCTTGGTGGGGGCTTGGGGGTAGCACCCTCAAAGATTTTTTTTTTTTAAATTACCTTGAAACATAGAATAATGACTATGTATTCATTTTTTATGATAGGCATAATATGAGAACATTAAAACATGTTAATGTTATAATATACTCACTTTATAATATGATCACAGTGTAATGTGCTTGTGTCATAACAAACTCACATTATAACACACTTGCATCATAACATGCTCATGTTATGGTTTGATATTCATCAATCCTAGGAGCAAACACTACTAAGCCATAATTTGAGTGTGTTATAATATGAGCATATTATAATGTACTCATGTTTTTCACTAGATGGACCAAAAAGTGGTTGTGGCCACTATTTGGTGTTGGGAATAGGATGCCATTTAATTGCAATCCTAAACATATTTCATGTATCTCCTAAGTCCTTGAAAAGTGTTCCCCAACACTAGGATTATAAAGAGATTAAATTCAAATGAAATGAACATGTAAATTGACATTTGTAATTATTCCTAAATGGTAGGAACATGTGAGGGCGTCCAAGAAGAGCTCCTATAAAATAGGAGCACATGGGGCACCCACATGGAAGGTGGAACCCACCTTGAGTTAAGTTAACTATTTAGAGAAAGATAACACTTCAGTAATGCATGTAAAGATCCTAGGAGTTAGGAATTGATCTTTACATACATGAAGTTCAGTTTAGTTCAATTCAGCTCAGTTTAGTTTAGTTTAGTTCAATTCACTAACAGTATCAGTTCAGTTTAGTTCAGTTCAGTTATGGTTCAGTTATCTTTAGTTGCATGTAGTTAGTTCATTTGAATGCTAGTTGACTTCAGTTGACTTGGAATGCATGACTAATGACTTGAGTTGCATGACAGATAACAGATGATATATTTAGTTAAGTGGGGATGATCAACCATGCATCCTGTTTACATGAATTGATGGAGAGATATGTTTGACTTAATAGAGATTGAATTGGACCCACCTTGGGCATCTAAGTTGGCATCTTGGAGTTAACACTTTTACACGAGAAGATATTTTATAAGGCTGAGTTAAGTGGGCCCATTCTTGGGCACCAACTTTGAGGAGAAGCTTACAAGATATCTTCGTAATCAATGTTGAGTTAGGACTTTAGTTTGGGATGCCCAAATTGACGAAGGACTTGGTTTGGCATTGTTTTTCATAGAAGAACTCTACTTTCAAAGAATAGGTGTAAGTTTTGTGAGATAAGCTTTGTGCTTTGTAATTGTAAACTCTTTGGAGTTTACAAGGCTCATTATTGTCTATAAATTTTAGCAAGTTGAAGAGAGTTTGATCATATTTTATTGTAGGTTGTGAAGAAGAATTGTTGAAGGAAAAAGAAGCATCTCAAGCAAGGATTGATAAAGAATTATTGTAATCTTGTTCTAAGGTTAAATAATACAAGAACTATTGATTCTGGTGGTGGAGTTTTTTTCCGAAAGGGTTTCTCCATGATAAATGCTGTGTCACTTCTATCTTCTGGTCTTATTCTTCTACAATATTCTATCTATTTCTACAAATGGTAAAATGAATCTAAACAAATAATCATCCACAAAGAATTTGTAACAAAGAGCACTTAATTAGATATACAATAAAATAGTTTTACAAAGTTCTAAAGCTACATAATTACCTCCATTTTTCAACATTTGGTATCAGAGCTGAAGTTGGGTAGAGTTTGGGACGCCTTTCTCTTAAAAGTTTGAAGGTTTTTTGGCTGTAGTGGGAGATTTTACTATTGTGTTATTGCTGATTTTGGAAAATAAGTTTGTTACAATGAGTTTTAATTCTCATTTAGATATTGAAAGATTTAATGGATCTAATTATGAGATGTGGAAACTAAAAATGAAGGATCTCCTTGAAGAGAGAGATCAATGGTTAGTTGTTGGTAATGAGACAAAGTCACCTACAATGATGTCAGATGAGGATTGGGCTAAGCTTGATAAGAAGGCAAGAGGGACCATAAGATTATGTCTTGTTGATGTTTTTCTCTTGAATGTTTCAGAAGAAACTACTGCATATAAGCTGTGGAAGAGAATAGGTGATATCTATCAAACCAAAAGTCTTACTAATAAGTTGTATCTGAAAAGGCAGTTATATTCTTTAAAGATGAAAGATGGTGATTTTGTTGCAAATCTATTGAATGCTTTTAATTTGATTCTAAGTCAGTTAGTATTTGTAGATGTAAAGCTAGAAGATGAAGATAGATGCATTTGATTACCTTTTCTTTACCAGAATCTTGGGAAAATCTAATTGTTGCTATCAGTGGTAGTGGTGTAGATCCGAAGATGGACAGTATAATTCTTACTCTCCTATCAGAGGAGATGAGGAGGAAGTCAAAAAAAAATCCAAGATTCATTGTTTGTAAAAGGTAGGCTTGAGAAAAAGGAACCTAAGGGAGACAAGGGAAGGGTAAGTCTGAAGGACATAGTAAGGTAAAGTGTTGGAGCTGTGGGAAACCAGGACATGTGAAGAAGGATTGTAAGAACAAGAAAAAGTGTTTTGATTCTTCTACAGAGGAATCCTCGGATGACGGTAATCACGCATTGATCATTTCATGTACAAATGTAAGTGATGACTCTTTGCTTGATGTTAAAGAGTGATCTTCATGAAGAGGATGGTAGTCATGATGCCATGTGTAGCTCGTACCATGGTTCAGTGGGAGTTGTTGGCATTGACGTGGATGCATCATTGGTAAGGTTATCTTCATGTGATTGGGGATATGTTTTTTCTTGGTTTAGAGTGGTTGCTATTATGTCATGGTTTACTCTTGATACACGTTTAGAGTTTGGCATGGTAATTTTTCTCTTGAGACTAGGATGTTTATGTATGTTATGATGCATGTGATCTCCTTAGAGGAGATGGTTATGTGATGAGCCATGCTAGCTCTCAATTCAAACCCCAGTGTTTCTTAAGTCTTTTTAGTGTTATTTAGTTTTTTAGAGAAAGTTTGATAGACAGAAGAGAAGGGGCGCACAACATAAATGCTTGTAAAATGTAAATTTGCACTATTTTCTTCAAAATGAAAGTGTAGAAGACATTATTTAACTGAAACAAATAGATTGCAAATGATAAACATACCAGAATGTTTCCAATTTTTTTATTTAAAGCAGTAAGCTAGCTCGCCAGCCAAGAATGGAGAAAACAGGCATATGTGGATGCCTAGCCTCCAGAAGTAACTTCTCCCACTAAAAAACTAGATACAATGAGATGATAATAGTAGCTGCCCATAATGAAGCTCAAGCAAGTGCCAAAAAGGAAGCGCCCTAGCTTCTGGCTTCACACGCCATCCTCCAGAAGGCACAAAATTCAATGCAAATGTACGGCCAAGGAGAAAGTGATGTAGTAACACTGCTGGAATCATAGATCTGATGAAGGTGGCGCCTCTGGATGAAGTAACCCTCTTCTGTACTGCCAATAACTAAATACTGAATAATAAACCTCTGATTTAAGCTTGTAGAACCTCTGAATGAAGCTCTCAACTGCACTGATTCGATTGATTTTTCACAATCTCAAGAGTGCTCAACACTGAAGAGATATCGTTCTTCAATGGTAGATTGTTCAAACCCTGATCATAGGAGAATGCACAGGAAGAAGCACAATGGCAAAGTCAAAATTATCAAAAGGTGAGTTTCTCATTGCCAAAAATTGCCTTATATGCAAAAGGCACGAATTCCAAGAAAGATACGCCATTTATCATATTTTAATCTTTTAAATTATATTTAAGTCATTTCAATAGTATTTGACTTAAATAATTGGGTGCACTTTATCAATTTAAGTGATTAAAATATTAAATCACTTTTAGAGAATATTTAAGTGATTTTAAAATATAACGTCAATTTGACTTTATAATTAAATATTAAATCAATTAATATTTAAATCACTTAAAAACCCATAACTCACTGAAAACACCATATA
>VDFB02256132.1:188768665-188791984 GCA_007258455.2 Sequoia sempervirens
AGGAAGAATTTGTTTCGCACAAGGTGCAAGTGTGAAGGAAAATGTTGTGATGTCATTATTGATAGTGGGATCACCGATAATCTGGTGTTAGAGGAGATGGTTACAAATTTGAAGCTGAAGAGGGAGAGGCATCCACACCCATATCGAATTGCCTAGTTGCAGAAAGACCACAAAGTTCTGGTCAATGAGCAGTGCCTGGTGAAGTTCAATATCAGGAGCTCCCATGATGAGGTACTTTGTGATATCATCCCCATGGATACATGTCACATGTTTTTGGGGAGGTTGTGGCAGTTTGATAGGAAAGCTATACATGATGACCATGCAAACACTTATTCCCTAATGAAGGATCGGGTTCACCATAAGTTGAAACCCTTGAAGGAGACTGAATAAAAGGTATGCAGTAGTGCTAGAATCTGTTATGCTGATGGAAGGAAATTTTTAGAATGCATGAAGCATGAGCATGTGTGTTATGCATTGATTCCTAGAATGGGTAAGGAGGATAGTGAGAAGGTGCCAATAGAAGTTTCTAGGTTATTAGATGAGTTTCAGGATATTGCTTCTGATAATGTACCTAAGGGTTTACCACCAGTGAGGAAGATCAGTCATCAGATTGACTTGATCCCTAGAGCTAGTTTTCCAAATAAGGTAGCTCACAGAATGACTCTGGTAGAAAATGAGTTAAATAGACAAGTTCAGGAGTTGTTGAGAAAGGGTTTGATTCGAGAGAGCCTGAGCCCATGTGCAATACCTGAAGTACTAGCACCAAAGAAGGATGGGGAGTGGAGGATGTGTACAGACTCCCGGGCCATAAACAAGATAACAATCAAGTACATATTTCCCCTTCCAAGGATGGATGACCTGATGGACTATTTGAGTGAGCTCAGTACTTCACAAAGATTGATCTGAAGAGTGGATATCACCATATCCGAATTCGAGAGGGATATGTATGGAAGACTTCCTTCAAGAACAAAGAGGGCCTGTACGAGTGGTTAGTCATGCCTTTTGGGCTAACCAATGCACCAAGCACATTCATGCAGCTCATGAACGAGGTACTGAAAGAGTTTCTGGGAAGTTTTTTTATTATGTATTTAGATGATATTTTGATTTTCAATAGAACTTTGGATGAGCATTTGATGTATATTCAAAGAGCCTTTGAGAAGTTAAGAGAGGAGAAATTTTTGATTAATCTGAAGAAGTGTAGTTTTGTGAAGAAGGAGCTAGTGTACTTGAGGTTTGTTGTCTCAGGATAAGGTCTCAAGATGGACCCCAAGAAGGTGAAGGCTATTCTAGAATGGCCTACCCCAAGAACTGCCACTGAGGTGAGATCTTTCCATGGTTTGGCTAGTTTTTACAAAAAGTTCATTAGAAACTTCAGTAGTATTTGTGCACCCCTGACTAAAACAATGAGAGGGGATAGAAAAGAGTTCAAGTGGAGAACTGGAGCAGCGAAAAGTTTTGAACTATTGAAGCAGAAGGTGACAAAGCAGCCTGTTCTAGCCCTCCCATATTTCAACAAGGTGTTTCAAGTCAATGTGATGTCAGTGGTTGCGCCATTGGAGCAGTGTTGAGCCAAGAAGGTAAACCCATTGCCTATTTCCGTGAAAAGTTAAATGATGCCAAGAGAAATTATTTTGTCTATGATCAAGAATTTTATGCAATAGTTCAAGCATTAAAGAAATGGAGGCATTATTTGTTGCTGAAGAATTTTTTTTTGTATACTGATCATCAAGCATTGCAGTACCTGAATAGTCAGGGAAAATTAAATCAGAGGCATATGAAATGGGTAGAATTTTTGTAGAGTTATACCTTTGTTTTAAAACATAGGAGTGGGAGGTCGAATAGGGTTGCAGATGACTTAAGTAGGAGGCAAACATTGTTGATGGAGATGCAGATTGAAGTGGTTGGGTTCAATGAACTCAAGAAATTGTATACAGAAGATCCTAATTTTGCAAAGGCTTGGAAAGCTTCCAAGGAGCCTGTTATAGTGGACAGGACAAAGTGGATGGATTTCATAATCCAGGATGGCATGTTGTTTAAGGGAAGTCAATTGTGTATTCTGAGGAGTTCCATGAGGGAGAACCTAATAAAGGAGAAGCACAGTGGAGGAATGGCAGGACATTTTGGTCGGGGTAAGACCATAGCCATTGTCAGTGAACATTACTATTGGCCTCAGTTGTCACAAGACGTGAAGAAGTTTGTACAAAGTTGTAGGGAATGTCAGATGGCTAAGGGAGTGAGCCAAAATACAGGGTTGTATCAGCCCTTACCTATACCAGAGAGGTCATGGGAGGATATAAGTATGGACTTTGTTCTTGGTTTGCCAAGGACACTAAGAGGGAATGATTCAGTATTTGTGGTGGTTGATAGGTTTTCAAAGATGGCACATTTCATTCCATGTCAAAAGACCCATGATGCAGTCCACATTACTGACTTGTTCTTTAGAGAGGTGGTGAGACTACATGGTTTGCCAAAGACTATTGTCTTAGATCGTGACACCAAATATGTGGGATAATTTTGGAGGACCTTGTGGAAGAAATTGAAAATGGAGTTGAAGTTCAGTTCTGCACACCATCCACAGATAGATGGGTAGACAGAGGTTGTGAATAGGAGTCTGGGTAACCTACTGAGATGCTTGGTAGGAGATAAACCCAAGGGATGGGACTTGATCTTACCCCAGGCAGAATTTTCTTACAATAATTCTGTCAACAGAAGCACTGGTAGATAACCATTCCAGATTGTGTATGGAGGCAGCCCTAGAACAGCTCTAGAATTGAGGAAGATGGACCAAGAGAAGAAGATAAGTGTCAAAGCCAAATATTTTTCAAAGCACATCAAGGATATACATGAGAACGTAAGAGAACATATTAACAAGATGAATATGCAATATAAGGCCAAGGCAGATTAGAAAAGGAGGAATAAGGAGTTTCATATTGGTGATGAAGTAATGGTCCACTTGAGGAATGAAAGGTTTCTAGTGGGAACCTATAACAAATTGAAGATGAATAAATTCGGACCCTGCAAGATTTTGAAGAAGCATGATTCAAGGAATGCATATGAAGTAGAGTTGCCAGATGGAGTCAACATTTCCCCTATGTTCAACATTTCAAATTTGACAGAGTATCATGAAGGTGGCATGGAGGATGCACCAGCAATAGGGCATTATGGCATTCTAGCACCTACTTCAGAAAAGGAGGAGATTGAAGCAATCTTGGATAGTTGTGTGGGAAGGAGTACCAGAAATAGGCAATATGAAGAATATCTGGTGAAATGGAGAGGAAGGCATGTGGAAGATTCATCCTGGCTATCTAAGGCAAAGGTTGACCATTTGGTTTTTCCTCAACCATCTGAGATATGACGGGGTCACTTCTCAAATTACCCTGGGTGTGTGATGTAGGAGAATCCAGTGGTGTAAGGGCAATTCTGCATCACCCAAAAAAAGAGTTTCATTTCATGTTGGTATTTTCTTAGATGTTTTTCCATTTCTAGATACCCTTTTTGTCATAATTTAATTCACAACTTATGGTTTTGATTTTCTATTCCTAGATTGGAAGATATTGCAGTTTTAGTCTCCTAGAATGGCACCTAAAAACCTTCCAAGTCAGATTTGAGACACAAAACGGTCCTGAAACGGCCCTGAAACTTACTAAAATTGATGTAGTGGATTTTGAGAACGTTCTTGACTCTGAGACCTTTCCAACAGTTCAAATGGTTCAAAAAACAGAGTCCCAGATCAAAAGTTATGGCTCCTGGAAGTTGGCACACTTTCTAGAAGATACTAATTTTTGAATGTACTTTTGAAATTTGAATTTCAAGTTGTAAATTTTAGCGCCAGACCACCAAAAACTCAAATTTGAATGTTGTTTTGGCTCCAAACTAATAAGGAGCTTTATTTATGGGCGGGTTTCTAATTTTTGTGTAGCTTTTGGGGGGACAAGCTCGCATACTGCGAAAGGGGTTTTTCTATAATTTATGTAGTTTGCATATATTGTAGAACTTGAGGATTTGAGATCCTCTGCATGTAAGAAGATCATTTCTAAATAATAAAATAGTATTCTTTGTCTGGTGTGTTAATTTTTTGTGTCTCGGGTTGCACCCTCGTCATAAACACTACCTTATGTGAACTTATAACAACAATAAATAAAGAATATCATCAGCATAAGATAGTAGCAATGAGGAAAAAATCAGCAACACAAGATCATCACATAACACAGGATTTATGTGGAGAAACCCTTACGAGAGAAAACTTCACCAAGAAGAGAGTCCAAGTATGCATTATCATCAAATAAATGAGATTGCAAAACAACCACTTTCATTCTTCTTTTTTCCTCCAACATGGCAACACCTGTGTACCTATGAACAACCTCCTTATTCCTCAACCTATCCTTGTTCTCTCTATCTACATCCAAAAGTTTGATTTTATAAACTTATGAAGGCATCTAATGCATCAAACAAGGTGCCCAAAGATGACCCTTCATTCCAAACTTCCCCAACCTTTGGATTACCTCCTCGGCATTCGAAAAGACACCAGTTTTGGCTCTAATACTTTCCCTCCAACTTGGGCACAAAACCATGAGAGATAAAAATTACATTAAATGTAATAAATTATAGGAAACCAAGTGACACCTATTGCCTCTTTCCAAGAACCCACTTGGAGAATCCCAAAATTTACTTATTTATCATTTCTTTTATCTTTTATTATCCCATTCTAGGTGTCCAACAGTGGGTAAAACAATATTAAATATTTATGTCCACAACCCACCTTTACTACTAATATTGGACCCATCACCCCTTATGAGTATATTACAAACAATGGTGAGAATTAATATTACAAAATACTTTCCCAATACACCCTAAGTGCCTAGAGACACTTTCCAAGGATGTTGGAACCATGACATATGACATAGGATTTACAAGGTGGATGGCACCTAATCCTAACAATCCATTTCAAAGAAAATTCTCCAAGCCCAATGAGAGGAAATGTTACATTGATCCAAGAGTGAGTCCTTTTAAGGTGTGTTGATAATTATTTAGGAATTACATCCATTGTTTAGAAAATTATCTCAAGATAGGTCCAACTGTGTGTATCTATTATGCTTCAAAGAACACATCATGTCCTCCTAGGGGTAGGAGAAATATACCTAATTTTAGATTGTATTCGCTCATGGATAGTCTAATATTTTGGCATTTTCCCTTGTAAGATAGTATTCTCCCATTTTCTACCATATCTTTAATACTATCTAATATGAGTAAACATAATAATTTAATTGTTAGAATAATTGAGGGTTGGTAATTTTATGTAATATTCCAAAACTAATGAGGATGGTTAAGAAATTTTTGTAAAGGACAAATTAACTTGAACATCATTTGAGGAATCATGATGACTTCCAATGCATGCACAAATATTTTGGGCATGGATTCCTCACTTTTTACTCTTCCACTTGGGATTGCTTAACATCTTCCCACTATTTAAATTTGGGAGTAGATAAAACTTTTATTATACAAAAAATGACCCATTACAAATTTGCATCATAATTGTAATGCAACACTTTTCTTGATGGACACATCTCCACCTTAGTTTAAAAAATTATTTAATTCATCTAAGGTGTAGGACTATTATGGTACATTTTAGAAAAGTTTTTTTTAATAGATTTGTCTTTCGAAATGTTAGTTTGTAATATTTTCATCCAATAACTTAGCCAACCCAATGGTCAACATCATATTCGTTGGTTTAAATAATTTTCTCTTAGCTTCCATATTATCATTTAAGATACTAATGAAATAACTATTAAAAATTATGCTTTTCAAATATTTTATTTGGTTGGTAGTTTTTCAAAAATTATTTGATAGCCAGAGATGGAATTGGTTTGTCTTAATTTGCTAAAATACTCTATAAAGCCTCATATGTGTTGGAGTCAAATCAAACTAGTAGAAGCTCTATAATTTTATATCAACTCTCCACATGAATTTTGGTACCATTTATACCACTGGAGGGTATATTTTTCCATGTTTAAAGAGGCTAAGGGACCATGCCCAATGAGGGTTTAAAGTATTTATGGTTGTTTGACACAAAGAGAACTTATCCTAAATTCAAATTCACTATTCATGGAAACGACTTCTAACTGCATCTAAACTGCTTTATTTTTATAGGGTTACTACCATCATATAAGTGGGTCCAATAATACTAGAATTTTATTGGACTTGTATATCAAAATGATCGCCTTGATGAGATGATCACAATGGGGTAGATTCTTAGAAGATGTGAAAATTTTCTTAGGTTGGAAAAAAAGGGTTCCCAAAGTTATGTTTCAAAACTATTAGATCGAAGAGAGGATCACAATATTTCCAATATGGGGCAAAAAATAACCTAGATGATTTTTTTTGAAATAATAATCTATGAGGATATTTTATAATTTGAAATAAAATGGCCCTAAAATATTTAGATTGGAAAACTATATAAGAGCCAATCCTTCAAACATAACTAATTCAAATCTATCTATTTGAAAGAAATAATATACTAAATACTATATTTCTGACTAATTTTTCCTTTTTTGGTAGAGTTCGATCTACTTTTTGTGGCACTATATAAATCAACTAGTTTCTATGCAATGTACCAAGATTTATTCTCAACTAGGGACCAAAAAAGGACTATTAGATTAGGGTGTATTTGGTTTGTAGGCTCTCTAATATATTGATCTTATTTGTAAATAATGAATGAACCTAATAATTTAGAGATATATTCAAAAAGGGTTTTTGTTACATTGGTGGTTGTTGTTCCACCAAAAGATCGACATGTTAATGCCCGATACAACTGCCAGATTTATACAAGATCCACAAGAGGCGGTTAAGCCATGTCACGAACCCAATTTTTGTGTTGCTTAAGGAAGACCAAGCGACACACCATCTTACAAAAATCCCCCCCAATGCAAGCAAGGGGTTCAAACCTATAACCTCAGATCTAATACAAATTGTTACATTGGTGGTTTTCATCGCACCAAAAGATCGACCTGTTAATGCTTGATACAACCTTCAGATTTATACAAGATCCACAGGAGGTGGTTAAGTTATGTCACAAACCCAAGCGTTACCCTGCACAAGGAATACCAACGGACATACCATCTTGCAATATTTTTACCATCCAAAAGCCACACTATTACATCTTTGAGGTATGAAGAGAGACTTGTTGGCGCTAACCAATTATAATGCATTATAGTTTACAAATTTTTGTTGGCTTCCTATAGTGATACTTGTCTTAATGCTAAAGCTTCTTTCAATATACCTAAAGGTATGTGGAATCCAAAAGAACTATATATGTATCTATACATGCATACATACATATATTGGGTATACGCAAAAATATGGGGGAACAAATGTTGAAAAATGGAGGTAATTATGTAGCTTTAGAACTTTGTAAAACTATTTTATTGTAGATCTAATTAAGTATTCTTTGTTACAAATTCTTTGTGGATTATTATCTATTTAGATTCATTTTACCATTTGTAGAAATAGATAGAAGACTGTAGAAGAATATGACGAGAAGATAGAAGTGACATAGCATATATCGTGGAGAAACCCTTTCGGGAAAAAACTCCACCACCAAAATCAATAGTGCCTGTATTATTTAACCTTAGAACAAGATTACAATAATTCTTTATCAATCCTTGCTTGAGATGCTTCTTTTTCCTTCAACAATTCTTCTTCACAACCTACAATAAAATTTGATCAAACTCTCTTCAACTTGCTATAATTTATAGACAATAATGAGCTTTGTAAACTCCAAAGAGTTTACAATTACAAAGCACAAAGCTTATCTCACAAAACCTATGCCTATTCTTTGCAAGTAGAGTTCTTCCATGAAAAAAAATGTCAAACCAAGTCCATCAAATTGGACGTCCCAAACTGAAGTCCTAACTCAACGTTGATTACAAAGATATTGTGTAAGCTTCTCCTCAAAGTTGGTTCCCAAGAATGGGCCCACTTAACTCAGCCTTATAAAATATCTTCTCATGCAAAAGTGTTAACTCCAAGATGCCAACTTGGGCACCCAAGGTGGGTCCAAGTCAATCTTTGTTAATTGAAACATATCTCTCCATCAATTCATGCAAATAGGATGCATGATTGATCATCCCCACTTAACTAAATGTATCATCTATTATCTGTCATGCAACTCAAGTCATTAGTCATGCATTCCAAGTCAACTGAATTCAACTAGCATTCAACTAAAACTAACTACATGCAACTGAAGATAACTGAACCATAAATGAACTGAACGGAATTAAACTTCATGTATGTAAACATCAATTCCTAACTCCTAGGATCTTTACATGCATTACTAAAGTATTATCTTTCTCCAAATAGTTAACTTAACTCAAGGTGGGTTCCACCTTCCATGTGGGTGCCCCATGTGCTCCTATTTTATAGGAGCTCTTCTTGGACGCCCTCACATGTTCCTATCATTTAGGAATAACTACAAATGTCGATTTACATGTTCATTTCATTCAAATTTAATCTCTTTCTATTCCTAGTATTGGGGAACACTTTCCAAGGACTTAGGAGATACATGAAACATGTTTAGGATTGCAATTAAATGACATATTATTCCCAACATTCTCCCACTTGACATTATATATTGCAATTTATTCTAAACAAGGAATCATTATTATAAATCAAGTACAGGACTCAAGGCCAATGGCCTTCTTGCACCAACTAATCAATCCATGCCAACTTCAAATGCAACCTGCATAATCATGAAGCTCCAAGAAAATGTTTAATACTCAAAACCAAGAGAACTTATCTATAGGAACTGGTTTTGTAAGATAATCTGCAGCATTAATCAAAGTGTCAACTTTCTCAATTAATACCTTCCCACTCTCAACCATTTCTCGCACAAATTGATACTAAACATAAACATGCTTAGTATTAGCATGATACATAGGATTTTTTGGCTAAACAAATAGCACTTTGACTATCACATTCAAGTTTAACTTGCAATTAAAACCAATACCTTTCCAAAGTCTCTGTAACCAAAATTCCTCTTTGGAGACATGTGAAATCACCGAGTGTGTTGAACTCACGTCCAACCAAGGTGTAGGATTCTCAGTCTTTACTGTTGAAAAATATTTTCTTACAAGTAACCATTCCAACATATATCTCTTACCATAAGAGAACTCAAGCCTCACCTATTTCTCCAAGTAGCCATGAGAACCTGTAACCAACCAATCCATGCCAAACTCCAAATGCAACATAGCACTATCATGAAGTAATCAAGCAAATGATTAATGTACCCAATACATAAGAGAACTACACAAGATCAATGTCAAAGCTCCAATCATGAATCAGGAACATAAACATGACAACATGATCTAACTTTGATGTCCACTGTTCTAGTCGGTTCGAGGAGCAGTGTGTAGCTATTGGACCCTTGTGGGCAAGCGAGAAGTGGTTAGAGGGTTGATGGTACTTTCTAGAGAGTTTGATCATTTTGGTTTACTTGAGCCCGATTGATTGGTTCACAAGAGCGTTGGCGATCTGGTCGGCTGACTTAAATGACGGAGATTATATGGTGTTTTGAGTGAGTTATGGGTTTTTAAGTGATTTAAATATTAATTGATTTAATATTTAATTATAAAGTCAAATTGACTTTATATTTTAAAATCACTTAAATATTCTCTAAAAGTGATTTAATATTTTAATCACTTAAACTGATAAAGTGTGCCCAATTATTTAAGTCAAATACTATTGAAATGACTTAAATATAATTTAAAAGATTAAAATATGATAAATGGCATATCTTTCTTGGAATTCGTGCCTTTTGCATATAAGGCAATTTTTGGCAATGAGAAACTCACCTTTTGATAATTTTGACTTTGCCATTGTGCTTCTTCCTGTGCATTCTCCTGTGATCAGGGTTTGAACAATCTACCATTGAAGAACGATACCTCTTCAGTGTTGAGCACTCTTGAGATTGTGAAAGATCAATCGAATCAATGCAGTTGAGAGCTTCATTCAGAGGTTCTACAGGCTTAAATCAGAGGTTTATTATTCAGTATTCAGTTATTGGCAGTACAGAAGAGGGTTACTTCATCCAGAGGTGCCACCTTCATTAGATCTGTGATTCCAGCAGTGTTACTACATCACTTTCTCCTTGGTCGTACATTTGCATTGAATTTTGTGCCTTCTGGAGGATGGCGTGTGAAGCCAGAAGCTAGGGCACTTCCTTTTTGGCACTTGCTTGAGCTTCATTATGGGCGGCTACTATTATCATCTCATTGTATCTAGTTTTTTAGTGGGAGAAGTTACTTCTGGAGGCTAGGCGTCCACATATGCCTGTTTTCTCCATTCTTGGCTGGCGAGCTAGCTTACTGCTTTAAATAAAAAAATTGGAAACATTCTGGTATGTTTATCATTTGCAATCTATTTGTTTCAGTTAAATAATGTCTTCTACACTTTCATTCTGAAGAAAATAGTGCAAATTTACATTTTACAAGAATTTATGTTGTGCACCCCTTCTCTTCTGTCTATCAAACTTTCTCTAAAAAACTAAATAACACTAAAAAGACTTAAGAAAAACTGGGGTTTGAATTGAGAGCCAACAGGGCTCATCACAATGGTATCAGAGCACTGATCCTACCAGCCTGCAGGGTTAGCAATCTTTATGCGGCCTCACCAGAATAGGTTTGACAGGTACTACTCACACAGGGGTCCTGGTTTGCAGAGAAGTACCTTTGAACCTTTTTCAGCATTTCCATTTGACGAACAGGAAGAAGAATTAGGCTTTGATAACATGGCTAACAGGGATGTTGAAGGATCTCACAGGAATCATCTTGATGATGAGGACAGAGAAGCTAGAGATGTGCTCAGAGGCATGGTTGCAGGCCAAGAACAGGTGGCGACTATTCTCCAACAACTCAGCACAAATGTCCAAAATTTGACAATGAATAGAGCTCAGAATCTGGATCGAGATCATGAAGGCAGTATTCATAGAGAGCCTCAGAGAGTCATAGCTCCAGCATGCACCTTTGAGAGAGCTACATGTCCTACTTTTACCAGAAATGATGCTGAGGAAGAGGATGAAGTTGAACAGGGTGGTGAGATTAATTTTGCAGATAACATCATGGTTATGCATGATGAATGGGATGCATTTCCACCGAGAGTTAAGGAGCACCTTAACTTCGATAGATTCATGAGCCAGAAGAGAGAACACACCAGAAGCAGGAATGATAGGAGGCCTAGACACAAGCAAAATGATCTTAGATAGGCTACCAATAAGCTTACTTTGGTGAACTTTGATGGCAGTGGTAGAGTTACAGCACGTGCCTGGGTTAGTAAGCTTGACACATTCTTGGCACTACGTCCCATGCCTGAGGAGGATGCCATTCGATTTGCAGTACTTCACCTTGATGGTGTGGCACATGACTGGTGGATTCATGGCTACTCTTCACCATGACAAGATTACCTCGTACCAGGAGTTTACTGATAAACTAGTAGAGAGATTTGATAGACGTGATCCTGAACTATTCTTCAGAGATCTGGCCCAACTAAAACAGTTGGGTAGCTTGGAATCATACATTGGAGAGTTCCAAAGACTATCCATAATGGTGACAGGAATCTCAGAAAGAAGGTTGATCATATTGTTCATTGAGGGTCTTTTCGAGCCCATGAAAGGTTGGATAAAAGCATTTGATCCACCTACTTTATAGGAGGCCATGAGGAAAGCTCGCAGCATGGAGCTAACTACACCTCATAAGCCATTTAGCTCGAAACCAACTACCTCATACACAAAGAACAAATCAGATCTGAAGAAGGCTGATAATGCAGATCCAAAAAAGAAATTTGTAGCCCCTTTAGATTGAGAAACAATGAATGATTTACGAAGAAGGAAACTTTTTTTTTACTGCAAGGGTCTGTATGAATTTAATCATGACTGCCCCCTCAAACCTAAAGGGCAAAACAGGCACATGGAGTGGTTTTATAAGGGAGAAGCGTTGACTGATTTTTCTGATCAACAAGCTCCAATTTATGATACAGATGGAGAAGAGTCAGAAAATGAGGCAGAAATTGTAGTAGAAACAGAATTACAGGAGGCTTATATGTCCAACATGCAGAGAGAGGGATCTTTCAGACTCCGTGGGATCCTAGCTGGTCAAAGGGTCATATCTCTTCTAGATATAGGTGCAACCCACAACTTCATCGATTCACGGTTAGTGGAGAAACGGGGAATTCAAACTCAGCAGTTTGAAGGCATACGTGTGAAGGTTGCAGATGGATACACTCTCAACTGCGAGAGGATGATACCTGACTTGCCTTTGAAACTCAACAATTTTGAGTTTAAGGCAGATTTTTATGTTGTGAACATGGGAGGAACGGATATAGTTCTTGGCATGAAGTGGCTTCATGCGATAGGAGAGTTCACGCTTAATTTGCGTGACATGGAGATGAAATTTAGCATTGATGGCACAAATCATATTCTAAAAGCCATCAAGGACAGCAACCTTAGAGAAATTTCACTTCGGAGAATGGAATGTTTGATTCGCCACGATATGGTAGAGTGGGCTACTGAGTGTAAGCTAATTCCTTCATAGTTGGAGCAGCAAGCTTCTTCTTACCATCCAGATGTGTAGGAACTTTGAATCAAACATGCAAAGGTTTTCAATGCAATTCCACCAGGCAGACCTCCTGATAGAGGTATTGAGCATATTATAGAGTTGGATGAGGGCACGAAACCGATCATGATTACTCCTTATCGGCACCCCCAAGCGTTTGAAAGATGAGATTGAGAAAACTATTAAGGAGTTGTTAGCTATGGGGCACATTAGGCCGAGTAAGTCACCCTTTGCTTCATCAGTTGTTTTGGTGAAGAAAAAGGATGGTACACTCAGAATGTGTATTGACTACAGAATGCTCAACAGGAAAACTATAAAGAACAGGTATCCTATCCCACGGATAGATGAGTTGATAGACGAGCTTCATGGAGCTTGCTACTTCTCAAAGATTGATTTGAGGACAGGTTATCATCAGATTAGAGTCCGAGAGGAGGACATAGAGAAAACTGCGTTCAGATGTCACTATGGACACTATGATTTCTTGGTTATGCCATTCGGTTTAACCAATGCTCCAGCCACATTTCAGTCTACTATGAACAGGGTTTTCCATCCTCACTTGAGGAAATTTGTATTGGTGTTCTTCGATGACATCCTGGTTTATAGCAAATCATGGGAGGAACACATGGTTCACTTGGATGAGGTATTGAGTATACTTGACAGGGAGTCCTTGTACGCCAAGGAGTCCAAGTGTGCTTTAGGCATGGCAGAGCTTTTATATCTGGGACACATCATCAGCGGTGTAGGAGTCAGCATGGATCCAGAGAAAGTTTGAGCCATCATTGATTGGCCTACACCTGAGACATTGACACAGCTCAGGGGTTTTGTAGGATTGTGTGCCTTCTATCGTCGGTTCATTAGTGGATTCTCGCAGCATGTTGTGCCACTAACTGATTTGACTAAGAAAGGTGCTTTTGTGTGGACACCACTAGCACAAGCGTGCTTTGAGAAGTTCAAACTTCTCATGACCACATGTCCAATTTTGGCTCTACCGGACTTCACTAAACCCTTTGAGTTACATTGCGATGCCAGTGGTGAGGGTATTGGTGCAGTTATCATGCAGGATCGACACCCTATAGCTTTCGAGAGCAGGAAGCTAAGAGGTCCTGAACGGAGCTACAGTATCTATGATAAGGAAATGTTGGCCATCATGCATGCCATGGCCAAATTCAGGCAGTACTTGATTGGTAGTAAATTCACTGTTAAAACCGATCATAATAGTTTGAAGCATTTTCTTGGGCAGCGAGATATGAACGAAAGGCAACAGAAATGGGTCAGCAAGCTTCAGTCCTACGATTTTGACATCTCCTATGTCAAGGGGACTCAAAATGTAGTTGTTGATGCTTTATCTCACCGTCCTCACTTGAGCTCTATTACACTGATATCAGAGGACTGGAGACATCTAATAGTAGCAGAGTATGCTAAGGACCCATGGGCTTCTAGCATAGTAGATGGGACAGTATAGGATGACAAGTATTCACTTGTGGATGATCTTATCATTTACAAAGGGAGGATTTTACTAGTCCCAGGTTCTGAGATGAGGGACAGAGTATTGAGGTCATTCCATGATTCTCCCATGTCAGGACATCCCGATTACTTTAAGACCTACAGGCAGGTACAGGAGAGATTCTCTTGGAAGGGTCTCAAGTCTTTTGTTCTCCAGTATGTCAGGGAATGTCTTGTTTGTCAGCAGAACAAGCAAGAGCACACATACCTTGCAGGTTTACTCCAGCCGCTTCCTATTCCTGAGAGGAAGTGGGAATGTTTGTCCATGGACTTCATTATGGGCATGCCGAAAGCTCAAGGGAAGGATAGCATTTTTCATGGTGGTAGATCGATTGACGAAGTATGCACACTTCTTCGCAATCACTACTACACACACGACTACCCAGGTGGCAGATTTGTTCTTCTGAGAGGTATTCAGGCTGCACGGTTTGCCTCAGAGTATAGTCAGTGACAGGGACAGCAGGTTTATGAGTAACTTCTGGCAGGAGTTATTCAAACTTTGCGGGACAGAGCTCACTCCGAGTACCAGCTACCACGCCCAGACAGATGGGCAGACAGAGATAGTCAACAAATGGGTGGAAGGGTACTTGCGGAATTATAGTTCTGGGCAGCAGAAGGCATGGGTGACGTGGTTATACCTTTGTGAGTATTGCTACAATACCACCCATCACATGAGCATCCAGATGACACCTTACCGAGCATTATATGGATATGATGCTCTGAGATTTCTAGACTTATTATTGAGTGACAGTAGAGTTCCCATTGCTGGTGATTTATTACAAGAGAACCAGGATATTATGAGAGCACTCAGAGAGAATATACAGAAAGCCCAAAATCAGCAGAAGCAATATGCTGATCAGAAGCGAGTGGAGCGGTCTTTCGAGATCGATGATTTGGTGTATTTGATGCTTCAGCCTTATAGGCAGTCCACCCTTCGTAAGAAGGGCATCGAGAAACTTAAGCCGCGATACTATGGACCTTTCAGAGTTGTCAGACGTATTGGTGAAGTGGCTTATGAATTAGATCTTCCAGTGGACAGTAAGGTTCACAATGTGTTCCATGTGTCACGCCTCAAAAAGGCGTTGGGACAACAGGTAACACCTTCTATTGATTTACCACCCCTGGATGATGAGGTGAAATTGATTTTGATACCTGAGGCCATTCTGGATTCCAGAGAGCGTCATCTTCGGAGGCGGGTTATCAGGGAATACTTGGTAAAGTGGAAAGATCTACCGGCCGAGGATGCTACTTGGGAGAGTGACAGTATTCTTCAGCATTCGGCTTTGAGTTTGCTTGTGGACAAGCAAATTCAAGGAGAGCGGACTGTGATGTCCCTGTTCTAGTCAATTCTCGGGAACAATGTGTTAGCCCTTTATTGGACCCTTGTGGGCTAGCCGAAGTGGTTAGAGGGTCAGTGGTACTTTCTGGAGAGTTTGATCATTTTGGTTTTCAGAACCCAGTGATTGGTTCACAGCAGGCGTTGGCAGTGTAGGAGTCAACAGCTTCTGACGGCACAGGATTATATGGTGTTTTCAGTGAGTTATGGGTTTTTAAGTGATTTAAATATTAATTGATTTAATATTTAATTATAAAGTCAAATTGACGTTATATTTTAAAATCACTTAAATATTCTCTAAAAGTGATTTAATATTTTAATCACTTAAATTGATAAAGTGCACCCAATTATTTAAGTCAAATACTATTGAAATGACTTAAATATAATTTAAAAGATTAAAATATGATAAATGGCGTATCTTTCTTGGAATTCGTGCCTTTTGCATATAAGGCAATTTTTGGCAATGAGAAACTCACCTTTTGATAATTTTGACTTTGCCATTGTGCTTCTTCCTGTGCATTCTCCTATGATCAGGGTTTGAACAATCTACCATTGAAGAACGATATCTCTTCAGTGTTGAGCACTCTTGAGATTGTGAAAAATCAATCGAATCAGTGCAGTTGAGAGCTTCATTCAGAGGTTCTACAAGCTTAAATCAGAGGTTTATTATTCAGTATTTAGTTATTGGCAGTACAGAAGAGGGTTACTTCATCCAGAGGCGCCACCTTCATCAGATCTATGATTCCAGCAGTGTTACTACATCACTTTCTCCTTGGCCGTACATTTGCATTGAATTTTGTGCCTTCTGGAGGATGGCGTGTGAAGCCAGAAGCTAGGGCGCTTCCTTTTTGGCACTTGCTTGAGCTTCATTATGGGCAGCTACTATTATCATCTCATTGTATCTAGTTTTTTAGTGGGAGAAGTTACTTCTGGAGGCTAGGCATCCACATATGCCTGTTTTCTCCATTCTTGGCTGGCGAGCTAGCTTACTGCTTTAAATAAAAAAATTGGAAACATTCTGGTATGTTTATCATTTGCAATCTATTTGTTTCAGTTAAATAATGTCTTCTACACTTTCATTTTGAAGAAAATAGTGCAAATTTACATTTTACAAGCATTTATGTTGTGCGCCCCTTCTCTTCTGTCTATCAAACTTTCTCTAAAAAACTAAATAACACTAAAAAGACTTAAGAAACACTGGGGTTTGAATTGAGAGCTAGCATGGCTCATCACATAACCATCTCCTCTAAGGAGATCACATGCATCATAACATACATAAACATCCTAGTCTCAAGAGAAAAATTACCATGCCAAACTCTAAACGTGTATCAAGAGTAAACCATGACATAATAGCAACCACTCTAAACCAAGAAAAAACATATCCCCAATCACATGAAGATAACCTTACCAATGATGCATCCACGTCAATGCCAACAACTCCCACTGAACCATGGTACGAGCTACACATGGCATCATGACTACCATCCTCTTCATGAAGATCACTCTTTAACATCAAGCAAAGAGTCATCACTTACATTTGTACATGAAATGATCAATGCGTGATTACCGTCATCCGAGGATTCCTCTGTAGAAGAATCAAAACACTTTTTCTTGTTCTTACAATCCTTCTTCACATGTCCTGGTTTCCCACAGCTCCAACACTTTACCTTACTATGTCCTTCAGACTTACCCTTCCCTTGTCTCCCTTAGGTTCCTTTTTCTCAAGCCTACCTTTTACAAACAATGAATCTTGGATTTTTTTTTGACTTCCTCCTCATCTCCTCTGATAGGAGAGTAAGAATTATACTGTCCATCTTCGGATCTACACCACTACCACTGATAGCAACAATTAGATTTTCCCAAGATTCTGGTAAAGAAAAGGTAATCAAATGCATCTATCTTCATCTTCTAGCTTTACATCTACAAATACTAACTGACTTAGAATCAAATTAAAAGCATTCAATAGATTTGCAACAAAATCACCATCTTTCATCTTTAAAGAATATAACTGCCTTTTCAGATACAACTTATTAGTAAGACTTTTGGTTTGATAGATATCACCTATTCTCTTCCACAGCTTATATGCAGTAGTTTCTTCTGAAACATTCAAGAGAAAAACATCAACAAGACATAATCTTATGGTCCCTCTTGCCTTCTTATCAAGCTTAGCCCAATCCTCATCTGACATCATTGTAGGTGACTTTGTCTCATTACCAACAACTAACCATTGATCTCTCTCTTCAAGGAGATCCTTCATTTTTAGTTTCCACATCTCATAATTAGATCCATTAAATCTTTCAATATCTAAATGAGAATTAAAACTCATTGTAACAAACTTATTTTCCAAAATCAGCAATAACACAATAGTAAAATCTCCCACTACAGCCAAAAAACCTTCAAACTTTTAAGAGAAAGGCGTCCCAAACTCTACCCAACTTCAGCTCTGATACCAAATGTTGAAAAATGGAGGTAATTATGTAGCTTTAGAACTTTGTAAAACTATTTTATTGTATATCTAATTAAGTGCTCTTTGTTACAAATTCTTTGTGGATGATTATTTGTTTAGATTCATTTTACCATTTGTAGAAATAGATAGAATATTGTAGAAGAATAAGACCAGAAGATAGAAGTGACACAGCATTTATCATGGAGAAACCCTTTCGGAAAAAAACTCCACCACCAGAATCAATAGTTCTTGTATTATTTAACCTTAGAACAAGATTACAATAATTCTTTATCAATCCTTGCTTGAGATGCTTCTTTTTCCTTCAACAATTCTTCTTCACAACCTACAATAAAATATGATCAAACTCTCTTCAACTTGCTAAAATTTATAGACAATAATGAGCCTTGTAAACTCCAAAGAGTTTACAATTACAAAGCACAAAGCTTATCTCACAAAACTTACACCTATTCTTTGAAAGTAGAGTTCTTCTATGAAAAACAATGCCAAACCAAGTCCTTCGTCAATTTGGGCATCCCAAACTAAAGTCCTAACTCAACATTGATTACGAAGATATCTTGTAAGCTTCTCCTCAAAGTTGGTGCCCAAGAATGGGCCCACTTAACTCAGCCTTATAAAATATCTTCTCGTGTAAAAGTGTTAACTCCAAGATGCCAACTTAGATGCCCAAGGTGGGTCCAATTCAATCTCTATTAAGTCAAACATATCTCTCCATCAATTCATGTAAACAGGATGCATGGTTGATCATCCCCACTTAACTAAATATATCATCTGTTATCTGTCATGCAACTCAAGTCATTAGTCATGCATTCCAAGTCAACTGAAGTCAACTAGCATTCAAATGAACTAACTACATGCAACTAAAGATAACTGAACCATAACTGAACTGAACTAAACTGAACTGATACTGTTAGTGAATTGAACTAAACTAAACTAAACTGAGCTGAATTGAACTAAACTGAACTTCATGTATGTAAAGATCAATTCCTAACTCCTAGGATCTTTACATGCATTACTGAAGTGTTATCTTTCTCTAAATAGTTAACTTAACTCAAGGTGGGTTCCACCTTCCATGTGGGTGCCCCATGTGCTCCTATTTTATAGGAGCTCTTCTTGGACGCCCTCACATGTTCCTACCATTTAGGAATAATTACAAATGTCAATTTACATGTTCATTTCATTTGAATTTAATCTCTTTATAATCCTAGTGTTGGGGAACACTTTTCAAGGACTTAGGAGATACATGAAATATGTTTAGGATTGCAATTAAATGGCATCCTATTCCCAACACCAAATAGTGGCCACAACCACTTTTTGGTCCATCTAGTGAAAAACATGAGTACATTATAATATGCTCATATTATAACACACTCACATTATGGCTTAGTAGTGTTTGCTCCTAGGATTGATGACTATCAAACCATAACACGAGCATGTTATGATGCAAGTGTGTTATAATGTGAGTTTGTTATGACACAAGCACATTACACTGTGATCATATTATAAAGTGAGTATATTATAACATTAACATGTTTTAATGTTCTCATATTATGCCTATCATAAAAAATGAATACATAGTCATTATTCTATGTTTCAAGGTAATTTAAAAAAAAAAAATCTTTGAGGGTGCTACCCCCAAGCCCCCACCAAGGGGCTTCAAAATTTATTGCCCCCTCCATAGAATCCATGGTGATAGAATTGAGTGGGAAAGCCCCACCACACCCCCTGTTCGAAACTAAGATCCAAACACAACTAAAATAAAACCTCTAAATTAGGAATATAATCAATCTTAGTTACCAACACTACATCCCTATCTCTCTTTATCTTTATCTCCCTCAACCTATCTCTATCTCTCTATCTATTTCTCTTCATATCCCTCTATCTTCATCTCTACCTCTATCTTCTAATATTCCTCTAGAGAGCTCTCTAGGCTCTCTATCAATCCATATTTCTCCTTTTCCCTCCTATACCTTTATATTTATGTATCTATTTACCTATCTCTATCTCTATCCCTTATTTCTATCTCTCCATCTCTCTCTACCCCTATATGTCTCCCTCTCTCTGCCTCTATATATATCTTTATCTTTCCAGCTCTCCATCTCTACATATCTCCCTCTTTCTATCTATATTTATCCCTCTTCCTATTCATCTCTACTTCCCCTTTACTTCCATATCTCTCTCCATATCTACCTAACTCTCTCCCTTTCTCCCCCCCATCTATCTTTCCCAAGTGTGTGTATATATATATATAACACACTATTTCTCAATCCCTATCTTTATCTCTTTATCTCCGCCCCTCTCTCTCTATCTCTCTCCCTCTCCCTTTATACCTCTCTCCCTCTATCTATTTAACTATCTCTTCATCTCTTCCTCTCTCATTATCTCTCTTTTTTATTCCCCCTCTATCTTTCCCAAGTTATATCTATTTCTAGATATGTCTCCATCTTTATATCCCCCTCACTCCTCTCTCTCTCCCTTTCTCCTCCTCGTCTATCTTTCTAAAGTTATATCTATATGGATATCTCTCCCTCTTTCTATATCTCTACTTCTCCTCTCTATTTATCTCCCTCCCTCTCTCTATATATCCATATCTCTATCACACTTATACACACACACACACACTTGATTTCTCCCTCCCTATCTCTATCTCGCTATCTCTCCCCCTCTCTCCATCTCTCTCTCTATACCTCTCTAAATCTATTACTTGTCTCTATCACCTCCATTCCCTCTCACTCTTGTCCCCTCTATCTCTCTCTAACTATATATCATTATCTCTCTCTTATTCACTCCATCTCTCCTCCCATCTCTCTTACTCTATATCTCTCTCCCTCTCACTAATCTCTATCCCTTTATATCTATATATTTTTCTACCTATATCTCCCTATCTCAAATTAGTAATGTAAAAGGGATACATTTTTCTACACTACAGCATCAAAGGTTTTAATAGTAATGCTCAATACAAAATTACAAAGTTAGGATGAGGGGGTCCTAACACCCCATGCTTTTGATATTTTAAAATCCATTTGTATCCAAATATATCAACAAAGACCATTGTTGTACTTGAGCACTCGATGCTTCTCCAAGTTTGTGATTTCAATTTTTGTAAACAATGCATTAAAATTATTGGTGTAGTCTTAAACTAACTATGATTTGTCATAGTAGATTCACTTGGATATACTTTTCTTCATACTTGTTCTTAGGAAAATAATTATTTAATGAACTCAATAAAGTCTCATCAAAATGAAGCTCCCCTTATTCCTCCTTGGTTAGTAAGCTAGCCTCCCACTATTTTAAAACATGAGGTTCAACTTTTAGGAGAGAAATTGTGGTTTCCTTTGAATCTATAAAATTATTGTAGAAGAATACTTTTCCAATTTGAAAGTATAATGATCAATAAAATTTGTGTCAATTTTATCACAAGTGGGAATGTCAAATTTTATCAAGACTTTGAAAGGAATTTTCCCACCAAATAGTATTTTTGATAGGGATTAGAATTATTTGAGGAATTTCAAAGAAACTATACAAATTCATTCATTTTCATCTATATCTCAGGAGAGCCACCTTGATCAACACTTTGAAAGGATCAAAGGATTTATTCACTTTTTCTTTAGTGCCCATTTGTGATTGTTTCCATCTATTGAAAGATAATTTGAAAAATCTCTTGATATTACCCTAAGTTTCTAATATCGTGACCAAATTTTTTGGTTCATGTAGGAGCAATTTGGATCTTATATCATTTATTAGAATTAATTTGGCAATTAGAGGGACAATGCACTAGCTAAGGAATTCAATGTATTGTAAGCAATAATTGAATAAAAATCAATCAAAATAAGGTTAAAAATTACTAAATAGATGCACAAAGTAGATTCTCATTTCACTAAGAGATTAAAAATTAGACAAAATCCATAAGAGGTTTGTATGCCTTATACTTTGATTCCATGCTTTGATTCTAGCCATTATATAGCCTTTCATGTAAGAAAATTAAAACTTAGTAAAAATATCAAATTAAGGCTTTTGTGAGAACTAATGAATCACCATGTTAGGTAATGATCTAAATATTCCTTTATATTGTAATGGACAATCGAATGAGGATAGATTTATTAGAAAGTTATTTTTGTTTTTTAATTATAATATTTCATTTTAGTATCCTATCTTGTTATTAAAAATTTGAAATTTATTTGTTGTTGGAAAACTTAGATCATGAAACGATCAATTAATCCATATCATAAAAATTTCCAACTATCACGTTACTAAATTTCACTTTCAAGAATCTATAATTACAAAATACAAAACTATAAAAATATTTTAAAATAAATTTATGAAATCTTCATAAATCCTCCCAAAGACAATGACCTTACATGAATAAAATTTGGTATGAATTGTACTATTTAAATTATATAAATATCTTTGAAACAAAGTTGATTCTCCCTTTGATCAGAAAACACATTACTAGCCTATTTGTGACAGTGAAACTTGACAATGATCATGGCGTTTAAACCAGTGAAGGTTGCACTTGTTTAAATCGCAGGATAATAATTTGTACATGAAGTACTATTATAGAAAGCCAAAGTATAATGTTTACATACCAATTATTGATGTAAATAATCTACAGTTTTATCTTAAAGTTACAAACTTTAAAACTGCTTTAGATTTAAGATAACATCTTAAGGTAATACCAAACATTCCATGATATTGATGGTACATTTAATAATTTGACTGATTTTGATCCTTCAACCGAAAGGCCATCTCATTGACGTAATAGTTGACAGGAATGGTCAGTTCCATTGTATTCTTGTTGTATAGTCAAATGTTTAAGTCAAGACAAATTGTAACTATAACACATGAATTATTGCTGCTATTCTATGTAACTATAAATATTAGTTGAAATATGATATTTTGATTATTTATAGTAGTTATTTAATGTGGGAATACAAATAGAATTAATAGTATTTAGTTTTATGTTCGAAAAATGTATAAAGTATGATATAGTTTTGAATTTGATGTGTTTTGATATCTGAAATAGGTAATGACAGTCTAGTATTTATCTAAAATCAGAATTTTGTATTCACTTTGTGCAAGGATGAATATAGGAATTAGAGAAAAATATGCAATTACAGATCTATCCTATATTTGGAAACTTGTACTATGAAATCTACATACTTTTGTTCTTTATTCACTTGACTCCTTTAAAATTGTGTGCTTCCTAATATCTAGAGAGTTCGCAATATTTAAGAAAACCTTGGTAGCGCTACGGATATGTTAAAAGGGGACAAGTCCTTCTAAATCAACTCTTGGAAAGATGTACAAATGATAAAATATAGTTTTAGTCATGCATATACCTCTAAGAATGCTCATGCTAATCAAGGTTTGTGGGAATGATATGCAAATGATTATTTGATTCTCTTCTACGTCAAAAA
>VDFB02256132.1:188792084-188861430 GCA_007258455.2 Sequoia sempervirens
TAGTCATTTGTGTTTCTTCTATCATTTTGAGTTTTAGTTGTGTTTAGGAGTGTTAAAATTTTATAGTCATGATGAAAAAATATAAATATAAGATGAAACTTGAAGAAATCAAGAGAAATAGGAAACAATTAAAGTGATTTTGTGAGACAAATAATGCTTGAGGCATCCTAACACACCTAGGACACCAAATTGACCATTTGGTTGGTGGATAAAGTGTTGAGAGAACCCTCCATGTAGTGGATATAGTGGCAAGTTCCCTCTATGGGAGTTTTTGACGTGTACTTAAAAAATCACAAAAATAAAACAAAATAAAGAAATTTCAAGCCAAAGATGGAAAAAATGAAAATTGACAAGTTACAAGAGGTGGTGCCTAATGTTCCCAATGTGTAAATATGGTAAAATGTCCAAAGCACTCAAAAATGTCATTTTTGTCAAAATGAAAGTATGATAACTAAAAGTATTAAAAAATAATATAGGAAAAAGTGCTTTGGTGGATAATGAATAACATTCTGGCTAGATATACAAGGTGACAAAAACTTGCACTAGGCTTAATTTTGTCATTTAAGTAAAAATATAAAAAAATATTAAAAATAAAGAGGCCTAGTGGTGTGCTCTTGACAATCTATCATAAAAGGAAAGGTGCCAAAAGTGCACATTGGTCCTCTTTTGACACTTAAATAAAAAAATCAAGCTAAAGGGAACAAAGAATACACCAATACTCCAAAATTCATGGTGACTATATAAAAACTCACTCATCCCATTTCAAACACAATAATTGATCATTCAAGCTATTATTTTGAACATTTTTTCTTTCCTTTCAAAGGAGAGTTTTTTACATGGTAAAGTTTCAATTTTAAATGTTTTTTTTAGTTTTGACATATAGGAAGAGTGCTCGCACCACTAGATTTATCTTTGACAAAAAATTCATAAAATTGGAGTCCTCAAGTGCCCCAAATTTAAGATCTATTCTTCTTACAACTAATGATATTATGTAAGCTCTTTTATCTCTTAATTTTTGTTATTCCTTGTTTGAAAAAGTTAAAACCCTACCAAATAGACAAAGAAGATGGTTTAATTTATTTATATATAAAATTATGAGTAGCAGTTGATATTAGTCTCTTAGGAAATCCCATGTCTCCCAAACCCATATATTTTAAAATTATTAATCAAGGAACCCAACCCCCTTGTCTTATTTAGTTTACACCATCTAATATTTGTGATATTAAATTTGGTCATATTGATCTTTAGAGGGAAGATATAATAGGTAGAGCTCAAGAAAGGAGATGCACTATCTTAGAAATTTTGTTTATTTGGTATCCTAGAAGCTATTGCTTTTCCCACTCCACTTCAATTATCAAAGTTGGTTCTTTTTAGTATTAAAATTTATAATCTTGACATTAGAGAGATAAGAAGGATTGATGAGTAGATCTTAATAAGACTAAGCCTCAAAGCCATAAATGATCTACTTTGAATCCCTTTATTGGAAACTATTGCATGGATTGATTGAGCAAAGTATTAGAAACTATAGAAAAATACTAGAGAGACTTATTATAAATGGATAGAAAATCATTGCTTGGGTAAGAAGATAAATTTACCCAAATCTCTTAGAAGTGGTAACTTTCATTACATACTAGGAAAAATTATAACATTAGTAAATTAAGTGAGAAAAAATTGAAGTGAGAAATTTTCCTATTTAGATGTTTTTGATCATGAATATGATAACTACAAAAAATGTAAATTATTTTAGACCCACCTCATAAGTGAGTTCTTTCACCAACAAATGTGTACAATATCCTATACTCATGAGATATATGACATTGTATCTTGTATACAATTTGACATGTGCTAGATTATTTGGAGGGCTACAAAAAAAAGACGAGTTTAATCCCATAAACCTTATTTAGAACTACCTTTCATAACTAAAATACAAAAACTCTCATAATCATTATAAGAAAGTTAATGATATTTTCATTGATAAATGTATCTATGAATATGATAAGTCCATCCAAAACTTACATATTTAAAGAAACAAAAACATGATAAATGAATATGATGAACGATCCATATAACTTTCAACAATATGTACATTAGAATCACACATTTCAACTAAAAAATGGGTAGGTTTTACTATTATCAACAAACACCACCCAAATATTTTGACTTAGACCCTATAAATAAAAAAATATATTTCATAAGACTAATCCACTCATACAATATTGTTTTTAGTGTTTGATTTCTTGTAAATTTTGTAGCATGTGGACCTTCTTTTATAAAAGTACTTCACCTTTTTTCCTTCACCTTTTTGGATTTACTCCATCTAAATACACTACACTTTATGATGTGGTGATAAAGGCCTCAAATAATCATTTTATGATGTTTGTGGGTCCTTTCCCACGCTACACTTTTGTTAGTCACGTAGTTTGGAAGTTGTGGAAAAATTTATAGTTCATAGTGGAGCCCACCTATGTAGGCTTATAATTTAAGAAAGATGAATGCGTATCTTACATTTACATGGATCTTTTGCTTTACTTGGGAGTTTGAAATACTAAAGTGTCATAATGTTTATATCATCACCAAAATTTAAATCCAAAGGATTTAATTTGACTGAAACTTAAATGTAAAAGCATGCAACCATCATTCCATGAGATTGAATTAATGAGATTTTATTTACCATTCATATGGATCTAGATCTTGGGTGGTGGTCTAATCTTGTTTAGTAATAAATAAGATAATAGAATATGCAAATGACACCATAGAATAATAATTTAAATAAATATTTGGTGTTAGGAAGATTTTTTGGTAGATGTCATTTTTATTTAAAATAGAATGATTAAAAAAAATATTTACGCATTGTCACGATGAGTGTCTATTAATTTCTTTCTATTTGTATAAAATGTACAATGTAGGTATTTATACATGAATATAACTAGACCAATAATTAGGCACCATGTTTATATTGACATCTCTCCAACATGGATGACTGCATAATATGTGTGGATGGGATGTATCAAATGTAAAAATATATATGGCTATTTAGCATGTTTGATAGGATATTATTAGGTGTGAAACCCAAATATTGTTATTCCTATGGCACATATACCATTAGGTGTTGCACATATATGGTGGTGTTTCATGTGGTGTAGATGCCCCCACATGTTACTCATGCAGGGTTCAATGAGAATGAGTATGTGTGGTTATGTATGATGCCATAGGTGGTGCTGTAGATGGGCATGAATAGTGTTGCATGGCTACACATGAGCATTGTTCTTGTAGGGGTTGTGCAATACCAAGTGCACTAATGAAACCAACTTGCAAATGTTGTGTTTAGATCATTCACCCTTTCTTGAGGACCAATGTTCCCCACTTATTATAGTTAAGAAAAATGTGTTAGTAGTTACAAAAGATTACACCACTTAGCTTGATATACATATTGCTTGACATTAACTACCTAAATAACTGATTGGAACTATCGTGATTGTGAGTGGTTGTGGTGTCAATTATTTCATCCCTTGCAACTAGATGCAAGTATATATGACCCAAATCTAAAGCATGTTGGACTATTGTTGGCTCCAAAATTGAAGGGAAGTATGGCTTGAAGAGTTCCACATTGAATACCAAGTATAGGCTAAGGTATTGTGGGATATTGACAACAAATCCATTCTCACAAGTTGCATGCAGGTTGGTGTATGAACCATAGAATAATGGCTTTATCTTCTAATGTGAACCCTTGAAGTATTACTTTTGAAGATACAACTATACTATGTTACTAACATGGAATGAATGAGATGCATGATGGATCATGGTGTTCCTTGTATTTCTATTGTAGGTGCAAGAGTATTTATTGAACTTATTGGTGTACACCCTAGAAATGTGCCATAGAAAATTTTGTTCCTAAACTAATTCCTATTCTTATGTGTGTAACTTTAATTTGAATGGTGTGTGGTAGATGTTGAGGGGCATTATTGGTTGGAACCCAAAAATGTTTGGAAATGGTTATGTTTTGTAGAAATGTGTACAACTACATTGTAGGTATGTTAGATGAAAGATTCCATCCTATGTGTGTGGGTGAGCACTATTATAGATGTGAAAAAGGTGCATAATTGTGTGTTTCATCATCTTTATTTAATTATTTATGTATGGATGGAAGGTCGAAGACCAATCTAGTTGTGTGCTAACATTATCCACAAAGTTTGTTAAATTGATTTTAGTAAGATATGTTAGGTGTTGGCAAGCCAAAATGAATCTAAACATGACTAAAGAAAAGGCAGGTGATATCTATATGTTGATGCTTTTATTACACATGATCATGTGTCCATATTTGAGAATCTAACTACCACAAAAAATACAATATCATGTTGGTTCTTTGGACTCCCAAGTTCTTGTTCATATTGATAGAGGAATATAAATCCAAAGATTTTATTTACAATAATAGGAATACAATAGGGAATGTAGGGATATACATGTAACTTAATGTATATGTGCATACAAGGTATTTTTCTAAAAAACCACTTCAATGTCTTGGTAAAGTTGAAGTGTGTCATGATCCATTCCTATTGAAATTATAAAACCTTATAATTAATACCCTAAATAATTATAAAAATAATTATTACTTATTACTTAAAAATAATTATTACTTATTAATTAATAGCCTAATAATTATAAAAATAATTATTACTTAATTAATATGATGAAAATAATAATTAGTTTTGAAATGATTAATTATCAATATTTCAATCTCTTCATCAAACATTCTTAAGTTCTCTTCATCTCTTCTGATATAACATTTGCTTCCAAACAATTTGAAGTATTTGATAGTAGTAATCCTTCCATACCATAGCTCATAAGGAGTCTTTGTGTTGTTTTCTCTTGCTTGCACTATGTTAAGTATATAAACAATAGTATTAATTGCTTCTCTCCAATATACTTCTAATAGATTTCCTTCTTTCATCATTGTTCTTATAGATTCTTGAACAGTCTTATTCTTTCTTTCAACCACTCCATTTTACTGAGGAGTCTTAGGGGTGGATAATTGCCTCTTTATTCCATGATTCTCACAAAAGATATTGAAATCATTGGAGGTGAACTCTCCACCTCTGTTAGATCTCAAATATTTGATTTTCATATCTATTTCATTCTCAACCATAACTTTAAATGATTTAAACTTATCTAGGGCTTTTGAGTTTTCTTTGAGAAAAGTAACCCATGTCATTCTAGAATAATCATCAATCAATATCACAAAATACTTGTCACCTTGAAGATTTCTTACTCTGGTAGGACCACAAAGATCTGTATGCACCAATTCCAACAGTCCGGTAGAAGATTGTTCTTTGAATTTGAAGCTTCTTCTTTCTTGCTATCTAATCCAACACTCCTTACAAATAACATTGATAGGCTTTGTAATATTTGGTAGATCTCTGACATTTTGAATTGAACTTATCCTCACTAGGCTATAAAAATTGATGTGACACATTCTTTTATTCCATACCCAACTCTCATTGATCTGAATCATGAAACAATAACCATCCACACCTTTAAGCTGATAGACATTTCCATCTGTATTTCTTCTAGCAACAATCAAAGTTCCAGATCCTATTCTGATCTCATAGCCATAATCATGAAACATAATATTGTATCCCTTGTTACACATTTTTCCAACACTCAAGAGGTTATGTCTTAAACCCTTACCATAATATTTACATCATCAGTATTATGGTTGCCATCAAAATTGATTGAACCTTTTCCACATATCTTAGTAGATGTATCAACACCAAACCTAACTAGTCCTCCTTTATATTTTTCAAGTTTAAAAAACTTAATCTTGTCACCAATTATATGATTAGAGCATCCACTATCAATGATCTAGTAGTTATTCTCTTGTCTAGCATGAAAAGAAGACACCAAAGTGCCTTTAGTTTTAGCACTTATTTCCAAAGCCCTTTCCTTCACATATCTCTCAAAGTCAATAGAATTAGTTTCATCTTTTAAAGCTATGAACAAGCATTCATTATCTTCATCATCTCCATAATTATATTCATCATTAGATATACTTGCATATTCTCTAACAACTTTTCTTAATCATCTTACCTTTGTTTTCCCTATTTTTGTTGTTCAAAGCTCTATTTGGACATCTAGAAGCATAATGACCTATCTTTCCACAATTGAAACATTTGAAAGGAAACTTACCACTGTACTTTCTAGTACCATTTTTCATTCTTCTCACAATGTTAGCTTCCACATCATCAAGATCATCCTAATCTGATTCCACAATCTTCTCTAATTTTCCAACCTTAAAAGCAATCTCAAATTTGTAATACTTGTACCAAATTCTCTCATTTCAAAATCAGTTAAAGAACCATACAATTGATCTTTGGTATACTAATTTTAACTCTATAATTCTTCAATAGCAGAAAATTTATGACTATAATCTTTAGGAAGAGTTCTAAGTACCTTCTTTACCACTTCTTCTTTCAGTTCTCCACCAAGACCTCTAATGCCATTGAAAACTTCATCCACCTTCTGCAAGTAGCTTGTAATTGTTTCATCTTTAGAAATTTGTAGGGTCTCAAACATGATCTTCAAATTTAGCATCTTAGCTTGCTTGATCTTGTCATCTCCTTCATAAATGCTTTCTAACTAAATACCTAAATTTCTCTAGCAGTTTTTAGATTCATAACTTTCACCAATTCAAAATTAGAAAGACTAATTAAGAGAGCATACCTTTCTTTACCATTGTTTTCATAGGCCTTGATCTCATCATCAATACTCAAAACATTTGTAGGAATAGTATATCCTTTCTCAACAAAATTCTAGATCTCAAATCCAAGAGAAACTAGAAAACCTTCCATCCTTGTCTTCCAAAACACATAATTTGATCCATCAAATATAGGGACATCTTTCTTCTGTGCCATCCTCTAGATCTACCTCAAGCAGTTAAGCTTTCTTCCAAGGAACCTTGCTTTTATACCAATTGTGGAATACACAAGACAAATGAGAGGTAGGGGGGAGGGTGAATCAGTTGTACCTTAAAACTTGAAAACTCTAAAAAATATTTAGATCCACAGTAATTCAATTAACCCTTAATCTGTTAGAATTATTTATCATAGCAATTAATAGAAACTAAAAAACATCAACACCATGCACAAAAGAACACTAGATTTACATGGAAAACCCAAGATGGGAAAAACCACAATGAGGATTAACTCACAATATAAATTAATATCAACATCGAATACAATAGGGCTCACTACTAGAGGGATCACTGCCCAAAGAGAGAAAGGTTCACTGCCAAAGGCTTACTACCAGAATATAAAAGAAGATAGAGAAAAGTGTTACAATGAGAAATCCATCTCAAAGAAACAAAAAAGTACACCATAGCATCACCAACACCTTCATAGTCCTTCTGAATAATTGTAGACACCTTCTACTCACCGCATTTAGTTATCTAACACATGATTAAAGCTCACACTGCACTTCAATAATTCACACCCTACAACTCTGCAGTTCACATCACTCACATCATACTCATCTATCTTGTCATCCCTCAGCAACTCAACTCATATTTATATCATATTCAACCTCGAAAACATTCTCCAAGGTCAACTATGCATATCAATCATGCAAATTCAAATTAGGTCGGCACCAAAACATTCCTATGGTGGGAGGGAATGAAGGTGAGCCACAACACACCTTAGCTAGGACATAAATCCACTCATACATGCCACACCATGCTTCCACAAACATCAAAGCAACTTCACAAGTAGTGTAAACACCCAAGGTCAGCCAAACCTGTGTTAACACCATTAACACTTAAGTACACGCTTCCTCAAATCCAAATATGACTCGTGGGAAACAAATAACACTTGAACATAATATAAAATATTCCACAAACACCATAAAATCCAAAAAATTCCTTTGCAACAACTTTTACTTGAATAATGTACACACCCAAAACACTCAAACAACTCTGTCATACACTACAACTCAAGAAACTGAATTCTAAAGCACCAAACCATGAACAACTTCATTTCAAGAAAGATACCACACTATCAAAACTCTTCTAGATCCAAAAGACTTGAAACCACTCTGTGAAGAAATGTGGAGCAAGGACATTTCTACCAAACACCTCTGCAATACACAGTTCACACATTGGTGAACACAACTTCCTCTATGAAATGATCTAGCACACTAAATTATGAATGCAACACCTTTGAACACCTCTAATCAACATATCCAAATCACATAAGTAGATATTCAATCTAGAAGAACTGCAAAGCAAGACCAAAACACTACTTTGCAATACAGAACACAATGCAACTCATTGTTTCCTTTTTTTATTTAATTTTCTCAAAAGCACTTGGAAACCAAGCACTAGAAACATATTATCAACATCTTCAGTACTTCCTCATCACCACCAAGGCAACAACAACATAACAACTCAACCATACATCCATAAATAGAAGCTTATCAAAGTAACACTAGAGGTTGACACTAGTAGCTTACTAATGACAACATAATGCAACCAATCAAAACATAATCAAAGACAACACCAACTCAATACCAACTACACATCCTTGCAACAAACTTGTTCTCATATAGTTGACACCAATGACAATACCAAAGCTTGTTGACATCAATGATAACACTAACTACAATACTCACAACATGATTCATATGCCTTGATGAATCTATAACATGTCTATATTGATATCATTTCAATTTGATGTACCACCCACATAAATAAAGTGTAGAAGTTTCACTAAAGAATTCATAGTATAGAATTTAAGGTAGAGCCATGGTTTTCTGGTCTGCATCCTTCTGCTAAGCAATATTTAGACTTGTGGTTCATATGATATGTTGTTAAAGCTATGAAGGTTCCATATCCAAGAAATCAAGTCATCTCACCTTCTATAGTGCATGTTACAAGTACAAAAATGTTCTAATCTATGCCTTGATAGAAGAATATAATGATGAAATCCTAATGGAATGATATGCATTCCTCTAGAAGTAAAGTACCGGCCTTTCAATTTTGTAGACATGATCAATAATTTCAAATATACACTACTAAGAAGATTCAGGTGTTTTAGTATTCTGCAAGATCAATTTTTGAATAATAATGTGTTACAATTTGTTTAGAATGCTATGTTCCTATGTATTTAGTAGGTTTCTCCTCTTGCACAAGCATATGATGATCAATTTCTTTAGGAGAAGGTTGAGGAAATATTTTGCATGAACTACAATTCTTGCATCTTGTTTTGTACATTAGTTTTGGTTCCTTCTCGATGGTGTAAAGCCTAACAATGACAGTGTTGATGACATTGATACTATTTGGGCTGACATGACTTGTTTCCTTCATTTGCTGTTGATCTTGATCAATTAATCTTGCTTTAGATAATGTGTTGTGATGCATTCAGGTGCCAACATAGCGTATGACGATCAACAACTAAATCATTTTTTATTTTATATATTGTGTTTTGAAATCGACCTATGTAATATTAATTGCTTCATCAATGGTTATCTTGGAGCTGACTTAATTAAAGTATTATGTTATTGCAGCGGATATTTATAAAAGGAAAAATTATTTGTGAAAAGGAGGTGAGTGTGTTAAAGTTGTGTTAATCGGAATACTGAAAATGAAGTGTGCAAAATCTGTGTAATTATGTCATTGTGTGAAAAAGGGATTGCAACATCAACATAAGTCAGATGCTTCTTCCATAGCAATTCAAGATCCTATTTTTATTATAATATCGCGTATCCTGCTATGATACAGTGAGTTTCATCAAGTCCTTTTGTTTCTTGCTCTAAGGTTGTACATCTTAGTTTTCAAGTCCATAGGTAATGAGCCTTAACAACATTGCAATTCTTTTTAGTAGTGAGCTACATATATTGTGAGTTAATCCTCAACATGGTTTTTCCCTCATTAGGTTTTCCATGTAAATATATTGGTGTCTTTGTGTGATGCATGTGTTCTCTCTTGCTCTTTTTAGTTTATGTGACATGTTGTTAATCTGTAAATGAAATGATTAAGTTTTAAGTTATGTTGATTCACCCCCTCTCTCAACACAACATTGTGTTCACCACGTCCACCAAAATTCTTCTCCTAATTCTTCACTCACCACTATATCTACATACATATCCCTACCAATATCATGGGAATCAAACACATCCATCACCTCCTCATGAACACTTACCACTTCTTTTTCAAACTCAACACATTGTTACATGATGAATTTAAACTTGTTCAAGCTTTGTTCCTCTTATTTATTCAAACTGAATTGATGCAAATCATCATTTATTTCATAATTACAAGACTTAGGAAAACCAAAATTTACCTCATCTTTCTCGATTGTTGCAATTTTTTATCCTTCCCTCTTAGCCGCAACTTCCAATTTACTCCCTTTCATGCCTTCAAAAATATATGTTTCAACTATAAACTCCCTCTTTTCCTCTTTCTTATCATATTCCTTTGCTCTCTCAAATGTTGCAAGCTTTGGCATGTTTGTAAAACACATTTTCTCTTCTTCCAAGTCCCTCAAATATTGCTTCCTAGAAACAAAACAAAAATTAGAGCTTCTCCCCACTTCCTCTTCTCTATCCTTTAAAGGATTTAAAAAATATTCTTTGCCATCCTTCTTTATTGCATATGTATTTAATCGACCATCATGAATAACTTATCTATCAATTTCCACGGTCTTCCCAACATAATATAACATGCATCTATTGACATCACATCACACATGATTTCATCTAAATGTAATTACTAATTTGAAAACTTACTAACTAAACATTGCTCATTCACCATAAATAACGCTCCTTTTGCAACCATGAAACTTGGTATGGGTTGGGATGTTTGGTCCTCTTCATTTTTAGCTTATCCACCATTTCTTCGGATACTATGTTGTTAGTGCTACCATTGTCCATAATGACTTTATAACATTTCCCACTCACTTTACACTTTTTTTGGAATAAATTCCTCTTATGAATTGGTTTTGGTTTCTCCTTGTTAAGATTCAACCAAATTCTTCAAAACATCAACAATTTCTTTCTTTGGGATCCTCTCCATGTCTTGAGGAAGTCTCAACTTCAAGTTTAGCCTATGCTAAATGCACCCTTTTTTCCCTTTCATCCATCATGTTGGATTTGTGGAAATTCAAATGCCCAATGTCCCATCTCTCCACATTGGAAACATACACCACTGAAACCTCTTCCTTTACCTCTTCCAAATGGGCCTCTTCCATGAGAGTAATCTCCTTTTCCTCTTGAGAAGTCTCCTCTTCATTTATCTTCTTGCACACTAGCATGGGATTTTCTTGCTTCATCTTGCTTATTTTGGTAACCTTTACCATTGTTGGGTTGTTCTCTTTCACATGAAAATATGCCTCTTTCTCAAGAGTTATTTTGTTTCCTTGAAATTTTCTCTTCCCCCTTCAATGCATATATATATATGCTTCTTTCACACTAGTTTTTTTGATCATACTCATCTCACATTGAATGGAATTGTGCAGCCCATTCACATACCTTGACACTTTATCCACATCATCTTCTACATGTCTAGCTTGAATGTTTAACTTTGAGAACTCCTTTGTGTACTCTTGCATGTTCTTCTCCCTTTTTATAGATTTTGCAAATTTTTGAATAAATTTATTTGGTAATCTGCACACAAGAATTTTTCCTTCAACTTTATCACCATCCTCTCCCAAGATTTAATTTTGTCTTTTCCTCTCAACTACCTTTCTATTTGCATGTGATCCCACCATAGGGAAGCATGCCCCTTCAATCTATTCATGCGTACTTCATATGTTTTGGGTCTTCAATCAATTCACAATCAAAGTATTTCTCTATATCTAAAATCCAATCAATCAAGTCTTTGGGATTCAAATTCCCCTTGTAAGTAGGAGTGTCCAATTAGGGTTTACTACTAATCTTTTCCATTAATTTCAAAAATCTACTCTCATCCATGTTCTCTCCTTCATCCTCCAAATCAATTTCGAGGGATTCTACTTCATTTTCATCATTAGTGACATCTACAATAGGTACTCCTCTTTGCTATGCCATTTCCATTGCATCCATTCTAGTTGTGATGCCTCTTAGCATCTCCATGATGAATGCACTATTGTCATTTCATGGTCCTCTCTGCCCACATCCTCAATATGCCATTTTGGTACCCTCTGCATTTGTAGGTCTTCTCTCTTCCAATTATCATCAACACCACCTCTCAAGGTCTTCTTCAACCATGATCACAAACTTCTAAGATCTTCTCCTATTTTGATACCAAATGGTGTAGATTAAAATTTAATGGTTTTATCAAATGATTAATTTTTTTAGTTCAATAACCAACACATTCAAATTCCCATTTATCCAATTGACATATTAAAGTGGCAACACAAAATCAAAGGCAATTTGAATTGATTTATTTATCCCATCTTCAACTTGTACAGGTAAATACACCTTTACAATTTGAAACTCCTTCAATTCATCATTTATTTATGCTATTTACTATCTTTGTTTTATAACACCCTCTGGAATTCATTAATCTATACACTCAATTTTTATCTCCTATATGCCACTATATAAAGAAAAAATATTTCCCAACAAACTCAATTTTTATCCATTTTTTTGGATCTTCCAAAGGTGCTTGACTTGCATTGGTCTTTTTAATTCCTTTGATTTGTTTTACCTGCCTTGTTTATTGCGCACAACCCTCCTTTATCTCTCCTCTTATTTGAATTTCGTTCTTTTCTCCTTCTTAGTTGTTTGTTGTAGTTCTCATAGGTTTTCTTTTTATTTAAAAAATTCTCCACTCCTCAGTTTTGATTGCAACCTCTCATATTCACTTGAAATCGAATTGTTTAAATTTTATTTCTTCATAATGGTGCGACCCAAATATCTTTCTCTTGTATCATATCATTTTTATTTATTTTGCAACCTACGCCTCTCTCCCTATGTTGCATGCCACATCCTCCCATCTCATTTTTTTTATTTCATTATATTTTGTTCTCTTTTTGCACACCTCTTCATATTGTTTTGCATTGATCATTTGAAATTTATTTAAAAATTGTCTTCAAAATGAAATGGCCTCCCCTACTTGCATTGTTTTTTTTTATCCTCTGTACACTCATAAACCTCTAGGTTGCATGGAGAATTAATTAATTTTTTTAAACATTCAATAATCATTAATCATTTAATTGCAAAAATGCTTGAATTGAAAATAGGAATTGAAATAAGATATTTTGTCAATTAAAAATTGACATAATTTTTGGTTGATGTTGATCGCCAGTTCACCCAAATGCTCCTGCATTATTATTTGACCCACTTAATCTCCAAAATAATTTAAAAATTAATACTTTAGAAACTAGATTGTGAACATAACTGATTTCGTTCTTATCACATCTTGAGATTTTGAGCAATGAAATCTTGTATTACTTGTCAAAGATCATTTTTTCTTATTTTTAGGAAAAAAAAGTGGTCACTTTTGAAACCCTTTTAGTCCTCATTCCATACACTTCCCTCATGTAATTTCTACTTTATTTTTGTGCCCATTTTGAGGAGTTCCTTGATACATAGACATATTAACAAATAGCTTAATTTTGAGTGAAATTAGGTCCCTTTTCTTATGCTAACTTCTTACCCTTACACATATTCTTGTACACTTACCGCTTGTCCCTATCCATATATTCACACTTATTTATTACACATATGCATGCATGTATTCTCACACACATAACCCACTCTAATTTGTCCCTTTCTATGTCTTAGAGAAAGTTCATAGTTACGGGGACATCCTCGTGGTTGCAAACTCATCCTTTCTAATTTTCATATTTAAAACTTAAATTTGGTAGACTCCCACAATACCCTTGTCATCTAGAGTTGACTGAACACAAATTTGCATGATCTATTGTTATGCTCTTGTATTTAAAGGTATTCAATGCATTCTTTTTGACGTAGAAGAGAATCAAATAATCATTTGCATATCATTCCCACAAACCTTGATTAGCATGAGCATTCTTAGAGGTATATGCATGACTAAAACTATATTTTATCATTTGTACATCTTTCCAAGAGTTGATTTAGAAGGACTTGTCCCCTTTTAACATATCCGTAGCGCTACCAAGGTTTTCTTAAATATTGCGAACTCTCTAGATATTAGGAAGCACACAATTTTAAAGGAGTCAAGTGAATAAAGAACAAAAGTATGTAGATTTCATAGTACAAGTTTCCAAATATAGGATAGATCTGTAATTGCATATTTTTCTCTAATTCCTATATTCATCCTTGCACAAAGTGAATACAAAATTCTGATTTTAGATAAATACTAGACTGTCATTACCTATTTCAGATATCAAAACACATCAAATTCAAAACTATATCATACTTTATACATTTTTCGAACATAAAACTAAATACTATTAATTCTATTTGTATTCCCACATTAAATAACTACTATAAATAATCAAAATATCATATTTCAACTAATATTTATAGTTACATAGAATAGCAGCAATAATTCATGTGTTATAGTTACAATTTGTCTTGACTTAAACATTTGACTATACAACAAGAATACAATGGAACTGACCATTCCTGTCAACTATTACGTCAATGAGATGGCCTTTCGGTTGAAGGATCAAAATCAGTCAAATTATTAAATGTACCATCAATATCATGGAATGTTTGGTATTACCTTAAGATGTTATCTTAAATCTAAAGCAGTTTTAAAGTTTGTAACTTTAAGATAAAACTGTAGATTATTTACATCAATAATTGGTATGTAAACATTATACTTTGGCTTTCTATAATAGTACTTCATGTACAAATTATTATCCTGCGATTTAAACAAGTGCAACCTTCACTGGTTTAAACGCCATGATCATTGTCAAGTTTCACTGTCACAAATAGGCTAGTAATGTGTTTTCTGATCAAAGGGAGAATCAACTTTGTTTCAAAGATATTTATATAATTTAAATAGTACAATTCATACCAAATTTTATTCATGTAAGGTCATTGTCTTTGGGAGGATTTATGAAGATTTCATAAATTTATTTTAAAATATTTTTATAGTTTTGTATTTTGTAATTATAGATTCTTGAAAGTGAAATTTAGTAACGTGATAGTTGGAAATTTTTATGATATGGATTAATTGATCGTTTCATGATCTAAGTTTTCCAACAACAAATAAATTTCAAATTTTTAATAACAAGATAGGATACTAAAATGAAATATTATAATTAAAAAACAAAAATAACTTTCTAATAAATCTATCCTCATTCGATTGTCCATTACAATATAAAGGAATATTTAGATCATTACCTAACATGGTGATTCATTAGTTCTCACAAAAGCCTTAATTTGATATTTTTACTAAGTTTTAATTTTCTTACATGAAAGGCTATATAATGGCTAGAATCAAAGCATGGAATCAAAGTATAAGGCATACAAACCTCTTATGGATTTTGTCTAATTTTTAATCTCTTAGTGAAATGAGAATCTACTTTGTGCATCTATTTAGTAATTTTTAACCTTATTTTGATTGATTTTTATTCAATTATTGCTTACAATACATTGAATTCCTTAGCTAGTGCATTGTCCCTCTAATTGCCAAATTAATTCTAATAAATGATATAAGATCCAAATTGCTCCTACATGAACCAAAAAATTTGGTCACGATATTAGAAACTTAGGGTAATATCAAGAGATTTTTCAAATTATCTTTCAATAGATGGAAACAATCACAAATGGGCACTAAAGAAAAAGTGAATAAATCCTTTGATCCTTTCAAAGTGTTGATCAAGGTGGCTCTCCTAAGATATAGATGAAAATGAATGAATTTGTATAGTTTCTTTGAAATTCCTCAAATAATTCTAATCCCTATCAAAAATACTATTTGGTGGGAAAATTCCTTTCAAAGTCTTGATAAAATTTGACATTCCCACTTGTGATAAAATTGACACAAATTTTATTGATCATTATACTTTCAAATTGGAAAAGTATTCTTCTACAATAATTTTATAGATTCAAAGGAAACCACAATTTCTCTCCTAAAAGTTGAACCTCATGTTTTAAAATAGTGGGAGGCTAGCTTACTAACCAAGGAGGAATAAGGGGAGCTTCATTTTGATGAGACTTTATTGAGTTCATTAAATAATTATTTTCCTAAGAACAAGTATGAAGAAAAGTATATCCAAGTGAATCTACTATGACAAATCATAGTTAGTTTAAGACTACACCAATAATTTTAATGCATTGTTTACAAAAATTGAAATCACAAACTTGGAGAAGCATCGAGTGCTCAAGTACAACAATGGTCTTTGTTGATATATTTGGATACAAATGGATTTTAAAATATCAAAAGCATGGGGTGTTAGGACCCCCTCATCCTAACTTTGTAATTTTGTATTGAGCATTACTATTAAAACCTTTGATGCTGTAGTGTAGAAAAATGTATCCCTTTTACATTACTAATTTGAGATAGGGAGATATAGGTAGAAAAATATATAGATATAAAGGGATAGAGATTAGTGAGAGGGAGAGAGATATAGAGTAAGAGAGATGGGAGGAGAGATGGAGTGAATAAGAGAGAGATAATGATATATAGTTAGAGAGAGATAGAGGGGACAAGAGTGAGAGGGAATGGAGGTGATAGAGACAAGTAATAGATTTAGAGAGGTATAGAGAGAGAGATGGAGAGAGGGGGAGAGATAGCGAGATAGAGATAGGGAGGGAGAAATCAAGTGTGTGTGTGTGTGTATAAGTGTGATAGAGATATGGATATATAGAGAGAGGGAGGGAGATAAATAGAGAGGAGAAGTAGAGATATAGAAAGAGGGAGAGATATCCATATAGATATAACTTTAGAAAGATAGACGAGGAGGAGAAAGGGAGAGAGAGAGGAGTGAGGGGGATATAAAGATGGAGACATATCTAGAAATAGATATAACTTGGGAAAGATAGAGGGGGAATAAAAAAGAGAGATAATGAGAGAGGAAGAGATGAAGAGATAGTTAAATAGATAGAGGGAGAGAGGTATAAAGGGAGAGGGAGAGAGATAGAGAGAGAGGGGCGGAGATAAAGAGATAAAGATAGGGATTGAGAAATAGTGTGTTATATATATATATACACACACTTGGGAAAGATAGATGGGGGGGAGAAAGGGAGAGAGTTAGGTAGATATGGAGAGAGATATGGAAGTAAAGGGGAAGTAGAGATGAATAGGAAGAGGGATAAATATAGATAGAAAGAGGGAGATATGTAGAGATGGAGAGCTGGAAAGATAAAGATATATATAGAGGCAGAGAGAGGGAGACATATAGGGGTAGAGAGAGATGGAGAGATAGAAATAAGGGATAGAGATAGAGATAGGTAAATAGATACATAAATATAAAGGTATAGGAGGGAAAAGGAGAAATATGGATTGATAGAGAGCCTAGAGAGCTCTCTAGAGGAATATTAGAAGATAGAGGTAGAGATGAAGATAGAGGGATATGAAGAGAAATAGATAGAGAGATAGAGATAGGTTGAGGGAGATAAAGATAAAGAGAGATAGGGATGTAGTGTTGGTAACTAAGATTGATTATATTCCTAATTTAGAGGTTTTATTTTAGTTGTGTTTGGATCTTAGTTTCGAACAGGGGGTGTGGTGGGGCTTTCCCACTCAATTCTATCACCATGGATTCTATGGAGGGGGCAATAAATTTTGAAGCCCCTTGGTGGGGGCTTGGGGGTAGCACCCTCAAAGATTTTTTTTTTTTAAATTACCTTGAAACATAGAATAATGACTATGTATTCATTTTTTATGATAGGCATAATATGAGAACATTAAAACATGTTAATGTTATAATATACTCACTTTATAATATGATCACAGTGTAATGTGCTTGTGTCATAACAAACTCACATTATAACACACTTGCATCATAACATGCTCATGTTATGGTTTGATATTCATCAATCCTAGGAGCAAACACTACTAAGCCATAATTTGAGTGTGTTATAATATGAGCATATTATAATGTACTCATGTTTTTCACTAGATGGACCAAAAAGTGGTTGTGGCCACTATTTGGTGTTGGGAATAGGATGCCATTTAATTGCAATCCTAAACATATTTCATGTATCTCCTAAGTCCTTGAAAAGTGTTCCCCAACACTAGGATTATAAAGAGATTAAATTCAAATGAAATGAACATGTAAATTGACATTTGTAATTATTCCTAAATGGTAGGAACATGTGAGGGCGTCCAAGAAGAGCTCCTATAAAATAGGAGCACATGGGGCACCCACATGGAAGGTGGAACCCACCTTGAGTTAAGTTAACTATTTAGAGAAAGATAACACTTCAGTAATGCATGTAAAGATCCTAGGAGTTAGGAATTGATCTTCACATACATGAAGTTCAGTTTAGTTCAATTCAGCTCAGTTTAGTTTAGTTTAGTTCAATTCACTATCAGTATCAGTTCAGTTTAGTTCAGTTCAGTTATGGTTCAGTTATCTTTAGTTGCATGTAGTTAGTTCATTTGAATGCTAGTTGACTTCAGTTGACTTGGAATGCATGACTAATGACTTGAGTTGCATGACAGATAACAGATGATACATTCAGTTAAGTGGGGATGATCAACCATGCATCCTGTTTACATGAATTGATGGAGAGATATGTTTGACTTAACAGAGATTGACTTGGACCCACCTTGGGCATCTAAGTTGGCATCTTGGAGTTAACACTTTTACATGAGAAGATATTTTATAAGGCTGAGTTAAGTGGGCCCATTCTTGGGCACCAACTTTGAGGAGAAGCTTACAAGATATCTTCGTAATCAATGTTGAGTTAGGACTTTAGTTTGGGATGCCCAAATTGACGAAGGACTTGGTTTGGCATTGTTTTTCACAAAAGAACTCTACTTGCAAAGAATAGGTGTAAGTTTTGTGAGATAAGCTTTGTGCTTTGTAATTGTAAACTCTTTGGAGTTTACAAGGCTCATTATTGTCTATAAATTTTAGCAAGTTGAAGAGAGTTTGATCATATTTTATTGTAGGTTGTGAAGAAGAATTGTTGAAGGAAAAAGAAGCATCTCAAGCAAGGATTGATAAAGAATTATTGTAATCTTGTTCTAAGGTTAAATAATACAAGAACTATTGATTCTGGTGGTGGAGTTTTTTTCCGAAAGGGTTTCTCCATGATAAATGCTGTGTCACTTCTATCTTCTGGTCTTATTCTTCTACAATCTTCTATCTATTTCTACAAATGGTAAAATGAATCTAAACAAATAATCATCCACAAAGAATTTGTAACAAAGAGCACTTAATTAGATATACAATAAAATAGTTTTACAAAGTTCTAAAGCTACATAATTACCTCCATTTTTCAACATTTGGTATCAGAGCTGAAGTTGGGTAGAGTTTGGGACGCCTTTCTCTTAAAAGTTTGAAGGTTTTTTGGCTGTAGTGGGAGATTTTACTATTGTGTTATTGCTGATTTTGGAAAATAAGTTTGTTACAATGAGTTTTAATTCTCATTTAGATATTGAAAGATTTAATGGATCTAATTATGAGATGTGGAAACTAAAAATGAAGGATCTCCTTGAAGAGAGAGATCAATGGTTAGTTGTTGGTAATGAGACAAAGTCACCTACAATGATGTCAGATGAGGATTGGGCTAAGCTTGATAAGAAGGCAAGAGGGACCATAAGATTATGTCTTGTTGATGTTTTTCTCTTGAATGTTTCAGAAGAAACTACTGCATATAAGCTGTGGAAGAGAATAGGTGATATCTATCAAACCAAAAGTCTTACTAATAAGTTGTATCTGAAAAGGCAGTTATATTCTTTAAAGATGAAAGATGGTGATTCTGTTGCAAATCTATTGAATGCTTTTAATTTGATTCTAAGTCAGTTAGTATTTGTATATGTAAAGCTAGAAGATGAAGATAGATGCATTTGATTACCTTTTCTTTACCAGAATCTTGGGAAAATCTAATTGTTGCTATCAGTGGTAGTGGTGCAGATCCGAAGATGGACAATATAATTCTCACTCTCCTATCAGAGGAGATGAGGAGGAAGTCTAAAACAAAAATCCAAGATTCATTGTTTGTAAAAGGTAGGCTTGAGAAAAAGGAACCTAAGGGAGACAAGGGAAGGGTAAGTCTGAAGGACATAGTAAGGTAAAGTGTTGGAGCTGTGGGAAACCAGGACATGTGAAGAAGGACTGTAAGAACAAGAAAAAGTGTTTTGATTCTTCTACAGAGGAATCCTCGGATGACGGTAATCACGCATTGATCATTTCATGTACAAATGTAAGTGATGACTCTTTGCTTGATGTTAAAGAGTGATCTTCATGAAGAGGATGGTAGTCATGATGCCATGTGTAGCTCGTACCATGGTTCAGTGGGAGTTGTTGGCATTGATGTGGATGCATCATTGGTAAGGTTATCTTCATGTGATTGGGGATATGTTTTTTCTTGGTTTAGAGTGGTTGCTATTATGTCATGGTTTACTCTTGATACACGTTTAGAGTTTGGCATGGTAATTTTTCTCTTGAGACTAGGATGTTTATGTATGTTATGATGCATGTGATCTCCTTAGAGGAGATGGTTATGTGATGAGCCCTGCTGGCTCTCAATTCAAACCCCAGTGTTTCTTAAGTCTTTTTAGTGTTATTTAGTTTTTTAGAGAAAGTTTGATAGACAGAAGAGAAGGGGCACACAACATAAATGCTTGTAAAATGTAAATTTGCACTATTTTCTTCAAAATGAAAGTGTAGAAGACATTATTTAATTGAAACAAATAGATTGCAAATGATAAAAATACCAGAATGTTTCCAATTTTTTTATTTAAAGCAGTAAGCTAGCTCGCCAGCCAAGAATGGAGAAAACAGGCATATGTGGATGCCTAGCCTCCAGAAGTAACTTCTCCCACTCAAAAACTAGATACAATGAGATGATAATAGTAGTCGCCCATAATGAAGCTCAAGCAAGTGCCAAAAAGGAAGTGCCCTAGCTTCTGGCTTCACACGCCATCCTCCAGAAGGCACAAAATTCAATGCAAATGTACGGCCAAGGAGAAAGTGATGTAGTAACACTGCTGGAATCACAGATCTGATGAAGGTGGCACCTCTGGATGAAGTAACCCTCTTCTGTACTGCCAATAACTGAATACTGAATAATAAACCTCTGATTTAAGCCTGTAGAACCTCTGAATGAAGCTCTCAACTGCATTGATTCGATTGATCTTTCACAATCTCAAGAGTGCTCAACACTGAAGAGGTATCGTTCTTCAATGGTAGATTGTTCAAACCCTGATCATAGGAGAATGCACAGGAAGAAGCACAATGGCAAAGTCAAAATTATCAAAAGGTGAGTTTCTCATTGCCAAAAATTGCCTTATATGCAAAAGGCATGAATTCCAAGAAAGATATGCCATTTATCATATTTTAATCTTTTAAATTATATTTAAGTCATTTCAATAGTATTTGACTTAAATAATTGGGTGCACTTTATCAATTTAAGTGATTAAAATATTAAATCACTTTTAGAGAATATTTAAGTGATTTTAAAATATAAAGTCAATTTGACTTTATAATTAAATATTAAATCAATTAATATTTAAATCACTTAAAAACCCATAACTCACTCAAAACACCATATAATCCTGTGCCGTCAGAAGCTGTTGACTTCTGCACTGCCAACGCCTGCTGTGAACCAATCACTGGGCTCTGAAAACCAAAATGATCAAACTCTCCAGAAAGTACCATTGACCCTCTAACCACTCCGGCTAGCCCACAAGGGTCCAATAAAGGGCTAACACACTGTTCTCGAGAACTGACTAGAACGGGGACATCACAGGTTAGATCATGTTGTCATGTTTATGTTCCTAATTCATGATTGGAGCTTTGACATTGATCTTGTGTAGTTCTCTTATGTATTGGGTACATTAATCATTTGCTTGATTACTTCATGATAGTGCTATGTTGCATTTGGAGTTTGGAATGGATTGGTTGGTTACAGGTTCTCATGGCTACTTGGAGAAATAGGTGAGGCTTGAGTTCTCTTATGGTAAGAGATATATGTTGGAATGGTTACTTGTAAGAAAATATTTTTCAACAGTAAAGACTGAGAATCCTACACCTTGGTTGGACGTGAGTTCAACACACTCGGTGGTTTCACATGTCTCCAAAGAGGAATTTTGGTTATAGAGACTTTGGAAAGGTATTGGTTTTAATTGCAAGTTAAACTTGAATGTGATAGTCAGAGTGCTATTTGTTTAGCCAAAAAATCCTATGTATCATGCTCGTACTAAGCATGTTGATGTTTAGTATCAATTTGTGCGAGAAATGGTTGAGAGTGGGAAGGTATTAATTGAGAAAGTTGACACTTTGATTAATGTTGCAGATTATCTTCCAAAACCAGTTCCTATAGATAAGTTCTCTTGGTTTTGAGTATTAAACATTTTCTTGGAGCTTCATGATTATGCAGGTTGCATTTGAAGTTGGCATGGATTGATTAGTTGGTGCAAGAAGGCCATTGGCCTTGAGTCCTGTACTTGATTTATAATAATGATTCCTTGTTTAGAATAAATTGCAATATATAATGTCAAGTGGGAGAATGTTGGGAATAATATGTCATTTAATTGCAATCCTAAACATGTTTCATGTATCTCCTAAGTCCTTGGAAAGTGTTCCCCAATACTAGGAATAGAAAGAGATTAAATTTGAATGAAATGAACATGTAAATCGACATTTGTAGTTATTCCTAAATGATAGGAACATGTGAGGGCGTCCAAGAAGAGCTCCTATAAAATAGGAGCACATGGGGCACCCACATGGAAGGTGGAACCCACCTTGAGTTAAGTTAACTATTTGGAGAAAGATAATACTTTAGTAATGCATGTAAAGATCCTATGAGTTAGGAATTGATGTTTACATACATGAAGTTTAATTCCGTTCAGTTCATTTATGGTTCAGTTATCTTCAGTTGCATGTAGTTAGTTTTAGTTGAATGCTAGTTGAATTCAGTTGACTTGGAATGCATGACTAATGACTTGAGTTGCATGACAGATAATAGATGATACATTTAGTTAAGTGGGGATGATCAATCATGCATCCTATTTGCATGAATTGATGGAGAGATATGTTTCAATTAACAAAGATTGACTTGGACCCACCTTGGGTGCCCAAGTTGGCATCTTGGAGTTAACACTTTTGCATGAGAAGATATTTTATAAGGCTGAGTTAAGTGGGCCCATTCTTGGGAACCAACTTTGAGGAGAAGCTTACACAATATCTTTGTAATCAACGTTGAGTTAGGACTTCAGTTTGGGACGTCCAATTTGATGGACTTGGTTTGACATTTTTTTTCATGGAAGAACTCTACTTGCAAAGAATAGGCATAGGTTTTGTGAGATAAGCTTTGTGCTTTGTAATTGTAAACTCTTTGGAGTTTACAAAGCTCATTATTGTCTATAAATTATAGCAAGTTGAAGAGAGTTTGATCAAATTTTATTGTAGGTTGTGAAGAAGAATTGTTGAAGGAAAAAGAAGCATCTCAAGCAAGGATTGATAAAGAATTATTGTAATCTTGTTCTAAGGTTAAATAATACAGGCACTATTGATTTTGGTGGTGGAGTTTTTTCCCGAAAGGGTTTCTCCACGATATATGCTATGTCACTTCTATCTTCTCGTCATATTCTTCTACAGTCTTCTATCTATTTCTACAAATGGTAAAATGAATCTAAATAGATAATAATCCACAAAGAATTTGTAACAAAGAATACTTAATTAGATCTACAATAAAATAGTTTTACAAAGTTCTAAAGCTACATAATTACCTCCATTTTTCAACATTTGGTCCCCCATATTTTTGCGTATACCCAATATATGTATGTATGCATGTATAGATACATATATAGTTCTTTTGGATTCCACATACCTTTAGGTATATTGAAAGAAGCTTTAGCATTAAGACAAGTATCACTATAGGAAGCCAACAAAAATTTGTAAACTATAATGCATTATAATTGGTTAGCGCCAACAAGTCTCTCTTCATACCTCAAAGATGTAATAGTGTGGCTTTTGGATGGTAAAACTATTGCAAGATGGTATGTCCGTTGGTATTCCTTGTGCAGGGTAACGCTTGGGTTTGTGACATAACTTAACCACCTCCTGTGGATCTTGTATAAATCTGAAGGTTGTATCAAGCATTAACAGGTCGATCTTTTGGTGCAATGAAAACCACCAATGTAACAATTTGTATCAGATCTGAGGTTATAGGTTTGGACCCCTCGCTTGCGTTGGGGGGGATTTTTGTAAGATGGTGTGTCGCTTCGTCTTCCTTAAGCAACACAAAACTTGGGTTCGTGACATGGCTTAACCGCCTCTTGTGGATCTTGTATAAATCTGGCAGTTGTATGGGCATTAACATGTCGATCTTTTGGTGGAACAACAACCACCAATGTAACAAAAACCCTTTTTGAATATATCTCTAAATTATTAGGTTCATTCATTATTTACAAATAAGATCAATATATTAGAGAGCCTACAAACCAAATACACCCTAATCTAATAGTCCTTTTTTGGTCCCTAGTTGAGAATAAATCTTGGTACATTGCATAGAAACTAGTTGATTTATATAGTGCCACAAAAAGTAGATCGAACTCTACCAAAAAAGGAAAAATTATTCAGAAATATAGTATTTAGTATTTTATTTCTTTCAAATAGATAGATTTGAATTAGTTGTGTTTGAAGGATTGGCTCTTATATAGTTTTCCAATCTAAATATTTTAGGGCCATTTTATTTCAAATTATAAAATATCCTCATAGATTATTATTTCAAAAAAAATCATCTAGGTTATTTTTTGCCCCATATTGGAAATATTGTGATCCTCTCTTCGATCTAATAGTTTTGAAACATAACTTTGGGAACCCTTTTTTTCCAACCTAAGAAAATTTTCACATCTTCTAAGAATCTACCCCATTGTGATAATCTCATCAAGGCGATCATTTTGATATACAAGTCCAATAAACTTCTTGTATTATTGGACCCACTTATATGATGGTAGTAACCCTATAAAAATAAAGCAGTTTAGATGCAGTTAGAAGTCATTTCCATGAATAGTGAATTTGAATTTAGGATAAGTTCTCTTTGTGTCAAACAACCATAAATACTTTAAACCCTCATTGGGCATGGTCCCTTAGCCTCTTTAAACATGGAAAAATATACCCTCCAGTGGTATAAATGGTACCAAAATTCATGTGGAGAGTTGATATAAAATTATAGAGCTTCTACTAGTTTGATTTGACTCCAACACATATGAGGACTTTATAGAGTATTTTAGCAAATTAAGACAAACCAATTCCATCTCTGGCTATCAAATAATTTTTGAAAAACTACCAACCAAATAAAATATTTGAAAAGCATAATTTTTAATAGTTATTTCATTAGTATCTTAAATGATAATATGGAAGCTAAGAGAAAATTATTTAAACCAACGAATATGATGTTGACCATTGGGTTGGCTAAGTTAGTGGATGAAAATATTACAAACTAACATTTCGAAAGACAAATCTATTAAAAAAAACTTTGCTAAAATGTACCATAATAGTCCTACACCTTAGATGAATTAAATAATTTTTTAAACTAAGGTGGAGATGTGTCCATCAAGAAAAGTGTTGCATTACAATTATGATGCAAATTTGTAATGGGTCATTTTTAGTATAATAAAAGTTTTATCTACTCCCAAATTTAAATAGTGGGAAGATGTTAAGCAATCCCAAGTGGAAGAGTAAAAAGTGAGGAATCCATGCCCAAAATATTTGTGCATGCATTGGAAGTCATCATGATTCCTCAAATGATGTTCAAGTTAATTTGTCCTTTACAAAAATTTCTTAACCATCCTCATTAGTTTTGGAATATTACATAAAATTACCAACCCTCAATTATTCTAACAATTAAATTATTATGTTTACTCATATTAGATAGTATTAAAGATATGGTAGAAAATGGGAGAATACTATCTTACAAGGGAAAATGCCAAAATATTAGACTATCCATGAGCGAATACAATCTAAAATTAGGTATATTTCTCCTACCCCTAGGAGGACATGATGTGTTCTTTGAAGCATAATAGATACACACAGTTGGACCTATCTTGAGATAATTTTCTAAACAATGGATGTAATTCCTAAATAATTATCAACACACCTTAAAAGGACTCACTCTTGGATCAATGTAACATTTCCTCTCATTGGGCTTGGAGAATTTTCTTTGAAATGGATTGTTAGGATTAGGTGCCATCCACCTTGTAAATCCTATGTCATATGTCATGGTTCCAACATCCTTGGAAAGTGTCTCTAGGCACTTAGGGTGTATTGGGAAAGTATTTTGTAATATTAATTCTCACCATTGTTTGTAATATACTCATAAGGGGTGATGGGTCCAATATTAGTAGTAAAGGTGGGTTGTGGACATAAATATTTAATATTGTTTTACCCACTGATGGACACCTAGAATGGGATAATAAAAGATAAAAGAAATGATAAATAAGTAAATTTTGGGATTCTCCAAGTGGGTTCTTGGAAAGAGGCAATAGGTGTCACTTCCTATAATTTATTACATTTAATGTAATTTTTATCTCTCATGGTTTTGTGCCCAAGTTGGAGGGAAAGTATTAGAGCCAAAACTGGTGTCTTTTCGAATGCCAAGGAGGTAATCCAAAGGTTGGGGAAGTTTGGAATGAAGGGTCATCTTTGGGCACCTTGTTTGATGCATTAGATGCCTTCATAAGTTTATAAAATCAAAATTTTGGATGTAGATAGAGAGAACAAGGATAGGTTGAGGAATAAGGAGGTTGTTCATAGGTACACAGGTGTTGCCATGTTGGAGGAAAAAAGAAGAATGAAAGTGGTTGTTTTGCAATCTCATTTATTTGATGATAATGCATACTTGGCCTCTCTTCTTGGTGAAGTTTTCTCTCGTAAGGGTTTCTCCACATAAATCCTGTGTTATGTGATGATCTTGTGTTGCTGATTTTTTCCTCATTGCTACTATCTTATGCTGATGATATTCTTTATTTATTGTTGTTATAAGTTCACATAAGGTAGTGTTTATGACGAGGGTGCAACCCGAGACACAAAAAATTAACACACCAGACAAAGAATATTATTTTATTATTTAGAAATGATCTTCTTACATGCAGAGGATCTCAAATCCTCAAGTTCTACAATATATGCAAACTACATAAATTATAGAAAAACCCCTTTCGCAGTATGCGAGCTTGTCCCCCCAAAAGCTACACAAAAATTAGAAACCCGCCCATAAATAAAGCTCCTTATTAGTTTGGAGCCAAAACAACATTCAAATTTGAGTTTTTGGTGGTCTGGCGCTAAAATTTACAACTTGAAATTCAAATTTAAAAAGTACATTCAAAAATTAGTATCTTCTAGAAAGTGTGCCAACTTCCAGGAGCCATAACTTTTGATCTGGGACTCTGTTTTTTGAACCATTTGAACTGTTGGAAAGGTCTCAGAGTCAAGAACGTTCTCAAAATCCACTACGCCAATTTTAGTAAGTTTCAGGGCCGTTTCAGGACCGTTTTGTGCCTCAAATCTGACTTGGAAGGTTTTTAGGTGCCATTCTAGGAGACTAAAACTGCAATATCTTCCAATCTAGGAATAGAAAATCAAAACCATAAGTTGGGAATTAAATTATGACAAAAAGGGTATCTAGAAATGGAAAAACATCTAAGAAAATACCAACATGAAATGAAACTCTTTTTTTGGGTGATGCAGAATTGCCCTTACACCACTGGATTCTCCTACATCAGACACCCAGGGTAATTTGAGAAGTGACCCCGTCATATCTCAGATGGTTGAGGAAAAACCAAATGGTCAACCTTTGCCTTAGATAGCCAGGATGAATCTTCCACATGCCTTCCTCTCCATTTCACCAGATATTCTTCATATTGCCTATTTCTGGTACTCCTTCCCACACAACTATCCAAGATTGCTTCAATCTCCTCCTTTTCTGAAGTAGGTGCTAGAATGCCATAATGCCCTATTGCTGGTGCATCCTCCATGCCACCTTCATGATACTCTGTCAAATTTGAAATGTTGAACATAGGGGAAATGTTGACTCCATCTGGCAACTCTACTTCATATGCATTCCTTGAATCATGCTTCTTCAAAATCTTGCAGGGTCCGAATTTATTCATCTTCAATTTGTTATAGGTTCCCACTAGAAACCTTTCATTCCTCAAGTGGACCATTACTTCATCACCAATATGAAACTCCTTATTCCTCCTTTTCTAATCTGCCTTGGCCTTATATTGCATATTCATCTTGTTAATATGTTCTCTTACGTTCTCATGTATATCCTTGATGTGCTTTGAAAAATATTTGGCTTTGACACTTATCTTCTTCTCTTGGTCCATCTTCCTCAATTCTAGAGCTGTTCTAGGGCTGCCTCCATACACAATCTGGAATGGTGATCTACCAGTGCTTCTGTTGACAGAATTATTGTAAGAAAATTCTGCCTGGGGTAAGATCAAGTCCCATCCCTTGGGTTTATCTCCTACCAAGCATCTCAGTAGGTTACCCAGACTCCTATTCACAACCTCTGTCTACCCATCTATCTGTGGATGGTGTGCAGAACTGAACTTCAACTCCATTTTCAATTTCTTCCACAAGGTCCTCCAAAATTATCCCACATATTTGGTGTCACGATCTAAGACAATAGTCTTTGGCAAACCATGTAGTCTCACCACCTCTCTAAAGAACAAGTCAGTAATGTGGACTGCATCATGGGTCTTTTGACATGGAATGAAATGTGCCATCTTTGAAAACCTATCAACCACCACAAATACTGAATCATTCCCTCTTAGTGTCCTTGGCAAACCAAGAACAAAGTCCATACTTATATCCTCCCATGACCTCTCTGGTATAGGTAAGGGCTGATACAACCCTGTATTTTGGCTCACTCCCTTAGCCATCTGACATACCCTACAACTTTGTACAAACTTCTTCACATCTTGTGACAACTGAGGCCAATAGTAATGTTCACTGACAATGGCTATGGTCTTATCCCGACCAAAATGTCCTGCCATTCCTCCACTGTGCTTCTCCTTTATTAGGTTCTCCCTCATGGAACTCCTCAGAATACACAATTGACTTCCCTTAAACAACATGCCATCCTGGATTATGAAATCCATCCACTTTGTCCTGTCCACTATAACAGGCTCCTTGGAAGCTTTCCAAGCCTTTGCAAAATTAGGATCTTCTGTATACAATTTCTTGAGTTCATGAACCCAACCACTTCAATCTGCATCTCCATCAACAATGTTTGCCTCCTACTTAAGGCATCTGCAACCCTATTCGACCTCCCACTCCTATGTTTTAAAACAAAGGTATAACTCTACAAAAATTCTACCCATTTCATATGCCTCTGATTTAATTTTCCCTGACTATTCAGGTACTGCAATGCTTGATGATCAGTATACAAAAAAAAAATCTTCAGCAACAAATAATGCCTCCATTTCTTTAATGCTTGAACTATTGCATAAAATTCCTGATCATAGACAAAATAATTTCTCTTGGCATCATTTAACTTTTCACGGAAATAGGCAATGGGTTTACCTTCTTGGCTCAACACTGCTCCAATGGCGCCACCACTGACATCACATTGACTTGAAACACCTTGTTGAAATATGGGAGGGCTAGAACAGGCTGCTTTGTCACCTTCTGCTTCAATAGTTCAAAACTTTTCGCTGCTCCAGTTCTCCACTTGAACTCTTTTCTATCCCCTCTCATTGTTTTAGTCAGGGGTGCACAAATACTACTGAAGTTTCTAATGAACTTTTTGTAAAAACTAGCCAAACCATGGAAAGATCTCACCTCAGTGGCAGTTCTTGGGGTAGGCCATTCTAGAATAGCCTTCACCTTCTTGGGGTCCATCTTGAGACCTTATCCTGAGACAACAAACCTCAAGTACACTAGCTCCTTCTTCACAAAACTACACTTCTTCAGATTAATCAAAAATTTCTCCTCTCTTAACTTCTCAAAGGCTCTTTGAATATACATCAAATGCTCATCCAAAGTTCTATTGAAAATCAAAATATCATCTAAATACATAATAAAAAAACTTCCCAGAAACTCTTTCAGTACCTCGTTCATGAGCTGCATGAATGTGCTTGGTGCATTGGTTAGCCCAAAAGGCATGACTAACCACTCGTACAGGCCCTCTTTGTTCTTGAAGGAAGTCTTCCATACATATCCCTCTCGAATTCGGATATGGTGATATCCACTCTTCAGATCAATCTTTGTGAAGTACTGAGCTCACTCAAATAGTCCATCAGGTCATCCATCCTTGGAAGGGGAAATATGTACTTGATTGTTATCTTGTTTATGGCCCGGGAGTCTGTACACATCCTCCACTCCCCATCCTTCTTTGGTGCTAGTACTTCAGGTATTGCACATGGGCTCAGGCTCTCTCGAATCAAACCCTTTCTCAACAACTCCTGAACTTGTCTATTTAACTCATTTTCTACCAGAGTCATTCTGTGAGCTACCTTATTTGGAAAACTAGCTCTAGGGATCAAGTCAATCTGATGACTGATCTTCCTCACTGGTGGTAAACCCTTAGGTACATTATCAGAAGCAATATCCTGAAACTCATCTAATAACCTAGAAACTTCTATTGGCACCTTCTCACTATCCTCCTTACCCATTCTAGGAATCAATGCATAACACACATGCTCATGCTTCATGCATTCTAAAAATTTCCTTCCATCAGCATAACAGATTCTAGCACTACTGCATACCTTTTATTCAGTCTCCTTCAAGGGTTTCAACTTATGGTGAACCCGATCCTTCATTAGGGAATAAGTGTTTGCATGGTCATCATGTATAGCTTTCCTATCAAACTGCCACAACCTCCCCAAAAACATGTGACATGTATCCATGGGGATGATATCACAAAGTACCTCATCATGGGAGCTCCTGATATTGAACTTCACCAGGCACTGCTCATTGACCAGAACTTTGTGGTCTTTCTGCAACTAGGCAATTCGATATGGGTGTGGATGCCTCTCCCTCTTCAGCTTCAAATTTGTAACCATCTCCTCTAACACCAGATTATCGGTGATCCCACTATCAATAATGACATCACAACATTTTCCTTCACACTTGCACCTTGTGCGAAACAAATTCTTCCTCTGTTTTGGCTCCTCTTCAATCACCAGGGCTCTCATAATCACTAGGGCTTCTCCCCTTTCAGCATCATCTGAATGTTTGGATTGGGTCTCCTCATCTGCATGTGCAACCCTTCCACGACCTTCTATCCTTTTGTCTACCCTTCCTTGGTGTTGTGGACATTCATAGGCTCGATGCCCTTCTTCACCACACTGGAAACATGTTCCTCTAAAACCACCTCTTCTGTATCCTTGTCCAGATCTTCCTCGTCCTCTACCTCTTTGATCACCACTATTTTGATCACGAGGGTGGTAGAAGTTATCACTCTTCTGGCTTCAACTGCTACCCACATCTTCATTTTTCTTCTCATCATCATTTCAGCTTCTAGAAGATCTTCCACTACCCTTTCCACTTTGACTTCCTCATCCTTTCTAATTTCCGTCAAATATTTTGTTCAACTTCTCTTCCACTTTCAAAGAAAACTGGTACACATCCTCAATGGTGGTCATTCTGACTAGGATTAACTCCTCTTGAATGCTCGGTCATAACCCATTAAGATATCAAGCTACCTTCTCCTTATTGGCCTTTGTGTGACCCATTCTGATGATCATCTTGTGAAAATCTTCTTTATATTCTTTCACAGATTTTCTTCCTTGCTTCAACCCTTGCAATTTCTTCAGCAATCTAACTCATAGTCCACTGGTATGAACTGCTTCTTCAGTTTCTCCACCATGCAATCCCTTCTAACGATCTTTCCTTTTCCTCTTCGATTCCTCTCCAACTAGACCTCTTTCCACCAAATACTGGCGCGGCCCTTCAACTTTGTTTTCGTAAAATTAACCTGTTTTGGGTCCTCTATTTCCTCATACTCAAAATATTCTTCTAGCTCGTTAATCCAGTTGATCAACTCTTCCGGGTTCAGACTTCCATAATAACTGGGGACTTCTACTATGAGTCTTTTCCTAATATTTGAAATGGCCCTTATCAGCCACATTTGGTCTTGATCAATTGCTTCTTCTTCCTCTTCTACATCTGAATCTTCCTCCTCCTCTTCATCCTCACTTTCTTCTCTCCTTCTCGGGTTTAACCCTCTTCTCATATGCTCCTGCAACACATCAATTTGTCTCTGGAGAGCTCTGAAACCATTGGCCTCCAGTGGATTTCTTCCACCAACATTTCTACCACCCTTTCCACCTCCATGCCTACCAGGTACCACTCTTGGAGGCATCTTTCTTGATCTCGACCCACAACCACGGTCCTAGTGCAAACTGCCTCACGATCGACGATCTGTCCACACGCTCAAGAAAGCCTGCTCTGATACCACTTGACGAGGGTGCAACCCAAGACATAGAAAATTAACACACTAGACATAGAATACTATTTTATTATTCAAAAATAATCTTCTTACATGCAGAGGATCTCAAATCCTCAAGTTCTACAATATATGCAAGCTACAAAATTATAAAAAAACCCCTTTTGCAGTATGTGAGCTTGTCCCCCCAAAAGCTACACAAAAATCAGAAACCCGCCCATAAATAGAGCTCCTTATTAGTTTGGAGCCAAAACAACATTCAAATTTGAGTTTTTGACGGTCTGGTGTCGAAAGTTACAACTTGAAATTAAAACTTCAGAAGTACATTTGAAAATTAGTATCTTCTAGAAAGTGCGCCAACTTCCGGGAGACATAAGTTTTGATTCGGGACTCTATTTTTTGAACCATTTGAACCGTTGGAAAGGTCTCAGAGTCAGGAACGTGCTCAAAATTTTCTATGCCAGTTTTGACAAGTTTTGGGGCTGTTTCGGGACTGTTTTGTGCCTCAAATCTGACCTAGAAGGTTTTTAGGTGCCATTCTAGGAGACAAACTGCAATATCTTCCAACCTAGGAATAGAAAATCAAAACCATAAGTTGGGAATTGCATTATGATGAAAAGGGTATCCAAAAATGCAAAAAAATCTAAGAAACTACCAACATGAAATGAAACTCTTTGTTTGGATGATGCAGGATTGCCCTTACACCACTGGATGCTCCTGCATCAGTTTATAAGCATTTTATGTTGATTTTTTTTGGCATCATAAAGAAGATGGATCTAATCATGGTATTTCCATATAAAGGAAACTTAATTTTCAGATTTTCATGCTGATGTAGTCCAAGCATTGTATCTCATCCATTGAAGTCATTTTTGGATAGAGATTGAATTTCCCAAAAAATGGTATCGAACCTATTTATTTCTCATTATTTGGTATTAGAGCTAAATGTTAACTAGGTTTTAGGTATTCCTTATTTTTGATTTCTTAGCTTGGAAAGCTTGTGGGAATTCGTTAAAAATAATTGAGGGTTGTTGGAAGGATTTTGGGACATCAATGAATGTTATGTGAGTTAACTTTGTTTTGCAGATTTATGAAAATGGAATCCATGGATATTGTTAATGTGATCTATGTTGGGCTTTGGAAGCTCATGATTATGGATCTTTATGGGGTTGGTTATGTTATGGTAACTTTGAGCTCTTGTTTGACAATATGTGTGTATCCTCTTGTTTGGTGGTTTTGTTCCTTTACCTTGTGGTCATGTGTAGCAAGAAGGTGTTCATGTTGGATGGGTAGAGTTATCTTGGTCACATGGAGAAACACTCTTGATTTGGACTATAGAATGGAGTGCTTATGTTGGCTTCATGGATTTTGTCCTTGGTTACATGAAATAACTGGAAGATAATCCACTAACCTCTTTGTGATTTGTGGAGCTAATATGTTTCATATGTTATAAGCTCTTGAAAAACTTGGTTCTCCTATTGGGTTGTAGTTTAATCTTGTTTTTAGTTGGGTTTGTAGATCCATGCTTATTCCATTATTCAAATGACATGTTTGATGTGAATTTTTGGGTGGTTAAATAGATTTCAGATTTATCGAGATGGTTTTACATGTTAACTAAAATATATGGTATGCAGATTTGTGATGAGGTTGTATTCATGGTTTTTTGGATGAAGAAAATTACAGGTTTGCATGGTTGCTTGAAGGGTTCTTATTGATCTATGATTACCCCTATGTGGGTTTGTTTGGAAAATCATATCTAGAGTTGATTCTAGTGTTTGAGTCTTGGAAATCTATATGTTATACCTGATTATCTTTGTTTTGCATGATACTACTGTGGGGTTGAATCTATTTTTCAATTATTTGAGATTGGAGTACTGATTATGTATTTCTCCTTTGATATGTTGCATATGTGGAGATCTTGGAAAATTGTTTGATTTGGATTTTTTTTGGTAGGCCTTATTCTTGGTCATCATTGTTACATTGGTATGCTTATTGTAGTGGGAGATGGTTATTAGGAGTATCTGATATAGTTCATTTAAATCTATAATAGTGGTTTTTGGTGCATGGGAAGCTTTTTTCACTTTCAGTAGAGTGTTGGCAATGATGTTGTTCATGATGCCATGTATAACTCATGTGTAGTGAGCCATGGATAATATTTGATTAGAAGATGGTCTTTTACAATGGTTTTTGGTGTCATAAGGAACTCTTGGATTCTATCTTTAGATTATAGTGAGAGTTATGACATCTTTGGTTCTATTGAGAAAGGATGTATAACATTTGTATCTTCTTGGTTTAGAGTTTGTGGTTGTACTTTACCTTTTGGGAGCTCATGGTATTTAGTTCTTTGATTGTGTTGGGGCCATGAAGAATCTTTAGTTAGGAGATGGTTATCACCTGGAGAGCTTGGTTACACAATTTAGTGGGAGCTTTGGTAGTGGTGTCGATTCATCATTTGATAATGGATGGTTATTTTTATGTGATCTCCTAGGAGGGGATGTTAGATCATGATGTCATGATATGTTCCTAATTTTATAGTTGGAATTTTAGCAATGGTATTTTTTGGTTCTCTTTTGTTTTGAGTATTAATAATTTGCTTGGATTAGTTTTGAGCATTAATAATTTGAAGGGTTACATTTGAAGTTAGCATGGATTGATTGGTGGATGATCATGGAGACTAGAGAGACTTGGGTGATGCTAAGATATATCTTATTTATGGGATCATATGTTGATATGATTACTCTTCGATGAGGATTTCAACAGAAAGACTGAGGAGCCTACATATAGTTATGGATGTGAATCCATTATGGACTTGAAGATAATATTGTATTTCTTGGTGTTGTGTACATAAGACAATCTTGTATCCCACTCTTGGTCTACTTGATAGGTGAATGATCTGAGAGGTATTGCCCACCTGATTATCAGATGCATTATTTATTTTATATCTTGTCTTCTCATATGAGTTAGTCTTGAATATAAACATTTTGAAGACTTGTTAAGAAGAAGATGCATGGTTATATGGATTTCTGTTGTTGTCCTTGTTTTGGTCTTGAGCTATGATTCTAGTTCTGAGGACTTATTTGGAGAGGTACATGAAATGGTTTGTGGCTTTGGGCATATTCCCTTTGTTGTGGGAATGATTGGTTGGTTTGATCTACCTTTGCTATGAGAGGTTTACATCTATTGCTTCCATGTTTTTCATTTTATTTGGATATGTTAGATGTTGATATCCTTTTAGTATAGGAATAGTGAAGGAGATTTTACATTACACAACTTGGTACATGTTAGTGTGGAGAAAGGATATTGTTTGATTTGCAGGTTATCTCTTTGGTCATGGTATTCTTTTTGGATGTTTGGTTTCATATGGTTGAGTGTGCAGAACTTGGGAGAGCTATGGAGACTAATGGTGAGAGAGGTATTGCAACATATTTGTTTGAAAGATTTTCATATTATTGTATGTTTCCTTCACACTATGTAATAGAGGAGTTAGCCACATCCTCTATGCGAAGTACTATAGATATACTTGATATGACTTGATCGATTTTGAGATTTGACAATACTCATGTAGTGGGATTTTTTTGGATATGTATTAGGTTATCCTCTTTGATATCTTGGTTTGTTGGTTATTGATGTGATGATGAGTTTACTTGCTTCATTGGATTTGGATCTATGAGTTATGTAGGTTGTGGATTAGCTACCCACTTTCTTGCAGTGGGATGACTTGGATGTGGATTGTCTATATCCATGAGATTGTTTCAGTGTTTATGTAGACTTATTAGTTGGATTTTTCTATGGTCATTTATGCATTAGTATGTTGCATTGAGATAGGAGGATGGATATATTGAGACTTGATTATATATTTTGGGTTGGTATGTTGATGACATGAAGTTTTATCTATGTTTGGTATCCCTTGGTTTGAGGTATGTTTAGCTTGGATGAGTTACAATTTGTTGTGGTTACTATTCTAGGTGGTATGAGTAAGGTAGCTACTCAAAGACTCTGTTATTATTTGAATTTGATGCTTGTGTTCATGTAAAGATTGGTGCAGGTTATAGTGACAATTGATATGTTTCACCTTGACATGTTCCTTTTTCTTCCATAGGTGGCATGTTGGAGGATGAGAAGTTTTTTTTCTTGATGGTGGTTATCATGGTTGCTTTTGAAGCTATCTTGTTGGAGCATGAGAGAATGGTGAAGATTAAGATAGTACATGATTGGCTGAGGGATTTTTTCCCCTTGTTTGTGATTCCTATGGGTGTATTTACAATGTTGATGTCAAGTGGGAGAATGTTAGGATTAGGTGCCATCCACCTTGAAAATCCTATGTCATATGTCATGGTTCCAACATCCTTGGAAAGTGTGTCTAGGCACTTAGGGTGTATTGGGAAAATGTTTTTTTAATATTAATTCTCACCATTGTTTGTAATATACTCATAAGATGTGATGGGTCCACTAGCAACGGTAAAGGTGGGTTGTTGACATAAATATTTAATATTGTGTCCCTCACATGTGGATGCCTAGAATGGGATAATAGAAGATAAAGGAAATGGTAAATAAGTGACTATTAGGATTCTCCAAGTGGGTTCTTGGAAAGAGGAAACAAGTATCACTTGGTTTTTTGTCATTTGTTACATTTAATGTAATGTTTATCTCTCATGGTTGGGTTCCCAAGTTGGAGGGAAAGTATTGGAGCCAAAACCAATGTATTTTTTAATGAAGAGGAGGTAATCCAAAGGTTGGAGACGTTTGGAATGAAGGGTCATAGTTGGGAACCTTGTTTGGTACATTAGATGCCTTCATAAGTCTATAAAATCAGCCTCTTGGATGTAGATAGAAAGGAATAGTTGAATGCAGTGTTACTCTGTAGGAACAAGGACATGTTGACGCATAAGGAGGTTGTTCATAGGTACATAGGTGCTTCCATGTTGGAGGCAAAGAGGAGAATGGAAGTGGTTGTATTGTAATCTCATTTATTTGATGATAATGCATACTTGGCCTCTCTTCTTGGTGGAGTATTCTCCTGCAAGGTTTTCTCCACATAAATCCTGTGTTATGTGATTATCTTGTGTTGCTGTTTTGTGCCTCATTGCTACTATGTTATGTTGATGATATTATTTATTTATTACTGTTATAAGTTCACATAAGGTAGTGTTTATAAGCATGCTATGTTGGCTATTTTTGGCATCATAAAGAAGATGGATCTAATCATGGTATTTCCATATTAAGGAAACTTAATTTTCATATTTTCATATATGTTTTAGATTTTAATGTTTCTATATTCCAAGCCTTGTATCTCATCCATTGAATTCATTTTTGGATAGAGATTGAATTTCCCAAAAATTAGTATCGAACCTGTTTATTTCTCATTATGGATATCATACAATTATAACCTATCTTTGTGTTATTTATTCACACAATAAAATAATTAAAATTTGATAATGTAATCAAAAGAATATTTTTCCCAACATGAAAATATCTCCAAATAATCAAAATTTTTTATGACCACAACATAATAAAGACCACATAATTTATCTAGTTACTAGGAATGCACCTCCAAGTATCCATCATTATTAGTAATTATTCCTCCAAAATATTTAAATAAAAAAGTGGTCCAATAACTATTGTAGGTAGGATTCATTCAACCAAGAGTAATTCCTTATTGTTCCTTAGAATTAGTAGTCTACAAAATATTGGTCTTGAAAACTTTGTATTAATTTTTGAGAGCTAAATAAGATCACTAAAAGAAAAATTTCTATTATAATGGTTAATGAGCTCTTGGATGAACTATAGGGTTCTTAATTCTTCTCCAATATTTGATTTACAATATTCAAGATATCATCAAATCCACATCAAGAGGATATTCACATGACAAATTTTACTCATGATAACCATTATGAATTTATATTCATGCCTTTCAACCTCACTAATATATTGCCAAAATTTTAAAGGTAGTGATATTTATTATCTCCCATCATTTCCTTATTGTAGATACCACATGATGAATACTATTTACAATTAATAAAGACCTAGAACTTGTAGAAAACATAATTTTAAAGTTTCAAGATAAGATCATAAATTTTGGATTGGATTCATTATTGCTTGTATAACAAGCCTTGTTTTCTTTGAAAAATAAAGAACCCCTCTTTTAAAAATATTTATTTTGGTTTTATGAGTAATGTCCTAGGAAAATGGATAAGTTTTTCTATTTGAGCCATGAGTTTAGTTTGTGTTTATTTTGTTGGATCCTTATGTGTTTTTCTCTCCATGGAAAGGATATTGATTCAAATCTTATAATCTCATTTCTTCAAAATTGTGTTTGTATTCACAATTTTTTTTTTTCAAATCATATTCTTACAATGAGTTCCAATCATTTTAGTTATGTGTTACACAATATCAAAGTTATTGAGAAATTTACTTTAGTAATATTAAAACAATATAACTTAATATCCAATGGTGATCTCAATACCTTTAATGGGATTATTAATACTTTAATGGGATTAATAATATCTCATTAGTATTCCCATGTGTGTATTTTACATCAAGGATTTGTTATTTAGATACATTTTAGTTTTATAATTGGAATCAAGAATTTTCATGAAGTCTTGATAGTATCTTGAATAACATGTAAACTAGGTTATGTATTCTTGAATTATAAGTCACTAGAGGTCTTAAGTTTTTTGAATCTAACTCTATGTATTAAAATGGTCCTTACATCATATGTTTATGTTTATGAGATGAATTTGAGTGTGCTATAAAATCCATTTTATCTGATTTCTCATGTCTAAATATCATATAATTAAAATTTGTGGATAAGTTTGACTTGAGATTCTTTGTAAAATGTATTTGAGTGAGGAGATCAAGTCTATAAGTGCTTAAGAAAATGTATATGGAAAAATTCAAGGATTTGGTGTGTTTCAATGCACTTAGCTTCTTGATTATAAAATAAGATAGGTTTTGGATTCTAAGAACTAGTTGGGCCCAAGTTTTTATGAAAAATATAAATAACCAATTTCCATGTGTTTGTAAGGAAATTTTGAATCCAAGTTAAGTTGAAACTACATGTAAACCATGTTGTAGCATCGTAAATTGTCACTGCTTATAATTTCATGCTAGGTTTTGTACTCACTGTAACGCCCCACCAAGGAAACCCAAAGGAAAACACTAATTATGCTACATTAATGGAACATTTAAAAAAAATGAAATAACAATAGTTTGCATGATATAATAATCTAAACCAAGTCCTCTAAGGTTCCTCAATTGCGTTACTCACAAACTAAATAATCAAGATAGCTAAAATCATTTCATTAATTTACTAGATGACATGGGTTATATAACATGCAATGTTCATTTAAAAACATCACATTAAATACTTCTACATTAATTAAATTCATAACATGTCACATGATAATCAACATTGCATAAAAACATTTCTAACCAACTAACATATGCAAGATATATCACTTAACTATATTCATTGCAAGAGAGTAAATCAATATCTGTTACATTATTACAAATGTTACATCAATGCTTCCCCCAAATACATGTGGGAATAATACATAAAATTAAAAAAAGAGGTACAACTAATATACAATCCAAGGCATATACATAGAAAGGTTGTCTCCTCAAACTAGAATAGAAACTGGAACTAGAATCCACAAAATCAAGAAAAAATCTTCATGCACACAAACATGCAACAAGAACACCCAATGGAAGAAAAAGCACCAAACTCCCAACCATGTGGAACCTTAAGTTCCACCCTTTGTGCTAGGAGATAACACAAGGAACCACATCATATAGACTGTCAAGAAGACAACAAACTAATATAAACAAGGGCTATACATGACTCCAACACAACACTGTAAACATTACCAACATCACATACAACACTTACATCACTTCCAGAGGAATTCACACAAAAGAAGGAGAAAACACAACCAGGGAACGCTAGACTGCAATAGGGAGGAGTGCCATCACATAGCTTGATATGGGTTGTCCTAGCAGATCTTCCTAGGCCCTAGCCCCCATCCTGGGTTGTCCTGGTAGCCTCTCTTGATCCCTAGCCCCCACACAAACTCATGCAGAACCAACATACCTTTCATGAGGACAAGGCAGTTGGTCTTGCCATTCCAGGCCTTCCCATCTCATCTCAAGCCTAAACAAGCACTTGAGCCATGAGTGTGGCATAACATTATCTTGATTAAAGTGAAAACTACCCATCCCCCTGATTCATTATTTAAGTTATCACTAGATTAAGAAACTCTTCAATGGGTTGTCCTGGACACCACTTTGGGTTCCAACCCCCATTTAGAGCCACTCCCCCTACTTGCAACTAGTAAACCCTACATATCAAGCAAGGCATTTACCATCTTGCATACATAACATAATCCACATGAATCCATACACAGTGCAAAGCATTTCCTATCTTGCACACTTAACATAATCACAAAAATCCATATTTAGTGCAAGGCATTGACCTTCTTGCACACTTAACATAATCACAAGAATCAATACACAGTGCAAGGGATTAACCATCTCGCACACACCTCAAAACATTGCTAACCACTTCCAAAGTGAAACAATCACATGAACCATACATACAAAAATACTCCCTCCCAAGCCTTTGGAAGCCAACCTAACCATTTTGCACAAATAACTCCCACTTTTAACAATAACCAAAATCACCCCAATATCAAAAATTAAACACAATATTCAATACAAATGATCAAACAAACAATACGTCCATGAAAGACATTATTTCCACATCTCATGATACTCATTAACTTAGCTGCTAATTTATTTAATAAAATATTTACCACAATGAAAATTGTACTCAATAACTAATGACATGGTAAATTTATAATTTAACTATTAAATAATTATAAAAGAAATCAACATTCATTAATTAACCAAAAAGATATTCTAATTCATTTATTTAAATAAATCCTTCAATTATCTAAATATAAGTAAATCGATTTTCCTTTCTTAAATAACCATTTTACTTATCTAACATAATCAGTCAATCTCATGGACAAAATTATTCATTTATTATAACCATAATAAATACATATAAATATATATATTTATATATAGATATATATCTATATATACATATATAAATATTTATATACAAACATACAAAATGCAATTTACTGTTCAATATATTAGATTATATTGTGGCAACATGCATATATACATACATATATAAACATACATATATATATAAACATATATAAATTTATATATATACATATATATAAACATATATACATTTATATATACATATATATATACATACATACATACATACATACATACATACATACATACATATATATATATATATACATATATAATCAAATACCAAACAATAAACATATTCATCGGTTTATATAGAATCAAATTACAAATGCAATGTATAGTAATCAAGTTCCAGTCACAATAAATATTCAACGATTATTAAAGATAGGGCGATCAAAATACAATAAAAATAGCCAATATCGGATGTATGGTGTAGGAAGCGAAATTGCCATGCACAGTGTATAATAAAAAAAGAAGGGGCATCGAATGCCCTTAAATATGGCTATGGATAAATTTTTTTGAAACCAAAGTGTAAAACTCGACTTATACCGTATTAAAGGTAGGCACAGGGAATAAGTTACATATTCAGCATCAAAAACTAAGCATATAGTATATGGAATACTATGTATTGCATGCCATTGATAAAATATATCCATTAAATAAAAAAACGTAATACTCAGAGGCATCAAAGTAAATGAAAATAGTGACATGATACATAAGTGCTGCAAAGTAGAATCCGAAGGGGGAAGATGGAATATCCGTCGCTGGCTGGGCACGCCTAGTCCATAGAACGATGCTAAAAGAAAAGAAAATGGTTTCCAAAGCTTTTTGACTCATGGAGAATGATATCCAAAGCACCCATATAGATATAAAAAGGGGTTTGAGGAGCCTGCAAAAATACCAACGCCATAGCATGCAATGCAATAAGTTACAGATAGGAGATAAAATGTCAAAGGACAAACAATGTAGGAGGCAGAGGGAGATGCCAACTAATGGATAGAAGATCTTGAAGGGTTGGGGTTGCATTGCCTTGCTTAATATACACTCAAATTGAGGAAGCATAGAAAGAGTAATGGAATAAATAGAATGCCCAAAAGAAATGGGGTTTTACGGCTACATACAACTACAAAATATGCACAAATCGAATTACAAAAAAAGGGCTTTGGAAATCTTCAGAGAAGACATTCAATAATTATTTCAATTCAAGAATTAAATAGACAAGTAAATGTTTCATTTCTAGACAACGTAATCCTTCAAGCATTCATTTGCAAAATAGAGATTGAATTAAAAAAAACCAATAGTCCAACCTGGATCCAATCGCTTGGCAGGGCTAGGAATTCGATGTCGAGCTCCGATTTGCTGACTTGCAACTCCAATTCCTCCAAATCCCAAATCAATTTTTTCCCCCAAAATCCCAATTCCAAAATCAACAGTATTTAAAATTTTGCAACAGTATTTGAAATTTTGCAATAGTATTTGAAATTTTACAAACAAATTATTCTTTCAGCCAAAACAGAATGAAAGATCTCCCAGTAGAATAATTTTTACAGAAAGAGGGAGACCATTCACATTCCCAGAAAAACCAATCAATTTTCCACAATTAAAGATTAACTTTAAATTTATTAAATTAGTCTTTTCCTTCTCACAATAATAAATTTTTAATTAATTAAAAGCCTTTTTAATTTATCATATTATTATTTATATTCACTACAATTATTTATATATTTATTTTTATCTTTATTTATCAAGACATACTCTAATTTATGTACATTTAATAATCAACTTTATAATTCCGCTTTATAATATTTTATTCATTAACTTAGCATTACATTATAATTTATTTTACCATGAACTATGATTATATAAAAGCATTTATATTTACTTATCAAAGGTACCTTATTAACTTAATAATTTTATTTTAATGCTACAATTAATCATAAGAATTTATCAAACAATTCTAAATCAAATGAACTAAATTCCAATCAATACTAGATCACAAAGCAAGGTCGAAAAGCAAGACCACAACCAACCCTGATTGACTATACCAACCATACTAACGACACTGACTGGGTGCAAAATTGGATACTCATCCTCTTCAAGGATGATGGCTAGGTTAGGGGACAAAGTACTATCTCTGGTCAACTATTCCATTGGGTTTTGAGGCACGCTCAGACCTGCCAATTTAGGTGGAGTCGATGCCTAATACCTACAACTTGCAACACACAAAATGGTCATGCATATACATATACATATAATCAGGCACACTATGAAAGGGAATTGCAACATCATAGGGTACTCACAAATGAGTAATGCGACACTGTCCCCTTCACCCAAATACACAGTAAGACATCGCCATATAATCACATCAACTCATACAACATTCAGGATAAGATTAGTCACAAGATAATCACACAACAGTCATGATAAGATAATCACATAGTGCCCATGATCAAATAAAACCATGTACTAATCATATTGTGCATAAAACTCAAATAACATAAATGTCATCACAAACATCATCATAGCAATAAGTACAATATCAAACAATGTACCATAATGTCTCAACCCAAAACAAGTCAACTGTCAGTCTATTAGAGAATAGTATGAGGGGCACTACAACGTCCCCCCTAGAATTAGGCTTACTCCTAGAAGCCTACAAAAAAGAAGGGGTACAACTCTCACATCCAAGATGCATCCTCTCAAGTGGCTAAAGACTCATCATTAGGATCCCACTAGACCGTCACTTGCTCAACATATTGACCCCTGAGGGTGAGTCTCCTGTGCTACATAATTCCCATTGGCTCCAAAGCCAGATGTCTATCCTCTACCTGTAAAGCATTCCAGTCAAGAACATGAGAAATATCTGGATAATATGGCCTAAGAATGAAAACATGAAATACATTGTGGATGCACGATAGACTAGGTGGAAAAGCCAGACAGTACGCAATTGGGCCGATCCTCTCCAAAACCTTGAATGGCCCAACAAAACACAATGTGAGATTAGAGCCTTTTCCATAGAAGATCAAATTCTTTCACAGACACACCCACAAGAACACTCGGTCTTTGACAAAAAACTGACGATCAATCTTATGAGCATCAACATACTTCTGCCAGTCCTGCGCTGCCACCAAATGCTTTCTAATGTGAACAACCTGCTACTCCATCTCCCGAAGCATCTCCCATCCTAGGAGAACTCTATCCTCAAGATGATCCCAACTCAGTGGGGTTTGACAAGGAAAACCATACAAAGCCTAAAAAGGAGACATACCAATAGAACTGTGGTACCCATTATTATACACAAACTCCACCAAGTACAGATAATCCTCCCAACGAGTATACTGATATATGACATACATCCTGAGCATATCCTTGGGGACCTGATTAACCCTCTTGGTTTTCCCATCTATCTCCGAGTGGTAAGCTGAACTAAAGTTCAACTGAGTTCCCAACACATGCTACACCCATAAAGCTATGAACCTTTAAAACATTAGTGGGCTCAGGCCAATCTATAATGGCCTAGATATTTGAAGGATCCACAACGATGCCTTCTCCAGAAATAACATGCCCCATATATCTCACCTCTTTCTGAAAGAACTCACATTTTTCCAAATTTACTTAAAGTTGATTCTCCCTCAGACACTGCAATACCTGCCACAAATGCTTCTCATGCTCCTCCATAGTCCTAGAATAAATCAAAATATCATCCAAGAACACAAGGAAAAATTTGTCAAGATAGGTGCAGATAACTCCATTTATCAGTCTCATAAACACAGACAGTGCATTCGTCAACCTGAATGGCACAACTGTGAGCTCATAGTGCCCATAGCAAGTGTAAAATGTAGTCTTATGAATGTATGCCTCAAAGATACACAACTGATGATACCCCAACTTTAGGTCAATCTTTGAAAACACCTTGGCTCTCTTAATTTGATCAAAGAGGTCATCAATCCTCAGCAAGGGATATTTGTTCTTCACCGTCACCTTATTCAACTGTTGATAGTCAATACACAATCGAAGGGATCTGTCCTTCTTCACAAAAATGACCAGTGCTCCCCAAAGAGAGACACTAGGACTAATGAACCCCTTCACCAACAACTCCTCTAGTTGCAACCGAAGCTCCTTAAGCTCCTGAGTAGTCATCTGATATGGAGCTTGAGAAATAGGCTCTACTTTGGGAACAAGATCTATCCTGAAATCGATGTCACGCTTAGGCGGCATCCCCAAAATCTCATTGGAAAGACATTTTGCAAACTCCATAAGGATAGGATGATTGTTGAGGGACACCTCTCGAATCTCCCCTAACTTCAAATATTAACTGTCACCACAAACAACTGGAAAACCTGACGCATACATCTCGTTAATTGCATAGCAGAAATAATATGCAAGGAGATGGGTCTATGAATGCCAACTACCTCTACCCCCCTATCCGAATCATCCAAACATTGCACTAACTTATATTGACAATCTATCATTGCTTTATGAGCATCCAACCAATCTATACCCAACGCTATATCATGAGATCCTAGGGGTATGATGCGAAGATCCACCATGGTAAAGAGAGTACCAATCTTCAAACCACATCCATACACGAGGGACTCTACTAATAATATAGCTCTGGAGGAAATTTGACCTACCACCTAACATCCCACTTTGCTTCCACCAGCCCACAACGCTCCACTAGAGAAGGGGAAATGAAAGAATTAGAAGCACCAGAGTAAAAAAGGATAGAACACCAATACCCTGCAACACACATGTGGTCTCCACAACTGTGCCCTAATGCTCTGCCTGATGGTTATCAACTATTGTAAACACTCTGTGAGACCTTCCTACATCACCCATTATTAGCTTTGAGGTTTCCAACCTCTGATTGAATCCTGCAGTGCTCTTCTGTAGGCATTGCTTGGCTATATGACCCCACTGTCTGGAAGAGAAACATCCTGTACCTCTGCCAAACCCCCTGCCACCTGAGGTCATATTGGACTACTGGAAGCTACCACTACTAACTATAGTTTGCATGCTCTGAGCTGGCTTGTTGGGACAATAATGCTTGGCTCACTGCCAATTCCTATTTTTCTTTGACTGAGTACCACTACCTTATTGAAATTGAAAGTTATTACGTTTCTACTGGAAATGCTGCTGCTGCCTTCGCTACTGTCCACCCTTAGTGGGTCCATGATGGATCCTAGAAGAACTCATTGCCTGAGACTAACTCCCTCGAGACTCGAAGCTTGTTGGAGGTGTACTACCAATCTGCACAGTTGTCCTCCCTCCAAGCGCCATGTCTAGATTCTCCTCTACTATCTGAGCCTTCTCTACTACCACCTCCATGGTTTTTGGCTAAAAAACATGGATTCCACCACTGATATAGGCATTCAATCCCCTAATTATATGTTGGACCAACATGGCCTCATCATCACCAATGCCTACATACTGCTTAACCTCAAAGAACCTATGCTCATACTACTCCACAGACATAACCATTTGCCTCAACTCATGAAATTCATCAGCATGACGCTGCCTCCACTAGTCTGACAAGAAACAAGCTCTTAACCTCTCCAAAAACATCTCCCAAGAAACTAAACCAATATCCAAATGCAATTTCTATTCCTCCAACCACCACCATGTAGAAGCAAAACCCCTAAGGTGTATGATGGCACATCTCACCTTGGTGTTTACTACCATATAGATGCATGCCAAAACACCTATCCAAATCTATCAATCAAGTCCTTTCCTCTAAGACACCATTAGAACCATCAAAGGTAGGAGGGCGTGACCTCAAGAGATCCCTCATATGTCTTGCTAAAATAATCTCTTGCTCTGCTGCAACATCTATCCTCCTAGGAGACCTTTCTCTCTCCCTAACCATGTGCTTAGAGTGTTGAGATTCCCCCTGCTGATTATCCTCCTATCTAGGGCCTAGGCGGGTAAGGGCCTCCTCAAGAAAATGATGTAACTGGGCTCCCTCTAACTCTGGTTGGTCATGATTCTGACCCCCACCTCCCTAATCATTCTAAGAGCCTTGCTGTTCCACGCGATCACTCTCGTGGGAAATTTGAGAAGGGGTACTTTGGTGGTTTGCCGCAAAACCACCACCTCAACCCCTACCATGACCCTGACCTCAACCTCGACCTCGACCTCGACCTCAACCTCGACCTCTAGGCATCCTCTTACACCAACACCACCAAAGGACAAGTCTCAGGTTGTCAAATGAGGATGAAAAGGGAAAACATAATCTCCACAATCTAAATAACTAGGACAATGTAATGGGCTCATACAAAACCAAAGTACCCAGTGTTAGAACTTGTGCTTTGATACCAGGTGTAACGATCTGCCAAGGAACCCTAGAGGACAACACTAATTATGTTACATTAATGGAACTATTTTTTTTTAAATATGAAATAACAATAGTTTGCATGATATAATAATCCAAACCAAGTCCTCTAAGGTTCCTCAACTGCGCTACTCACAAACTAAATAATCAAGATAGCTAAAATCATTTCATTAACTTACCAGATGACATGGGTTATATCACATGCAAGGTTCATTTATAAACATCACATTAAATACTTCTACATTAATTAATTTCATAACATGTCACATGATAATCAATATTGCATAAAAAAATTTCTAACCAACTAACATGCACACAAGATACATCACTTAACTATATTCATTACAAGAGAGTAAATCAATATTTGTTACATCAATGCTTCCCCCAAATACATATGAGATGAATACATCAAATTACAACAAGAGGTACAAATGATATACAATACAAGTCATATACATAGAAAGGTTGTCTCCTTGAACTGGAATTGGAGTCCACAACATCAAGAAGAAATTGCCGAACCAATTGAGGCAGTTGACAGTGAATTTGTAGAGTGTACCAGATTATTGCATTTGATTGCTAGAGGCTATGGATTAAAGGGTTTTTTTTTAGCATATCTAGTGTTTCCATGTTAAGTTTCAGAGGTCTGCATGAAGATTTGATCAAGTTATGAATATCTGTGTTCTAACAGTTGTTCAGTCATTCTAGTTGGTGAACCTGAAAGAAGATGATGTGATTCTGGTAATTTAAGTTGTTGCAGATGTTTCTATGGTGATTTGTGATGCTCGTGGATGTTTCTAGATCATGTGTTGTTGGTCTACATCAATCATTGTGCTTGTGATTGGTGATTTTCCTTTGTGAGTTCATGATGATGTGATTTTGGTAATTTAAGTTGTTGCAAATGTTTCTATGGTGATTCGTGATGCTCGTGAATGTTTCTAGATCATGTGTTGTTGGTCTACATCAATCATTGTGCTCATGATTGGTGATTTTCCTTTGTGAGTTCATGTTTTCTTGTTCTTGGCCAACAGGGTGATTGTAGCATGTTGTGGATCTTTGAGGAATAAATTTTGAAGGTGTTTCATGTTCGAGGATGTTTTTTTGGGTCCTTGCTTTGTTGTCGCCGAATTTGGTTGGTTCACATTGTAAATTGTTTATTGTTTGAGGCTGACCTATTTGAGTTTGCACATTATCTTACTAGCTATTGTAATTGGGCCGACATGTTAAGGGTTAGATGATTTGTGGATGATATAAATAGAGGAGAGATGACTTGTTACAAGGACACAAAAGGGAGATGGATCAAGAAGGTGCTCAATAGTGTGAAGTATGAAGCACAGTGATGAAGTATTTTGATCTAGAAGGATCTCAGAGCAGGAGTGTGGAGCAGAGCCGAAGGAGTTGATGAAGATTGCTATCATTTAAGTTATTTGTAATCCCTGGGTTGCAGCCTAGAATCCGTTAAGCCCAAGAGGCATATGTAATGTGTTTTGAGATTATAATATAATGAGGAATGAGCTTTGAAGGATGGGTTTTTCCCTGTTAGGGTTTTCCCAGGATAAATATTGTGTCCGATGTTCATAAATATCTTTTATCTTTCTGTGGATTAGCTATTAATTTTTGTTGCATATCTACTGTGATCATGGAGTTAGTAAATTGGGCTGCAAGGCTGGACTGTCCTTAATTGGGCCCTCCTACCTTGGCTACATCAGATGGTATCAGAGCTAGTTGCGAGTCTGTTAGCTGGTTGTGAATCTATTGGGAAGAAGACAGTGTTGAAAGAAGTGCAAAACCCTAGAAGTAATAAGTGTCATCATAGAAGAAAGATTGAGGCAAGGAAGATTCGGGTAAGCATTTGAATTTGGTTGTTTATTTAATTTTTTTCAATGGGGAAGATTGGGAAGAGGATGAAGAAGGAAATTGAAACCCTAATATGTGAAAGGGATACTTTGTAGGAAGAATTGTGAGAAATCAAGAAGTGTAATTCATAATTAATGGAGAGGATGAAAGAACTAGGAGGAGACAAGTATGATGCTCTTGAAGAAGAACTAAAAAATGTAAGGAGAAAAGAATAAATAGAAGTAGAGCTAGATATGTTTGAGGATCTGGAAAAGGAATTTGCAGAAGGATTCAAGTTGTTTGTAAAGGTGGAAAAGAGGAACAAAGAGCTGGAGGAAATTTTGAAGGAGCTAAACAAGGAGAATAGTTTGCAGAAGAATGAAATATCTGGCTTGAAGGAACATGTTAATCAATTGGAGCAATCACTTATTGCATGATAGAAGGAGAATGAGAATATGAGATCTAAGCCTGAATTTTGTGGTTTCTTGTGATACAAATGATTTATGTGATGTTGCAGAAGTTTATTTAGAAGGTGAATTTGAAGATAACAATGTAATGAAGCCTACAATTGTTGGGGATGGTATAGGATTGAAAATCATGTAGAGAATGGGATATGAAGGAAAAGGATTGGAAAAGCATCAACAAGGAATTAGAGAACCTATTGAACCAGTAATAAGATCAAGAAGTGAAGGCCTTGGATATGACAGAGGTAAGAATGTTATTACAAGTTTGAATTAGAGAAGAAAAGGTATGTATTGTTCACATTGTAATAGGCATGGACATGAAAAGGAATTGTGTTGGGATCTATATCCTTGTAAGTTTTGTGGATTAAGGAATCATTCTGAAAAGATGTGTTGGGATGAGATGAGAAGGAGAAAGCCTATGATAGATTATAAACAAATGAATTATGGATGGATTGATGGAGCAAAGTGGAAACATGTTACTTGTATGTTTAGAAGATTGTATAGATGGAAGAACTAATATGTTGGAGGAAAAGAGGGAGCAAGATGTAGAGAAAGAAGACCTTATGTAGAGTAGAACCAAGATAGTTATTCAAACTAAAGAGGGAGAGGTGATAGAAGTCATAATGTTGATCACAATGAAGGGTATCGAAGGAGTGAAAGAGGATTTTCTAGAAGAGGAACCTGTTTTCAAGTTTGGAGGAAGAAATAATCAAGCATTGAGTGTCATCAAGAACCTAATACCAGAGCAGCTAATGAAAGAGAAGTAGTAAAGGATGCAAATATAGTTTGTGCAAATGAAGAAGAGCCTGATTTAGTTTATGCAGAGGAAGGGGAGGTATCATATTTCATAGTGGAACCAGAAGAAGGCGTAGCATTGATCTTAAGGAGAAAGTTTATGTACCAGAGAAAAGTAAATGTGAATGAAGGAATAGAAACAGACAATGATCTTGAGGCAACTTGCAGAGAAGGCTTGCTCAGACCGTCGACCAATGAGGTAGAGCAAGGCTTGCAAGTAGACCACTGAACCTTGACCATGACAAGATAATAACTTGAGGTAGTTTTTAGGGTGGACTTGAACATAACGTTGACCTTGAGGTAGTTGCAAGTACCTGTGGAAAGATCACTGAACCAATTCAAAGAGAAGAACTTGAGGTAGTTTTGCAGGGAGGAATTGAACAGAACGCTAACCTTGAGGCAGTTGCAAGTACCTGTGGATAGATCACCGAACCAACTCAAGAAAAAATAGACCAAAGTGAAGAGGATCACTTTTTAAATAACCCCGAGAGTCTGATGTAGGGGCATCCGACATAGTTTAGAACAATTGAGGTAGTTGACAGTGAAGTTATAGAGTACCAGATTATTGCATTTGATGGCTAGAGGCTGTGGATTAAAGGGTTTGTTTTTGAGCATATCTAGTGTTTCCATGTTAAGTTTCAGAGGTCTGTGTGAAGATTTGATCGAGTTATGAATATCTGTGTTCTGACAGTTGTTCAGTCATTCTAGTTGGTGAACCTGAAAGAAGATGATGTGATTCTGGTAATTTAAGTTGTTGCAGATGTTTCTATGGTGATTCATAATTCTCGTGGATGTTTCTAGATCGTGTGTCATTTGTCCACATCGATCATTGTGCTCGTGATTGGTGATTTTCCTTTGGTTGTTCATGTTTTCTTGTTCTTGGCCGACAAGGTGATTGTAGCATTTTGTGGATCTTCGAGGAATAAATTTTGAAGGTGTTTCATGTTCGAGGATGTTGTTTTGGGTCCTTTCTTTGTTGTGGCTGACTTTGGTTGGTTCAGATTGTAAATTGTTTATTGTTTGAGGCCGGCCTATTTGATTTTGCACGTTATCTTACTAGCCATTGTAATTGGGCTGACATGTTAAGGGTTAGATGATTTGTGGATGATATAAATAGAGGAGAGAGGACTTTTTATAGGGACACATAAGGGAGATGGATCAAGAAGGTGCTCAATAGTGTGAAGTATGAAGCACGGTGACAAAGTATTTTGATTCAGAAGGATCTTAGAGCAGAAGGAGTGTGGAGCAAAGTCGAAGGAGTTGATGAAGATTGTTATCATTTAAGTTATTTGTAATCCCTAGGTTGCGACCTCAAATCTGTTAAGCCCAAGAGGCATATGTAATGTGTTTTGAGATTATAATATAATGAGGAATGAGTTTTGAAGGCTGGGCTTTTCCCTGTTACACTGGTACATTTTGACCCATTTTTCGACGAACGTTCGTCAAAATTTTGACGGATGCCTGGTCAGAATTTTGACATTTCAAATGTCATCGAAATTTCGATGAAATAATACCGACGAACGACCTTTGAAATTTTGACTAACGTTCGTCGAAAAATGGGTCAAAATGTACCAGTGTTAGGGTTTTCCCAGGATAAATCTTGTGTCTGGTGTTCATAAATATCTTTTATCTTTCTGTGGATTAGCTATTAATTTCTATTGCATATCTGTTGTGATCATGGAGTTAGTAAATTAGGCTGCAAGGTTGGACTGTCCTTAATTGGGCCCTCCTACCTTGTCTGCATAAACCCTAGAGGACAACACTAATTATGCTACATTAATGGAACTATTTTTTTTAAAAAAATATGAAATAACAATAGTTTGCATGATATAATAATCTAAACCAAGTCCTCTAAGGTTCCTCAACTATGCTACTCACAAACTAAATAATCAAGATAGCTAAAATCATTTCATTAACCTACCAGATGACATGGGTTATCTAACATGCAAGGTTCATTTATAAACATCACATTAAATACTTCTACATTAATTAATTTCATAACATGTCACATGATAATCAACATTGCATAAAAAAAATTCTAACCAACTAACATGCACACAAGATACATCACTTAACTATATTCATTACAAGAGATTAAATCAATATCTGTTACATCAATGAATCCCCCAAATACATGTGAGATGAATACATCAAATTACAACAAGAGGTACAAATGATATACAATCCAAGGCATATACATAGAAAGGTTGTCTCCTCGAACTAGAACTAGAGTCCACAACATCAAGAAAAAATCTCCATGCACACAAACATGCAACAAGAATACCCAATGGAGGAAAAATCACCAACCTCATGACCATGTGGAACCCTAAGGTCCACCCCTCGTGCTAGGAGATAACGCAAGGAACCACATCATACAGACAGTTAAGAAGACAACTAACTAACATAAACAAGGGCTATACATGACTCCAACACAACACTGTAAACATTACCAACATCACATACAACACTTACATCACTTCCAAAGGCATTCACACAACAAAAGGATAAAACACAACTAGGGAATGATAGACTGCAATAAGGAGGAGTGCCATCACATAGCTTGATATGGGTTTTCTTGGAAGATCTTCCTAGGCCCCGACTCCCATCTTCGGTTGTACTGGTAGCCTCTCCTAACCCCCGGTCCCCATACAAACTCGTGTGGAACCAACATACCTTTCATGAGGACAAGGCAGTTGGTCTTGCCATTCTAGGCCTTCCCATCTCATCTCAAGCCTAAATGAACACTTGAGCCATGAGTGAGGCATACCATTATCTTGATTAAAGTGAAAACTAACCATCCCCCTAATTCATTATTTAGGTTATCACTAGATTAAGAAACTCTTCAATGGGTTGTCCTGGACACCACTTTGGGTTCCAACCCCCATTGAGAGCCACTCCCCCTACTTGCAACTAGTAAACCCTACACATCAAGCAAGGAATTTACCATCTTGCATACATAACATAATCCAGATGAATCCATACACAGTGCAAAGGATTTCCCATCTTGCACACTTAACATAATCACAAAAATCCATATTTAGTGCAAAGCATGGACCTTCTTGCACACTTAACATAATTACAAGAATCAATACACAGTGCAAGGCATTGTGATCTTGCAAATCAACTCAAAACATTTCCAACCACTTTGCAATCACAGGAACCATACATACAAAAATACTCCCTTTAAGCCTCTGGAAGTGAACCTAACCACTTTGCACAAATACCTCCCACTTTTAACAATAACCAAATTCACCCCAATATCAAAAATCAAACACAATATTCAATACAAATGATCAAACAAACAATATGTTCATGAAAGACATTATTTCCACATCTCATGATACTCATTAACTTAGCTACTAATTTACTTAATAAACCATTTACCACAATGAAAACAATTTACTATTAACTATGAAATCAACATTCATTAATTAATCTAATTCATTTATTTAAATAAATCCTTCAATTATCTAAATATAAGTAAATCAATTTTCCTTTCTTAAATAACCATTTTACTTATCTAACATAATCAGTTAATCTCATGGATAGAATTATTCATTTACTATAACCATAATAAATGCATATATATATGTATATATATATATATACATACATATATAAATATGTATATACAGACATTAAAAAAGAATGCAATTTATTGTTCAATATATCAGATTATATTGTGGCAACATGTATATATACATACATATATAAACATACATATATATATACATATATATATATATATATATTAAATCAAATACCAAACAATAAACATATTCATAAATTTATATATAATCGAATTACCAATGCAATGCATAATAATCAAGTTCCAGTCACAATAAATATTCAACGATTATTAAAGATAGGGCGATCAAAATACAATCAAAATAGCCAATATCGGATGTATGGTGCAGGAAGCAAAATCGCCATGCACAGTGTCTAATAAAAAAATAAAGGGCATCGAATTCCCATAAATATGGCTATCAATAAAAAAAATTGAAACCAAAGTGTAAAACTCGACTTATACCGTATTAAAGGTGGGCGTAGGGAATAAGTTACATATTCAACATCAAAAACTAAGCATATAGTATATGCGATACATAGTATTGCATGCCATTGATAAAATATATCCATCAAATAAAAAAACGTAATACTCAGAGGCATCAAAGTAAATAAAAATAGTGACACGATCCATAAGCGCTACAGAGTAGCGAATCCGAAGGGGGAAGATGGAATATTCATCCCTGTCTAGGCGCTCCTAGTCCATAGATCGACACTAAAAGAAAATCGGATGGTTTCCAAAGCATTTCAACTCATGGAGAACAATATCCAAAGCTCCCATACAGATATAGAAAGGGGTTTGAGGAGCTTGCAGAAATACCAACTACATAGCATGCAATGCAATAAGTTACGAATAAGAGCTAAAATGTTGAAGGACAAGCAATGTAGGAGGCAGAGGGTGATTCCAACTAATGGATAGAAGATCTTGACAAGGGTTTGGATTGCAATGCCCTGCTTAATATACACTCGAATTGAGGAAGCATAAAAAGAGTAATGGAATGAATAGAATTCCCAAAAGAAATGGGGTTTCACGGCTACATACAACTACAAAATATTCACAAATCAAATTATAGAAAAAGGGCTTTGGAAATCTTTAAAGAAGACATTCAATAATTATTTCAATTTAGGAATTAAATAGACAAGTAAATGTTTCGTTTCCAGACAACATAATCCTTCAAGCATTCGTTTGCAAAATAAAGATTGAATTAAAAAAAAAACAATAGTCCAACCTGGATCCAATCACTTGGCAGGGTTAGGAATTCGATGCCGAGGTCCGATTTCTTGATTTGCAACTCCAATTCCTTCAAATCCCAAATCAATTTTTTATTTCCCGAAAATCCCAATTCCAAAATCAACAATATTTAAAAATTTGCAATAGTATTTGAAATTTTACAGACAAATTACTCTTTCAACCAAAACATAATGAAATATCTCCCGGTAGAATAATATTTACAGTTAGAGGGAGACCATTCACATTCTCAGAAAAAACCAATCAATTTCCACAATTTAGGATTAACTTTTAATTTATTAAATTAGTCTTTTCCTTCTCACAATAATAAATTTTTAATTAATTAAAATCCTTTTTAATTTATCATATTATTATTTATATTCACTACAATTATTTATATATTTATTTATCAAGACATACTCTAATTTATTTACATTTAATAATCAACTTTATAATTCCACTTTATAATATTTTATTTATTAACTTAGCATTACATTATAATTTATTTTACCATGAACTATTTTTATATAAAATCATTTATATATACTTATCAAAGGTACCTTATTAACTTAATAATTATATTTTAATGCTACAATTAATCATAAGCATTTATCAAACAATTTTAAATCAAATGAACTAAATGCCAATCAATACCATATCACAAAGCAAGGTCGAAAAGCAAGATCATAACCAACCCTGACTGACCATATCAACCATACTAACGACACTGATTGGGTGCAAAATTGGATACTCATCCTCTTCAAGGATGATGGCTAGGTTAGGGGACCAATTACTATCTCTGGTCAACTGTTCCATTGGGTTTTGAGGCATGCTCAAACCTTCCAATTCAGGTGGAGTCAATGCCTAGTACCTGCAACCTACAACACACAAAATAGTCGTGCATATACATATACATATAATCAAGCACACTGCAAAAGGGAATCACAACGTCGCAGGGTACTCACAAGTGAGTAATGCGACACCATTCCCTTTCACCCAAACATATCAATAAGAAATCATCATATAATCACATTAACTCATATAATAGTCAGGATAAGATCAGGCACAACATAATCACACAACAGTCATGATCTAAGATAATCACATAGTACTCATGATAAAAAAAAACCATGTACTAATCATATCATGTGCATAAAACTCAAATAATAGAAATGTCATCACAAACATCATCATAGCAATAAGTCCAATATCAAAAAATGTACCATAATGTCTCAACCCAAAACAAGTCAACTGTCAGTCTATTAGAGAATAGTATGACGGGCGCTACACTCACTTTAGTGTATGTGTCTATTTATGTTTGTAATGTGCATGTTTTACCATATTTTTGACAAATGCGACCAATTCCTCTATTACTAGTCTCTTTTAGAGTGAATTATGCTTAGACACTAGCACAACATGCTAGTGTCTTGGCCATACATACCAAAACTTTGGAATTAAAAATTCAACCTTGTTGTGATTAAGGATGTGATTGTGTTTGTTGGCTTCTCCCAAATGGATACTTGGATATGTTATTTATTTTATATATAAGAAACCTCTTCTCTCCTTTACTATTCAAGAGCAAGAAATCTAGATAACAAGAGCAAGTTAGAAACAAACAAGTAAGAAAGTAAATGATTTGTAGTCTAAAATATGCCAACTTGTGAACTCTATTATTACAACAAATTTATGTTCAAGTATCATGTCATGTTTCTTATTTATTTTTATTATTATTGTATGCACTAACACTTGTAGGATCTCTAAGGAACATATTCCTTCTCCTTGTGTGTGATTTGTGTGATGACATAGATCCAACATGGGTTTAATATTTATGTGGTAAGCTTTATCTTTGCATTGATTGTCATTATTATTATTGTTTTCTTTTCCTCTGCTCCCTCGAGAGCACATTCTTTATCATCAATCATAATTTTTTGTTGTGGAGATGGGAACACCAACATGAGGTTTGACTAAGGCAAGCCCCTATATAGTGCTACCCTTCTCTTTTTATTTTGTAGGTGTCTAGGTTGCTACCATGGAAGGAGGATTTGACATTTTTAGCCTTTTGGAGACTTCTAAACCCTATCTTTTGTATTTCCTAATTTATCATGAAGAGATTAGGTTATTCTAATAATATAGGCATATCTATGTGTTGAATTCCAAATTTTTGTCACATGTGTTCAAACAGTGCCACATTCATATAGGTTATAAACCCTAACTTTTAGCACCTTCAACACTATAGTGTGGTGCACTAGTGTTTGCACGACACTCTAGAATCCTAGATAGTCACCTCCAATTTCTTGTGCTAGGTTCTTCTCTATATCTCCTACCCAAATCCACTTTATGTTACTATCTATTTATTCTATAACCTTTTCATTCTATCACATTTAGTCAATTCAATCACACTAGCCTAATTCATTACATAATTACATTAATCCTTTCATTTACAACAAAAGGGACCAACAACATTCTTGGATCTCTCTTGAGGATAATATCCCAACACCACTCCTTCGTTGATTTTTTGTCCCAATGTTTAGGTGAGAAGATTAGTTTTGATTTATTTATTAGTCTAAAACACCTTTCTCCTTTTTCACTTAAATATTTTGGTGAACCCGGCTTAGCTTACAATTGCATATCTTTTGATTTAATTGTATATATTATTTAAAGTGATTACTTGGTTAATTCATTATATTATTTGTCATTTATAAATATTGTGTGTTTAATTGAAAAATCCAAAAGCATTGAAATTCATTAATTTTTTAGAAAAATACAAATCTAAAACATCTTCTATTTTTCTAACATATCATCAACATATCCATCTTGCCATCATTTTCTTCTATGTCCCAATTTTTTGGAACATTTATGTGTCTTGAAAATTATAATTGATTTATGAGTTTCATGACTTGGTGTTCACAATTTGATATGCTTGAGAGAAGAAGTTAATGAATTATGGATTCCCATGCTTTGAATAGCTCGAGTGTTGAGCCTAAGTTTGTTAGCTCATTCGCCCTAGGAAATTTTACAACAAAATCATATTTGGATCATGTTCCTACCTTTTCAATGATCTCTAAGTCACAACCCCCTCATGATTTTCTTGGGTTTGATAACTCTGTGGCCTATGTTTCTGAGGCTTGAATTCAAAAACTAGACAAGGAATTCACTAGTTTCTAGGAATTCTTTAGTACAAAATATTTGGTTTGAGAGGTTATCCCTCTCATAGAGAATATTAGGAGATTGTTACTTAATGATTCACAATACATGAAATTTATACATAGTCTAGATCACAAAATGGATTCAAACATTATGATGTTTGATAGTTACACATAGATTATCGATAATAGGACCCTTCAAAACCAAATAAGGACATAGGTATTGATACCCATATTGACATCTCCTATTCCAACATTCATTCTTTTGTTATAAAAACTATTGCACTGTCTGTTAATAGTGTTAACACTAGTTTTAGGAATCCTATAAACTAATATAACTTTGTCCCACCTTCCTCTATCCTCTCGTTTACTTCTCAAAATTTTGATCCAATTGTTTCTCAATATTTTTTTAGCCAACCTCATTCAAATTCACTTACCAAAAATTCCAATCCACCTATTACTAGCTCTAGTCCTTCATATTCCACCAATTCTCAAACCATCTCACCTATCGATTTTGTCATCAACCAACTCTTATAAAATGTGAGCTCTTTACAACAAAAAATATCAAATATGAATAAAAAATCCAATCCCATTCTAATTCTCCATCATATTATGATTATATCCCATTGTCATTCACTATCTAAAAAACTCCAATACCACAAAACATTGAAACACCCCATTTTGAGAAGTATAATAGAAAAGGAGACCCTAATAATCATATATCAACCTTTACCACACTATGCAATGATTTTATATTTGAGGATTCTCTATTAGATAAGATATTTCCTTAGTCATTAAAAGAAATGACCTTGGAATTATTATGTTCATTACCTAATAACTCAATTCATTCTTTCCAAAAACTTGTCAATCAATTCCTCCAAAATTTCCAAGCCGACAAAGGACCTCAAGTCACATTGACTAATTTGGTTCATTGTAATCAAGGGGTGAAGGAGAAGGTGATTGAATTTATAGGGCATTACCAAGCCCTCTTCTCTCAAATATTGTATTATTTTTTGGATGTTGATGTGCAACAAGGTTTCATTGGAAATCTATAGCCACATATTTAGGACAAAATATTGTTGATACGATATCCTTCATTCACACATCTTTGCACAACTCTTTGTGATTACCAACTATTGATTAGCCAATATGATGTCTTTTCCTCACTGACTCATGTTGTTCAGCCTAAAGTTGCTTCCCCAAATCATCAATCATTTAATAAAAAAACAAAAACTTCATCAAAATTAATTATTCTTCTTACAACAATGTTCAAGCATAGGTTGCAACTGCAACACCTTCTACTATAGCTCCCTATCAATTTGAACCAAAGATTCAACAATTCTCTCAACTTTTTGGATCCCTTCTATGGCAATGGAAATTGTACTCCCTTCTTAGAGATAGTACAATTCCTTGCCTAATTTGGACCTATTTTGGTACCCTTGAATTAATTACCCTTTAAATCATCATTACTAGGCCCCTAAAACCCATTATTTTGGATCTCGAGGCTTATTTCAACTAAAAACCTGACAAAATAATTTAAACATCAAAAATCTCGAAAACCCACCACAAAAATCTAGGGTGGGACTCATTCGCTACCTTGGGTGAATGAATCCCCCTAGGTGGAACCCATTCACCACCTTGGGCGAATGAGTCCCATTTGGGATATTTTTAAGTTTTGAGTAGGAAAATCACCTTTTTAATTCAAATTTTTGGTTGAGGTCGGCCTTTGAGATCTAAATAATAGTAAATTAGGTATTAATTCCTATATAAGCAAGTTTCTAAGTCATTTTTATCACCTAAGCAAGCATTTTCAAGAGAAAATTCAAGAGACAAGCATAAAAAATCTTCAAGCATTATTTTACAAGAGCATTCAAGTTTCAAAAGCAAGAAAAGTTGAAGTCTTGGAGCAGCATTAAGGTGTTTTTGTAGGTCTTCAAGCTCACTTTCATTCAAGGTCTAGCATTGTCAAGAGTTGATCATGGTTATCTATGGTGAATCATGATGGATTCTAGGTTGGGGAAATGTAACTATCGATCAAGCCAAGCCTAAGGACTTGTTTCCTAAGTGATCCCATCCTCCATTATCACTCCACTTTCAGCCTAAGGAAGGTACATGTATTATTGAGGCTCACTTGGGTGATTAGAGGTCTCTCAAAGTGATTCATTCATTGTAATATTTCCATTTATGCATCTCATTCTTACACATTGGAATAGGGTGGTGGCACCTTCAAATTTTGAAAATTTGAAGTGCCTACATTGAAAATTTTGCCTTTGCACACTCAAAAGTGCACCTGAAAAATCTACCTAGATGACCTATTTTGGAGGGTCATAATTTGGAGCCTGTTTATTTTCAAGCCAAACCCCTTGGTGGACACACTCATGTGACATATGTGGGCAGAAATGTCAATTTCTTAGCTTCCCATGATAAGTTTTGATAGGGTTTTGAAAAGTGAAGCTTGAGGGTTTTGACATTTTTCTGCTGTTTGCAAACTCTCAGTTTTGCGAAGTGGCCTCCCGTTTGAGCTTATGTTTTGCAACTAAATGATTGTCATGACAAATGGATTGTTTTTCTCCTTTATCCCTACATTCATATACTCCCCTGTCTAGTTTTAGAGACTTATGATCTAATTTTCTATTTTTTTGAGATCAAAAGAAAATGCAGATTGTTCACTTTTTGCATCTGCATTTTTGACATGTTTCAAGGTGGTCAACTTTAACCCCTAATATCTTGCGAAGAACAATGATTGAAGAAAATACCTCTTGCAAACATGCTCAGTGTACCTAAATGAGCTTATGTTTCCAGTGGAAACCCCCCAGAAGTTGTTTTGATATTTTTTCAAAGTGGTGACTTTGAGAGCCCTAATTGGTTTTGGATAGCTACATTTACAAAAAGTCTAACTGAGCAAATTTGGAATTGAATATCTCTCACCTTGTGATCTGTTTCTTTGATCCATCTATTTCATCGCATTCTCAGTTCAAATTTCTACATGCCTATAAGTTTTCATGGCTCCAGGAGGTCATTTGACTGGTTTCCTAGGGCGATTCTAGAGGCCACTTGACCTATTTGATTCACTGTGCAAAAGTTCCTGAAAGAAAATTTTAATGGCAACCCAGTTCATGTTTTCACCTCAAGAGCACTCAAAAGTAGTGTCAAGTCAATTCAAGTATGAAATTTGTTTCAAAATGATTGTTTTTTAGCCGAGCCCACAAGGGGACCCGACCTGTGACACACAATTTGAGGATAACTTATTAGTTAAGAGGTGGTTATCAAAGGGATTTGCAATGGCTGCAAGACTATCATGGAAAAGGAATAATAAGTAAGAACTAGGGCTCTTATGTGTGGATGAAGTGAAAATTTCCATGTAAAGAATAAAAGGTCATATGCATATGTTGTGTAGACCTCGTCAGGAAAAAGGGTATAGTGACAGGTCAAAGCTTTATTTTGCTTATATGATGAGTCATTTCTCAACATTCATGGTTTGCAAAATACTTAATTAAGCTAAGGAGCATCAAAAAAATGAGGATGGAAAGGATCATCATATGGATATTCAATCCAATGGGGCTATTATATTGAATGCACATAATTGACATTCTCTTGTCCTCCTTGCCATTTAAAACTATCCCTTTATGGAGATTGCACCATGTAGCTTTTCAACATGGAGAAAAAAATAAATTAGTGGGAATGAGAAGGCTAAAAGGCATAATCATATACACAAATCAATTTGCAAGTTACAAAGTCTCAAATGTTAGAGAAGATGATGGGAAAGGTTGAGGGTGCCAAATTTGTTTTGATGACTTACCTATACAATCTTTGTTACTGTTCTCACTACCCAGAAACATTAATTGAGTTGAAATCGGTCATACATTTGTAAGCTGTCACCGTTTGCTAACATGTCCTACATACTATTTCAAATTGATAGTTTTGCCTGAAGGAAGATTCCATCCCAAGCTTTATGTGTTGTGAATGTTTGAATTTCTTCCATTGATTGGAGGAAGACGATGTTCTACTTGTTACTGAAAAGGAAGATCATTTAAATGGGTAAATATTGTTAGGTTTTCCTGACTTTGGGGGCGCACATCATGCCTTGTAGCTGTGGCTTAGATTTGAGAATAATATTTAATTGTAACTAAGGGAATTTTCCTAGGGTTAGCAGATTAAAGCATTAACATAAAAACCCAAATTGATAATGAAGTGCAAAGGAAAAAAATGAAAACAAATGAAAATATCTCACCAAAATATCTTCATTCTCCATGGCTGACCTCCATTATACCTTCTCAACTTGCTGCAAATATGATGTTTCCCTCATATTTATGATGAGCAATCCAATGACAATGACAAGCCCTAAGCAAATGTTGAAGGATTTGAGTGATTACATGCAATACTAAGCTATAATGTAACTAGTAAGCATCTAAATTATGTCTAAATTATGCCAAATGAAATGTAAATATGCCTATGACAAGAGCTAAGATGACAAGATTGCAAAAAAATGACAAGAGTGCCTAAAACAAGAGTGCATGAGGTTGCAAGATGACATGAGATGACAAAACAAGATTGCATGAGATGACAAAAGGAGACCAAAATTGCCATTTTATAGAAAATGCAATTTTGAGTGAATGGTCAAGATCAAAAGTTGACAAATGCCCTAGATTCAATTTGACAACCCAAAATTAGGGTTAGGGAAACATTAGGTCAAATTTGAAATGAATGGACATGATTTATTTTTAGATAATCAAATCAAGGGTTGACAATGCATGTGACAAGAGATAAGATTGGCACAAAAAAAGAGGTGGCTGGAAAATCAAATAATAAATGGAAATTATTTGATTTTTTTGAGGAAAAAGACTATTTTGAATTAAAAATTAATTTAATTCAAAAGGTGGGACCACATGACAGTAAATAATTAATTTAAATTATTTACTAAAAAGGGGGAAATGTCAAATAAGATAATTAAATAATTAAAGATAATTATTTAATTAGAGAAGGTGACCAATAATTAAATAAATTAAAGAATTTGTTTAATTATAAGAAGACTTAAGAATTAGTGACATATTTAAATGAATAAATGAAATTTATCTATTTAAATAATTAGGAGGAATTATTGGACAAGGATAATTAAATAGATTAAGAAATTTATTTAATTATGGGAAGATATTAGACAATTAGTGACGTATTGAATAAATAAATAAAATTTATTTATTTAATAATCATGAAGAATAAAAAAACATGAATTAATTAAATAATTATGAATTATTTAATTAATAGTCGAAGGTGGACCAAGGCCATAATTAAAAGTGTCTTAATTATGCTAGGAAGAAAAAGGTGAAAAATAGAGCTTGCAGGGTTAGGTCATTTTTATGTGTCTACATTTTACCCCTCTTTGTCATAATGCAGCCTGCCGCATTGCGACTGGCTCTCTCCTAGACATCCCAAGTAATGTGCCACAATTTGAATTTTTGGTAGAATAGTTGTTGGTCCATGCATATGATATCTCATAATTAGAGATGGTATGCGAGCTTGTTGGTCTCGATTCTTCTTGTATCAAGACATTTATGACTATCTCAAGTCCCAAACCCTTCCCCCCAACCTGTCCAACAACCAGTGAAAATATTTTATCCGAAAAGCCACTCGATACACCATCATTAGCGACACCCTTTACCGTCGTAGCTTTGAAAACACCCTCCTTCAATGTCTCGACACCAACGAAGCACACATAACCTTACACGAAGTACATGAGGGTATATGTGGGTCTCATTCGAGTGGTCCTACTCTAGCCAAAAAGATAACAAGACTTGGGTATTATTGGCTGACCATTGAAAAAGATGCACTTGAGTTTGTCAGGACTTGTCACCAATGTCAGATACATAGTGATTTAATTCATGCTCTAGCACAAGAACTCTGACCGATTACATTTCCATGGCCCTTTGCACAGTGGGGACTCGACCTCGTGGGAAAAATCCACCCTACCTCCTCCAATGGCCACAAATTCATTATCACCGCCACTGAGTACTTTAGTAAGTGGATTGAAGCCATCCCCCTTACATACATAATTGACAAAAAAATTTTCAAATTCATTCTTAACTACATCATTTGCTGATATGGTATTCCGCAGTCCATCATCATAGACAACAGATGTCCGTTCAAAAACCAAGACGTTCGTGAGTTATGTGAGCGATTCCATATTCAACATCATTTCTCAATGCCATATTACTTGCAAGGAAATGATCAAGCTGAGGTGTCCAATAAAAACATCCTTAAAATTCTCAAAAAGACTATCAATGACATGGTCGTGACTGACACATCCAACTTAACCCTGCTCTATGGGTTTACTACACTAACATTGCATGCCTACAGGAGCCACGCCATTTTCCCTGGTCTTTGGAGTTGAAGCCATATTGCCCATCGAGGTTGAAATTATTTCCTTACAAGTTTCCCTGAAGGGTCTGGTAGATGATGAAAAATACAGACAGTCATGACTACACAAGTTGGAGATGTTAGAGGAAAGAAGACATAATTCCCTGAACCATCTACAAGAATATCAAAACCGTCTCTATCATAGTTACAACAAGAGAGTCATGGTTAGGAAGTTTGACATTGGCGATTTAGTCCTCATCCAAAATCCTAAGAATCAGGTTGACAGAGAAAAACCTAGCAAGTTTGAACCAAATTGGCTGGGTCCTTACATCATCATATCCTCTTTCGGATCTAGAGCATATCATCTAGCTACTCCAGATAGTGAACAACTGACAGAGCCCATCAACAGTCTACATCTTTGCAAGTTCTATGCATAGCATTAGAAAGTTGGGCCGAAAACCTTAAAAATACAAAAAAAAAATGAAAAATATAGAAAAAATCGTCACCTTGATGAAAACCTGGCAAACGAGCATCCCGGTGACAAAAAAAAATCTAAAAATGACAAAAATAGTAAAGATAAATAATTCGTCCAAAAGTGAAAACTTGGTAAACAGGCACTTTGGATAAGTACCATGGTGAAAACCTGGGAAATAGGCACCATGAGTAGTCAGCCATTGCTCTTCCATCTACTATCACTCTATCTGCCTTAGTCCATAATAAACAATCACTTTTCCAACACCACCTTGGAACCCATCACAAAAACCATGTCATTTTCTCCCATGGCTGATAATGATTGACATTAAGTCTTGCATATCACTCATCCATCACCCCGCACACATCCTTTCTGCATTTGTCTAGTTGGCTAGTCTTGGACTTGACTAAGGGAAAAATTTCATCAGATGACTGTAGTGGGTATCGCACATGGTCTCGATAATAAAAAAAGTCCTGAAAAAAACTTAAAAATCCTAAAAAGCCCTAAAAAAATCCTTAAAATTATAAAAAGCCCTGAAAAAATCCTAAAATTCCTAAAAAGTCTTGAAAAAATCTTAAAAGTCATAAAATGTCCTAAAAAAGACCTAAAAATTGAAAAATGTCCTAAAAAAATCCAAAAACCCAAAACAGAGTCAATGTCAATTAAACTAGTCCAGTCAGTCTAGTCGGTCATGTCAGTCAGTCTTGGTTAGTCATCCGAACTACATTGTCTTTGTACATTTGCTACATAGCCAAGGCTCACCTTGGAGCCCTCGAGACATTAGGTCAGTCCTTTTAGGTTGTCAAAATAAAAATCATGGCTCAATCTTTGGTCATAAAGACAAAGTCATTGGTTGTGTCGAACTATGAGGTCTCTGAGTGTATGACGTAGGTAAGGCCATCAATTGATGAGCCCCCGATGCTACACTAGGTCATCCCATTAGGGTTCATGACACTGTACTAGCACACACATCAAAAGTCTTCAAGTCAAACACATCATCTCCAAACAAGCAAACTATTGCAACCAAACTTTGGCAATTCTTCAGTAAACACGTCAAACACATCAGCATACCAACATTGACATGTAGTCAACAACAGTCAAACTTTAGTCAACAACAGTCAAATTTTAGACAATCTTTGTCAAAATAAATCAAACTTAGTCAAAATCAGTCAAATAGTCAACTCTTGGTTATCGTTCAGATGTGTCCTTCTGAAGTGTGGCCTTTGTCATTTATACCTCAGGATGTGTCCTTCCTAGGTATTGTCACCGTCACCCAAAAATTTGATGGATTCTTTGGACATTTGAGGATCGATCCTCTTAACATTGACATTATTCAGGATGTGTGCTTCCTGAATTTGGCAACCTTTGACATTGTCAAATATGACATCCTTAACTTTTGACAAATTTGACACCTTTGGCATTCGACATCTTCAAACCTAGCATCTCGACATTAAAACACCTGACATTTAGACACTTGGAAAACACTTGGCACTTGTCTTTGGATTTTTCATCATATTACTAGTTTCTTAGCGATGTCCTGACAACAGGATTTAGAGAAGCAACGACGTATCATGATGATTGTCTTGTCTTGTCTTTTTGACAATCATGTTGCTAGTTCCTTGAGGATGTCCCGACAACAAGATTTAGAGGATCAACGACTTTTCATGACTTGTCTTTCTTGTCCTTTTATGCTTATAGTTGGTTATGATGAAAAGACTAGGGCAATTGCACTCTTAGTATGAGTCATGATCATCTTTGTCTGTGATTGTTTATCTTAGGTGATGGTACGAACTTGCACACCTTGATCTATGTCATATCATGGTGTTTGTTGGTCATTACAATAATCCACCCAATGATGATTAAGAGAAATAATTATTAAATTCCTATAGTAATATGTTGAAGGATTTGGTATCTGCACTAACATTCATCTCCTTTTGTCTTTTCATCCTATCTTGTCCATCTCACGATGATATCCTATGACATACAAAAACATAAGTGCATACATGATCACATAGGCATTGCATTAGGTCCATACATACATCATTTATATCATCAAAACCATATACATTACATCACATATTACATCATACATATATAGTCATGCATTAACATAATCATAAACATGGCATCCATTCAAATAAATACATTATGCATATCATCATCATTCATGGCATAGCATCATCATGACATAAATAAACATAACATCAAGATGACATCACATCATAAATAATCATCACATAAACATACATGATAATGCATAAATCACATCACATCACATAACACATATAGGCTGCATCAAAACTGCATCATATATATATATCACCTCAAAAACAATGTCACAGGATAGAGTCATGAGATATCCCAAAAATAAGAGCTCGTAGGCTTGATGGTCAAACATAAATGTTATGACAAGTGTCTAAAATGTACTAATGCAAGATAATAATAAAAATGTCTATGCTGAGCTCTCCTCATCCCCTCGAGGAGAAGATCTAGGGGATTGATGCTCTGTCAAGGGAACAGATGCCACCATGGGTACTATAACCTGTGCCTGGGAGGCTGAAGGATTTGTCACTGTGACCTGTATTGACGACATTATCTCTGTGGTAACATGAGGCTGCGAAGACACTGCGACTGATGGATCTATCACTAGAGGCTAGCTTTGTGCTAACCTGTGCCTTGACCCAGTGGAACCATGATTGTGGCCTGATCTGTGACTTGAGGCATGCCTATGGGAGTGGGTAGACCTGTGCCCTGCTGACTGTCCTGAGGAAGTGGACCCCCTGTACTGCTCTGGCTCCTGCTGCTGCTGCCACTCCCTGACTACTACCATTTCCTGTCCTCATTTGAGATCGTGTGAAGGTGGGATCTTGCCTCTCAGGTGGCACTTCCTACTCATATAATAGCATGTACCATCCCAGATGGGTGCTAACCCTAGCAAACTCTCATGCCATATCCCCTGACAATCTTGTACATAACCATGCAAACTCCATGCACCATCGAGCTGACTCCTGCTGGAAGATCACTGCCTGATCCCGCTCTACCCTAACCACCTCCAACTATGACTATATGGCCCTGACCTATGCCGTGCTCTCATCTAACCTCCTCTACAGGTCTACCACTTGTTGATTTTTAGTCACATCATGTGGCAGTGGTAATCTTGAAGGTGCATCCTTCTCCCCCTCTACCATCCTCCACCTCAATAGTCGTTCCACCTCATCTATGGCATCATCGTCATCTCTGAAATCATCCTCCTCTCCTCCAACTCCCTCATCCCTTGGTATGTCAACCTCCATCTCTTATCTAGCCTCCTCCTCTGCCACATGCACCTCCTTTCTGGCCTCCTCCTCTACCACATGCTCCTCCTGCCTCGGCTCCTCTCTCTCCTCCTCCTCGACTGCCTCGGGGATGGAACGTAGTGCTGCTCTAGCCACACGCTGTCTCACTCTCTTGGCCTGCCTCCCTTCATCTCCTCCTTTCCTCCTTCACCTGCCATCTCCCCCATCATGTCCGTCATCTCCATCCTTCCCTCCACCCATTCCTCCATCTCTCCCTCGGCCTCTGCCTCTCCCCCTATCTTTGGCTCTGCCTTCCTAAACACCTTGCGACACACATGGAATGATT
>VDFB02256132.1:188861530-188944613 GCA_007258455.2 Sequoia sempervirens
AGGATGGCATGTTATTTAAGGGAAGTCAATTGTGTATCCCGAGGAGTTCCATGAGGGAAAACCTTATAAAGGAGAAGCATAGTGGAGGAGTGGCAGGACGTTTTGGTCGGGATAAGACCATTGCCATTATCAGTGAGCATTATTATTGGCCTCAGTTGTCGCGGGATGTGAAGAAGTTTGTACAAAGTTGCAGAGTATGTTAGATGGCTAAAGGAGTGAGCCAGCATACAGGCTTATATTAGCCCTTACTTGTACCAGAGAGGCCATGGGAGGATATAAGTATGGACTTTGTTCTTGGTTTGCCAAGGATACGAAGAGGGAATGATTCAGTATTTGTGGTAGTTGACATGTTTTTGAAGATGGCACATTTCATTCCATGTCGGAAGACCCATGATCTGATCCACATTGCTGACTTGTTTTTCAAAGAGGTGGTGAGGCTACATGGTCTGCCAAAGAGTATTGTTTCAGATCGTGACACCAAATTTGTGGGGTACTTTTGGAGGACCTTGTGGAAGAAGCTGAAGACAGAGTTGAAGTTTAGTTCTGCACACCATCCACAAACAGATGGGAAAACAGAGGTTGTTAACAGGAGTCTAGGTAACCTACTAAGATGTTTGGCAGGAGATAAACCCAAGGGATGGGACTTGATCTTACCCCAGGCAGAATTTTCTTACAACAATTCTATCAACAGAAGCACTGGTAGATCACCATTCCAGATTGTGTATGGAGGTAGGCCCAAAATAGCTCCAGAATTGAGGAAGATGGACCAAGAGAAGAAAATAAGTGCTGAAGCCGAAGATTTTGTAGAGCACATCAAGAATATACATGAGAAGGTACGAGAACACATTAATAAGATGAATATGCAATATAAGGCTAAGGCGGATCAGAAAAGGAGGAATAAGGAGTTTCAGATTGACAATGAAGTAATGGTCCACTTGAGAAAAGAAAGGTTTCCCGTGGGAACCTATAACAAATTGAAGATGAAGAAATTCGGTCCCTGTAAGATTTTGAAGAAGCATGATTCAGGGAATGCATATGAGGTAGAGTTGCCTGAGGGAATCAACATTTCCCCTATGTTCAACATTTCAGATTTGACAGAGTATCATGAAGGTGGAATGAAGGAAGCACTAGCAATAGGGTAGTATGACATTCTAGCACCTACTTCAAAAAGGGAGGAGATTGAAGCAATCTTGGATAGTCGTGTGGGAAGGAGTACCAGAAATAGGCAATATGAAGAATATCTGGTGAAATAGAGAGGAAGGCCTGTGGAAGATTCATCTTGGCTATCTAAGGCAGCGGTTGACCGGTTGGGTTTTCTTCAACCATCTGAGACGTGACGGGGTCACTTCTCAAATTACCCTGGGTGTCTGATGCAGGAGCATCTAGTGGTGTAAGGGCAATCTTGCATCACCCAAAAATAGTTAAATTTCAAGTTTCTCAATTTTTAGATGTTTTTACATTTTTGGATACCCTTTTCATCATAATGAAATTCCCAATTTACGGTTTTTATTTTCTATTCCTGGGTTGAAAGATATTGCAGTTTTAGTTTCCTAGATTTGCACCTGAAAAATCTTTTGAGTTGGATTTGAGGCACTTAGAGCTCCTCGAATGGCCCTAAAACTTTCCAAAATTGGTGTAACAATTTTGAGCGCATTCTTGACTTCGAGACCTTTCCAACAGTTCAAACGGTTCGCGAATCGGAGTCCTGGATCAAAAGTTATGACCCCGGGAAGTTGGCGCACTTTCTAGAAGATACAATTGCAAATGCTTTTTTGAAATTTGAACTTCCTGTTGTAAATTTTCGGTGCTAAACCTCGTAAAATCAAATTTGAATGTTGTTTTGGCTCCAAATTAATTAGGAGCTCTATTTATGGGCGGGTTTCTAATTTTTGGGTAACTTTTTGGGGACAAGCTCGCATATTGCGAAAGGGTTATTCTGTAGCTTTCTGTAACTTGCATGTGTTGTAGAACTTGGAGATTTGAGATCCTCTGCATGTAAGAAACTCCATTTTCTGAATAATAAAATTATTCTCTTATTTGTGGGTTATTTTCTGTGTCTCAGGCTGTGCCCTCATCACATTGACCATCTTGCAAACAACTCAAAACATTTCCAACCACTTCCAAAGTGAAACAATCACAGGAACCATACATACAAAAATACTCCCTCTTAAGCCTCTGGAAGTGAACCTAACCACTTTGCACAAATACCTCCCACTTTTAACAATAACCAAATTCACCCCAATATCAAAAATCAAACACAATATTCAATACAAATGATCAAACAAACAATATGTTCATGAAAGACATTATTTCCACATCTCATGATACTCATTAACTTAGCTACTAATTTACTTAATAAACCATTTACCACAATGAAAGTTGTACTCAATAACTATTGACATGGTAAATTTACAATTTAACTATTGAACAATTATAAAATAAATCAACATTCATTAATTAACCAGAAATATATTCTAATTCATTTATTTAAATAAATCCTTCAATTATCTAAATATAAGTAAATCAATTTTCCTTTCTTAAATAACCATTTTACTTATCTAACATAATCAGTTAATCTCATGGATAGAATTATTCATTTACTATAACCATAATAAATGCATATATATATGTATATATATGTATATATACATACATATATAAATATGTATATATATGTATATATACATACATATATAAATATGTATATACAAACATTAAAAAAGAATGCAATTTATTGTTCAATATATCAGATTATATTGTGGCAACATGTATATATACATACATATATAAACATACATATATATATACATATATGTATATATATACATATATATATATATATATATTAAATCAAATACCAAACAATAAACATATTCATAAATTTATATATAATCGAATTACCAATGCAATGCATAATAATCAAGTTCCAGTCACAATAAATATTCAACGATTATTAAAGATAGGGCGATCAAAATACAATCAAAATAGCCAATATCGGATGTATGGTGCAGGAAGCAAAATCGCCATGCACAGTGTCTAATAAAAAAATAAAGGGCATCGAATTCCCATAAATATGGCTATCAATAAAAAAAATTGAAACCAAAGTGTAAAACTCGACTTATACCGTATTAAAGGTGGGCGTAGGGAATAAGTTACATATTCAACATCAAAAACTAAGCATATAGTATATGCGATACATAGTATTGCATGCCATTGATAAAATATATCCATCAAATAAAAAAACGTAATACTCAGAGGCATCAAAGTAAATAAAAATAGTGACACGATCCATAAGCGCTACAGAGTAGCGAATCCGAAGGGGGAAGATGGAATATTCATCCCTGTCTAGGCGCTCCTAGTCCATAGATCGACACTAAAAGAAAATCGGATGGTTTCCAAAGCATTTCAACTCATGGAGAACAATATCCAAAGCTCCCATACAGATATAGAAAGGGGTTTGAGGAGCTTGCAGAAATACCAACTACATAGCATGCAATGCAATAAGTTACGAATAAGAGCTAAAATGTTGAAGGACAAGCAATGTAGGAGGCAGAGGGTGATTCCAACTAATGGATAGAAGATCTTGACAAGGGTTTGGATTGCAATGCCCTGCTTAATATACACTCGAATTGAGGAAGCATAAAAAGAGTAATGGAATGAATAGAATTCCCAAAAGAAATGGGGTTTCACGGCTACATACAACTACAAAATATTCACAAATCAAATTATAGAAAAAGGGCTTTGGAAATCTTTAAAGAAGACATTCAATAATTATTTCAATTTAGGAATTAAATAGACAAGTAAATGTTTCGTTTCCAGACAACATAATCCTTCAAGCATTCGTTTGCAAAATAAAGATTGAATTAAAAAAAAAACAATAGTCCAACCTGGATCCAATCACTTGGCAGGGTTAGGAATTCGATGCCGAGGTCCGATTTCTTGATTTGCAACTCCAATTCCTTCAAATCCCAAATCAATTTTTTATTTCCCGAAAATCCCAATTCCAAAATCAACAATATTTAAAAATTTGCAATAGTATTTGAAATTTTACAGACAAATTACTCTTTCAACCAAAACATAATGAAATATCTCCCGGTAGAATAATATTTACAGTTAGAGGGAGACCATTCACATTCTCAGAAAAAACCAATCAATTTCCACAATTTAGGATTAACTTTTAATTTATTAAATTAGTCTTTTCCTTCTCACAATAATAAATTTTTAATTAATTAAAATCCTTTTTAATTTATCATATTATTATTTATATTCACTACAATTATTTATATATTTATTTATCAAGACATACTCTAATTTATTTACATTTAATAATCAACTTTATAATTCCACTTTATAATATTTTATTTATTAACTTAGCATTACATTATAATTTATTTTACCATGAACTATTTTTATATAAAATCATTTATATATACTTATCAAAGGTACCTTATTAACTTAATAATTATATTTTAATGCTACAATTAATCATAAGCATTTATCAAACAATTTTAAATCAAATGAACTAAATGCCAATCAATACCATATCACAAAGCAAGGTCGAAAAGCAAGATCATAACCAACCCTGACTGACCATATCAACCATACTAACGACACTGATTGGGTGCAAAATTGGATACTCATCCTCTTCAAGGATGATGGCTAGGTTAGGGGACCAATTACTATCTCTGGTCAACTGTTCCATTGGGTTTTGAGGCATGCTCAAACCTTCCAATTCAGGTGGAGTCAATGCCTAGTACCTGCAACCTACAACACACAAAATAGTCGTGCATATACATATACATATAATCAAGCACACTGCAAAAGGGAATCACAACGTCGCAGGGTACTCACAAGTGAGTAATGCGACACCATTCCCTTTCACCCAAACATATCAATAAGAAATCATCATATAATCACATTAACTCATATAATAGTCAGGATAAGATCAGGCACAACATAATCACACAACAGTCATGATCTAAGATAATCACATAGTACTCATGATAAAAAAAAACCATGTACTAATCATATCATGTGCATAAAACTCAAATAATAGAAATGTCATCACAAACATCATCATAGCAATAAGTCCAATATCAAAAAATGTACCATAATGTCTCAACCCAAAACAAGTCAACTGTCAGTCTATTAGAGAATAGTATGACGGGCGCTACACTCACTTTAGTGTATGTGTCTATTTATGTTTGTAATGTGCATGTTTTACCATATTTTTGACAAATGCGACCAATTCCTCTATTACTAGTCTCTTTTAGAGTGAATTATGCTTAGACACTAGCACAACATGCTAGTGTCTTGGCCATACATACCAAAACTTTGGAATTAAAAATTCAACCTTGTTGTGATTAAGGATGTGATTGTGTTTGTTGGCTTCTCCCAAATGGATACTTGGATATGTTATTTATTTTATATATAAGAAACCTCTTCTCTCCTTTACTATTCAAGAGCAAGAAATCTAGATAACAAGAGCAAGTTAGAAACAAACAAGTAAGAAAGTAAATGATTTGTAGTCTAAAATATGCCAACTTGTGAACTCTATTATTACAACAAATTTATGTTCAAGTATCATGTCATGTTTCTTATTTATTTTTATTATTATTGTATGCACTAACACTTGTAGGATCTCTAAGGAACATATTCCTTCTCCTTGTGTGTGATTTGTGTGATGACATAGATCCAACATGGGTTTAATATTTATGTGGTAAGCTTTATCTTTGCATTGATTGTCATTATTATTATTGTTTTCTTTTCCTCTGCTCCCTCGAGAGCACATTCTTTATCATCAATCATAATTTTTTGTTGTGGAGATGGGAACACCAACATGAGGTTTGACTAAGGCAAGCCCCTATATAGTGCTACCCTTCTCTTTTTATTTTGTAGGTGTCTAGGTTGCTACCATGGAAGGAGGATTTGACATTTTTAGCCTTTTGGAGACTTCTAAACCCTATCTTTTGTATTTCCTAATTTATCATGAAGAGATTAGGTTATTCTAATAATATAGGCATATCTATGTGTTGAATTCCAAATTTTTGTCACATGTGTTCAAACAGTGCCACATTCATATAGGTTATAAACCCTAACTTTTAGCACCTTCAACACTATAGTGTGGTGCACTAGTGTTTGCACGACACTCTAGAATCCTAGATAGTCACCTCCAATTTCTTGTGCTAGGTTCTTCTCTATATCTCCTACCCAAATCCGCTTTATGTTTCTATCTATTTATTCTATAACCTTTTCATTCTATCACATTTAGTCAATTCAATCACACTAGCCTAATTCATTACATAATTACATTAATCCTTTCATTTACAACAAAAGGGACCAACAACATTCTTGGATCTCTCTTGAGGATAATATCCCAACACCACTCCTTCGTTGATTTTTTGTCCCAATGTTTAGGTGAGAAGATTAGTTTTGATTTATTTATTAGTCTAAAACACCTTTCTCCTTTTTCACTTAAATATTTTGGTGAACCCGGCTTAGCTTACAATTGTAGATCTTTTGATTTAATTGTATATATTATTTAAAGTGATTACTTGGTTAATTCATTATATTATTGAATATATTATTTGTCATTTATAAATATTGTGTGTTTAATTGAAAAATCCAAAAGCATTGAAATTTATTAATTTTTTAGAAAAATACAAATCTAAAACATCTTCTATTCTTCTAACATATCATCAACATATCCATCTTGCCATCATTTTCTTCTATGTCCCAATTTTTTGGAACATTTATGTGTCTTTAAAATTATAATTGATTTATGAGTTTCATGACTTGGTGTTCACAATTTGATATGCTTGAGAGAAGAAGTTAATGAATTATGGATTCCCATGCTTTGAATAGCTCGAGTGTTGAGCCTAAGTTTGTTAGCTCATTCGCCCCAGGAAATTTTACAACAAAATCATATTTGGATCATGTTCCTACCTTTTCAATGATCTCTAAATCACAACCTCCTCATGATTTTCTTAGGTTTGATAACTCTGTGGCCTATGTTTCTGAGGCTTGAATTCAAAAACTAGACAAGGAATTCACTAGTTTCTAGGAATTCTTTAGTACAAAATATTTGGTTTGAGAGGTTATCCCTCTCATAGAGAATATTAGGAGATTGTTACTTAATGATTCACAATACATGAAATTTATACATAGTCTAGATCACAAAATGGATTCAAACATTATGATGTTTGATAGTTACACATAGATTATCGATAATAGGACCCTTCAAAACCAAATAAGGACATAGGTATTGATACCCATATTGACATCTCCTATTCCAACATTCATTCTTTTGTTATAAAAACTATTGCACTGTCTGTTAATAGTGTTAACACTAGTTTTAGGAATCCTATAAACTAATATAACTTTGTCCCACCTTCCTCTATCCTCTCGTTTACTTCTCAAAATTTTGATCCAATTGTTTCTCAATATTTTTTTAGCCAACCTCATTCAAATTCACTTACCAAAAATTCCAATCCACCTATTACTAGCTCTAGTCCTTCATATTCCACCAATTCTCAAACCATCTCACCTATCGATTTTGTCATCAACCAACTCTTATAAAATGTGAGCTCTTTACAACAAAAAATATCAAATATGAATAAAAAATCCAATCCCATTCTAATTCTCCATCATATTATGATTATATCCCATTGTCATTCACTATCTAAAAAACTCCAATACCACAAAACATTGAAACACCCCATTTTGAGAAGTATAATAGAAAAGGAGACCCTAATAATCATATATCAACCTTTACCACACTATGCAATGATTTTATATTTGAGGATTCTCTATTAGATAAGATATTTCCTTAGTCATTAAAAGAAATGACCTTGGAATTATTATGTTCATTACCTAATAACTCAATTCATTCTTTCCAAAATTTTGTCAATCAATTCCTCCAAAATTTCCAAGCCGACAAAGGACCTCAAGTCACATTGACTAATTTGGTTCATTGTAATCAAGGGGTGAAGGAGAAGGTGATTGAATTTATAGGGCATTACCAAGCCCTCTTCTCTCAAATATTGTATTATTTTTTGGATGTTGATGTGCAACAAGGTTTCATTGGAAATCTATAGCCACATATTTAGGACAAAATATTGTTGATATGATATCCTTCATTCACACATCTTTGCACAACTCTTTGTGATTACCAACTATTGATTAGCCAATATGATGTCTTTTCCTCACTGACTCATGTTGTTTAGCCTAAAGTTGCTTCCCCAAATCATCAATCATTTAATAAAAAAAAAAAAACTTCATCAAAATTAATTCTTCTTCTTACAACAATGTTCAAGCATAGGTTGCAACTGCAACACCTTCTACTATAGCTCCCTATCAATTTGAACCAAAGATTCAACAATTCTCCCAACTTTTTGGATCCCTTCTATGGCAATGGAAATTGTACTCCCTTCTTAGAGATAGTACAATTCCTTGCCTAATTTGGACCTATTTTGGTACCCTTGAATTAATTACCCTTTAAATCATCATTACTAGGCCCCTAAGACCCATTATTTTGGATCTCGAGGCTTATTTCAACTAAAAACCTGACAAAATAATTTAAACATCAAAAATCTCGAAAACCCACCACAAAAATCTAGGGTGGGACTCATTCGCTACCTTGGGCGAATGAATCCCCCTAGGTGGAACCCATTCACCACCTTGGGTGAATGAGTCCCATTTGGGATATTTTTAAGTTTTGAGTAGGAAAATCACCTTTTTAATTCAAATTTTTGGTTGAGGTCGGCCTTTGAGATCTAAATAACAGTAAATTAGGTGTTAATTCCTATATAAGCAAGTTTCTAAGTCATTTTTATCACCTAAGCAAGCATTTTCAAGAGAAAATTCAAGAGACAAGCATCAAAAATCTTCAAGCATTATTTTACAAGAGCATTCAAGTTTCAAAAGCAAGAAAAGTTGAAGTCTTGGAGTAGCATTAAGGTGTTTTTGCAGGTCTTCAAGCTCACTTTCATTCAAGGTCTAGCATTGTCAAGAGTTGATCATGGTTATCTATGGTGAATCATGATGGATTCTAGGTTGGGGAAATGTAACTATCGATCAAGCCAAGCCTAAGGACTTGTTTCCTAAGTGATCCCATCCTCCATTATCACTCTACTTTCAGCCTAAGGAAGGTACATGTATTATTGAGGCTCACTTGGGTGATTAGAGGTCTCTCAAAGTGATTCATTCATTGTCATATTTCCATTTATGCATCTCATTCTTACACATTGGAATAGGGTGGTGGCACCTTCAAATTTTGAAAATTTGAAGTGCCTACATTGAAAATTTTGCCTTTGCACACTCAAAAGTGCACCTGAAAAATCTACCTAGATGACCTATTTTGGAGGGTCATAATTTGGAGCCTGTTTATTTTCAAGCCAAACCCCTTGGTGGACACACTCATGTGACATATGTGGGCAGAAATGTCAATTTCTTAGCTTCCCATGATAAGTTTTGATAGGGTTTTGAAAAGTGAAGCTTGAGGGTTTTGACATTTTTCTGCTGTTTGCAAACTCTCAGTTTTGCGAAGTGGCCTCCCGTTTGAGCTTATGTTTTGCAACTAAATGATTGTCATGACAAATGGATTGTTTTTCTCCTTTATCCCTACATTCATATACTCCCCTGTCTAGTTTTAGAGACTTATGATCTAATTTTCTATTTTTTTGAGATCAAAAGAAAATGCAGATTGTTCACTTTTTGCATCTGCATTTTTGACATGTTTCAAGGTGGTCAACTTTAACCCCTAATATCTTGCGAAGAACAATGATTGAAGAAAATACCTCTTGCAAACATGCTCAGTGTACCTAAATGAGCTTATGTTTCCAGTGGAAACCCCCCAGAAGTTGTTTTGATATTTTTTCAAAGTGGTGACTTTGAGAGCCCTAATTGGTTTTGGATAGCTACATTTACAAAAAGTCTAACTGAGCAAATTTGGAATTGAATATCTCTCACCTTGTGATCTGTTTCTTTGATCCATCTATTTCATCGCATTCTCAGTTCAAATTTCTACATGCCTATAAGTTTTCATGGCTCCAGGAGGTCATTTGACTGGTTTCCTAGGGCGATTCTAGAGGCCACTTGACCTATTTGATTCACTGTGCAAAAGTTCCTGAAAGAAAATTTTAATGGCAACCCAGTTCATGTTTTCACCTCAAGAGCACTCAAAAGTAGTGTCAAGTCAATTCAAGTATGAAATTTGTTTCAAAATGATTGTTTTTTAGCCGAGCCCACAAGGGGACCCGACCTGTGACACACAATTTGAGGATAACTTATTAGTTAAGAGGTGGTTATCAAAGGGATTTGCAATGGCTGCAAGACTATCATGGAAAAGGAATAATAAGTAAGAACTAGGGCTCTTATGTGTGGATGAAGTGAAAATTTCCATGTAAAGAATAAAAGGTCATATGCATATGTTGTGTAGACCTCGTCAGGAAAAAGGGTATAGTGACAGGTCAAAGCTTTATTTTGCTTATATGATGAGTCATTTCTCAACATTCATGGTTTGCAAAATACTTAATTAAGCTAAGGAGCATCAAAAAAATGAGGATGGAAAGGATCATCATATGGATATTCAATCCAATGGGGCTATTATATTGAATGCACATAATTGACATTCTCTTGTCCTCCTTGCCATTTAAAACTATCCCTTTATGGAGATTGCACCATGTAGCTTTTCAACATGGAGAAAAAAATAAATTAGTGGGAATGAGAAGGCTAAAAGGCATAATCATATACACAAATCAATTTGCAAGTTACAAAGTCTCAAATGTTAGAGAAGATGATGGGAAAGGTTGAGGGTGCCAAATTTGTTTTGATGACTTACCTATACAATCTTTGTTACTGTTCTCACTACCCAGAAACATTAATTGAGTTGAAATCGGTCATACATTTGTAAGCTGTCACCGTTTGCTAACATGTCCTACATACTATTTCAAATTGATAGTTTTGCCTGAAGGAAGATTCCATCCCAAGCTTTATGTGTTGTGAATGTTTGAATTTCTTCCATTGATTGGAGGAAGACGATGTTCTACTTGTTACTGAAAAGGAAGATCATTTAAATGGGTAAATATTGTTAGGTTTTCCTGACTTTGGGGGCGCACATCATGCCTTGTAGCTGTGGCTTAGATTTGAGAATAATATTTAATTGTAACTAAGGGAATTTTCCTAGGGTTAGCAGATTAAAGCATTAACATAAAAACCCAAATTGATAATGAAGTGCAAAGGAAAAAAATGAAAACAAATGAAAATATCTCACCAAAATATCTTCATTCTCCATGGCTGACCTCCATTATACCTTCTCAACTTGCTGCAAATATGATGTTTCCCTCATATTTATGATGAGCAATCCAATGACAATGACAAGCCCTAAGCAAATGTTGAAGGATTTGAGTGATTACATGCAATACTAAGCTATAATGTAACTAGTAAGCATCTAAATTATGTCTAAATTATGCCAAATGAAATGTAAATATGCCTATGACAAGAGCTAAGATGACAAGATTGCAAAAAAATGACAAGAGTGCCTAAAACAAGAGTGCATGAGGTTGCAAGATGACATGAGATGACAAAACAAGATTGCATGAGATGACAAAAGGAGACCAAAATTGCCATTTTATAGAAAATGCAATTTTGAGTGAATGGTCAAGATCAAAAGTTGACAAATGCCCTAGATTCAATTTGACAACCCAAAATTAGGGTTAGGGAAACATTAGGTCAAATTTGAAATGAATGGACATGATTTATTTTTAGATAATCAAATCAAGGGTTGACAATGCATGTGACAAGAGATAAGATTGGCACAAAAAAAGAGGTGGCTGGAAAATCAAATAATAAATGGAAATTATTTGATTTTTTTGAGGAAAAAGACTATTTTGAATTAAAAATTAATTTAATTCAAAAGGTGGGACCACATGACAGTAAATAATTAATTTAAATTATTTACTAAAAAGGGGGAAATGTCAAATAAGATAATTAAATAATTAAAGATAATTATTTAATTAGAGAAGGTGACCAATAATTAAATAAATTAAAGAATTTGTTTAATTATAAGAAGACTTAAGAATTAGTGACATATTTAAATGAATAAATGAAATTTATCTATTTAAATAATTAGGAGGAATTATTGGACAAGGATAATTAAATAGATTAAGAAATTTATTTAATTATGGGAAGATATTAGACAATTAGTGACGTATTGAATAAATAAATAAAATTTATTTATTTAATAATCATGAAGAATAAAAAAACATGAATTAATTAAATAATTATGAATTATTTAATTAATAGTCGAAGGTGGACCAAGGCCATAATTAAAAGTGTCTTAATTATGCTAGGAAGAAAAAGGTGAAAAATAGAGCTTGCAGGGTTAGGTCATTTTTATGTGTCTACATTTTACCCCTCTGTCATAATGCAGCCTGTCGCATTGCGACTGGCTCTCTCCTAGACATCCCAAGTAATGTGCCACAATTTGAATTTTTGGTAGAATAGTTGTTGGTCCATGCATATGATATCTCATAATTAGAGATGGTATGCGAGCTTGTTGGTCTCGATTCTTCTTGTATCAAGACATTTATGACTATCTCAAGTCCCAAACCCTTCCCCCCAACCTGTCCAACAACCAGTGAAAATATTTTATCCGAAAAGCCACTCGATACACCATCATTAGCGACACCCTTTACCGTCGTAGCTTTGAAAACACCCTCCTTCAATGTCTCGACACCAACGAAGCACACATAACCTTACACGAAGTACATGAGGGTATATGTGGGTCTCATTCGAGTGGTCCTACTCTAGCCAAAAAGATAACAAGACTTGGGTATTATTGGCTGACCATTGAAAAAGATGCACTTGAGTTTGTCAGGACTTGTCACCAATGTCAGATACATAGTGATTTAATTCATGCTCTAGCACAAGAACTCTGACCGATTACATTTCCATGGCCCTTTGCACAGTGGGGACTCGACCTCGTGGGAAAAATCCACCCTACCTCCTCCAATGGCCACAAATTCATTATCACCGCCACTGAGTACTTTAGTAAGTGGATTGAAGCCATCCCCCTTACATACATAATTGACAAAAAAATTTTCAAATTCATTCTTAACTACATCATTTGCTGATATGGTATTCCGCAGTCCATCATCATAGACAACAGATGTCCGTTCAAAAACCAAGACGTTCGTGAGTTATGTGAGCGATTCCATATTCAACATCATTTCTCAATGCCATATTACTTGCAAGGAAATGATCAAGCTGAGGTGTCCAATAAAAACATCCTTAAAATTCTCAAAAAGACTATCAATGACATGGTCGTGACTGACACATCCAACTTAACCCTGCTCTATGGGTTTACTACACTAACATTGCATGCCTACAGGAGCCACGCCATTTTCCCTGGTCTTTGGAGTTGAAGCCATATTGCCCATCGAGGTTGAAATTATTTCCTTACAAGTTTCCCTGAAGGGTCTGGTAGATGATGAAAAATACAGACAGTCATGACTACACAAGTTGGAGATGTTAGAGGAAAGAAGACATAATTCCCTGAACCATCTACAAGAATATCAAAACCGTCTCTATCATAGTTACAACAAGAGAGTCATGGTTAGGAAGTTTGACATTGGCGATTTAGTCCTCATCCAAAATCCTAAGAATCAGGTTGACAGAGAAAAACCTAGCAAGTTTGAACCAAATTGGCTGGGTCCTTACATCATCATATCCTCTTTCGGATCTAGAGCATATCATCTAGCTACTCCAGATAGTGAACAACTGACAGAGCCCATCAACAGTCTACATCTTTGCAAGTTCTATGCATAGCATTAGAAAGTTGGGCCGAAAACCTTAAAAATACAAAAAAAAAATGAAAAATATAGAAAAAATCGTCACCTTGATGAAAACCTGGCAAACGAGCATCCCGGTGACAAAAAAAAATCTAAAAATGACAAAAATAGTAAAGATAAATAATTCGTCCAAAAGTGAAAACTTGGTAAACAGGCACTTTGGATAAGTACCATGGTGAAAACCTGGGAAATAGGCACCATGAGTAGTCAGCCATTGCTCTTCCATCTACTATCACTCTATCTGCCTTAGTCCATAATAAACAATCACTTTTCCAACACCACCTTGGAACCCATCACAAAAACCATGTCATTTTCTCCCATGGCTGATAATGATTGACATTAAGTCTTGCATATCACTCATCCATCACCCCGCACACATCCTTTCTGCATTTGTCTAGTTGGCTAGTCTTGGACTTGACTAAGGGAAAAATTTCATCAGATGACTGTAGTGGGTATCGCACATGGTCTCGATAATAAAAAAAGTCCTGAAAAAAACTTAAAAATCCTAAAAAGCCCTAAAAAAATCCTTAAAATTATAAAAAGCCCTGAAAAAATCCTAAAATTCCTAAAAAGTCTTGAAAAAATCTTAAAAGTCATAAAATGTCCTAAAAAAGACCTAAAAATTGAAAAATGTCCTAAAAAAATCCAAAAACCCAAAACAGAGTCAATGTCAATTAAACTAGTCCAGTCAGTCTAGTCGGTCATGTCAGTCAGTCTTGGTTAGTCATCCGAACTACATTGTCTTTGTACATTTGCTACATAGCCAAGGCTCACCTTGGAGCCCTCGAGACATTAGGTCAGTCCTTTTAGGTTGTCAAAATAAAAATCATGGCTCAATCTTTGGTCATAAAGACAAAGTCATTGGTTGTGTCGAACTATGAGGTCTCTGAGTGTATGACGTAGGTAAGGCCATCAATTGATGAGCCCCCGATGCTACACTAGGTCATCCCATTAGGGTTCATGACACTGTACTAGCACACACATCAAAAGTCTTCAAGTCAAACACATCATCTCCAAACAAGCAAACTATTGCAACCAAACTTTGGCAATTCTTCAGTAAACACGTCAAACACATCAGCATACCAACATTGACATGTAGTCAACAACAGTCAAACTTTAGTCAACAACAGTCAAATTTTAGACAATCTTTGTCAAAATAAATCAAACTTAGTCAAAATCAGTCAAATAGTCAACTCTTGGTTATCGTTCAGATGTGTCCTTCTGAAGTGTGGCCTTTGTCATTTATACCTCAGGATGTGTCCTTCCTAGGTATTGTCACCGTCACCCAAAAATTTGATGGATTCTTTGGACATTTGAGGATCGATCCTCTTAACATTGACATTATTCAGGATGTGTGCTTCCTGAATTTGGCAACCTTTGACATTGTCAAATATGACATCCTTAACTTTTGACAAATTTGACACCTTTGGCATTCGACATCTTCAAACCTAGCATCTCGACATTAAAACACCTGACATTTAGACACACTTGGAAAACACTTGGCACTTGTCTTTGGATTTTTCATCATATTACTAGTTTCTTAGCGATGTCCTGACAACAGGATTTAGAGAAGCAACGACGTATCATGATGATTGTCTTGTCTTGTCTTTTTGACAATCATGTTGCTAGTTCCTTGAGGATGTCCCGACAACAAGATTTAGAGGATCAACGACTTTTCATGACTTGTCTTTCTTATCCTTTTATGCTTATAGTTGGTTATGATGAAAAGACTAGGGCAATTGCACTCTTAGTATGAGTCATGATCATCTTTGTCTGTGATTGTTTATCTTAGGTGATGGTATGAACTTGCACACCTTGATCTATGTCATATCATGGTGTTTGTTGGTCATTACAATAATCCACCCAATGATGATTAAGAGAAATAATTATTAAATTCCTATAGTAATATGTTGAAGGATTTGGTATCTGCACTAACATTCATCTCCTTTTGTCTTTTCATCCTATCTTGTCCATCTCACGATGATATCCTGTGACATACAAAAACATAAGTGCATACATGATCACATAGGCATTGCATTAGGTCCATACATACATCATTTATATCATCAAAACCATATACATTACATCACATATTACATCATACATATATAGTCATGCATTAACATAATCATAAACATGGCATCCATTCAAATAAATACATTATGCATATCATCATCATTCATGGCATAGCATCATCATGACATAAATAAACATAACATCAAGATGACATCACATCATAAATAATCATCACATAAACATACATGATAATGCATAAATCACATCACATCACATAACACATATAGGCTGCATCAAAACTGCATCATATATATATATCACCTCAAAAACAATGTCACAGGATAGAGTCATGAGATATCCCAAAAATAAGAGCTCGTAGGCTTGATGGTCAAACATAAATGTTATGACAAGTGTCTAAAATGTACTAATGCAAGATAATAATAAAAATGTCTATGCTGAGCTCTCCTCATCCCCTCGAGGAGAAGATCTAGGGGATTGATGCTCTGTCAAGGGAACAGATGCCACCATGGGTACTATAACCTGTGCCTGGGAGGCTGAAGGATTTGTCACTGTGACCTGTATTGACGACATTATCTCTGTGGTAACATGAGGCTGCGAAGACACTGCGACTGATGGATCTATCACTAGAGGCTAGCTTTGTGCTAACCTGTGCCTTGACCCAGTGGAACCATGATTGTGGCCTGATCTGTGACTTGAGGCATGCCTATGGGAGTGGGTAGACCTGTGCCCTGCTGACTGTCCTGAGGAAGTGGACCCCCTGTACTGCTCTGGCTCCTGCTGCTGCTGCCACTCCCTGACTACTACCATTTCCTGTCCTCATTTGAGATCGTGTGAAGGTGGGATCTTGCCTCTCAGGTGGCACTTCCTACTCATATAATAGCATGTACCATCCCAGATGGGTGCTAACCCTAGCAAACTCTCATGCCATATCCCCTGACAATCTTGTACATAACCATGCAAACTCCATGCACCATCGAGCTGACTCCTGCTGGAAGATCACTGCCTGATCCCGCTCTACCCTAACCACCTCCAACTATGACTATATGGCCCTGACCTATGCCGTGCTCTCATCTAACCTCCTCTACAGGTCTACCACTTGTTGATTTTTAGTCACATCATGTGGCAGTGGTAATCTTGAAGGTGCATCCTTCTCCCCCTCTACCATCCTCCACCTCAATAGTCGTTCCACCTCATCTATGGCATCATCGTCATCTCTGAAATCATCCTCCTCTCCTCCAACTCCCTCATCCCTTGGTATGTCAACCTCCATCTCTTATCTAGCCTCCTCCTCTGCCACATGCACCTCCTTTCTGGCCTCCTCCTCTACCACATGCTCCTCCTGCCTCGGCTCCTCCTCTCTCTCCTCCTCCTCGACTGCCTCGGGGATGGAACGTAGTGCTGCTCTAGCCACACGCTGTCTCACTCTCTTGGCCTGCCTCCCTTCATCTCCTCCTTTCCTCCTTCACCTGCCATCTCCCCCATCATGTCCGTCATCTCCATCCTTCCCTCCACCCATTCCTCCATCTCTCCCTCGGCCTCTGCCTCTCCCCCTATCTTTGGCTCTACCTTCCTAAACACCTCGCGACGCATGTGGAATGATTGATCTCCTATCAATAGGCTCCAGTCCATCTAAATTTTTCAAAGGCACTGGGTGATGCATTTGCTAGCATAAATCATAATATGATGTAGTCGCTGGATCAGCCACTCCTCCGCTCCACCCCCATGGCTGCACTACCAGCCCATCAATTTGTTGCTCTACAAATGGCACAGATATCGGTGGACCCCATGCCGACTCTCTAGACGACTTGGCGTACTCGACTGTACCTATAGGAACACCCTATTGCTCATTGAATTGCTATAGTACCCTCTGAGGTAGGTACATATCTATGATCAGCTGACTCTGCACAATCCTGCCAATCAAGTATTTGAACTGCTTGCAAAAACTAAGATGATCGACTTCATTCTCCCACTGCCCGCAATCCCTCTATAGCCTCCAAATGAAAGATATCATGGTGTCAATCCGGTGTCTCCAATAGCCTGTCTAACCAACTTGGGTCTACTGGAAAGCTCTTGCATAATAATATACATATGGCATGCCATCCGCCAGCTGTGGTCTCTGGATAGGAGGACGAAAGATAGCAACGTGCTCCCATGCCCAGATCATTAGGAGTGTCGTCCCGCAACTGATACTCTGCGCTCTCCCGTAGGCCACCTCATGTAACTGATGATATAACATCCCTAATAGGCAAGGTCCCTAGGAATACGCGGTCCTATCCCATCTCATCTCAACGAGTACATCCCCCCAGCCAATAGGAAATCCGTCTCCACGGTGGTCTAGAATCAGTACACCTTTGATCAATGTCGCCAATAGTGAATCAAATCGCCCATAATGCTCTGCCACGAACTCCTAATGGATCTCATAACCCTCAATCCCCAAATTGGTGCCCTAATCATGATAATAAGTTGTGAATGTCTGGTAACCATGCTGTGGGTCATATACTATCTACTCTCCTTAGATCAATAGGGGAAGAATCTGATACACATCCTCAAGAGTGATAGTAGCCTCCCCCGTCAGCAAGTGGAAGGAGCAGGTCTCCGAATGCCATCTCTCACAAAGTGCAATTAGAAGCCCCCTATTTTCTTGGATAATGGGCATATAGGTGACATAGTATAGTCCTAGACGCATCAATCGTCGTCACTCTCTCTCCTGCAGTTGGTCCCGAAATGTGTATGTGGATGGCCTGCTCTCTCGAGTATAAATAAGCGCTAATTGTCTCTGCACATGTCAAAACATGCATCAACACCTTATTGAAAAGCATCATTATCATTTATCTAACTTAAAAGCATTTAAAATTTGAAACTAAACAAAGTCGGCCTTGGTCAAAGTCAAAGTCAAATGCATCACGTTGACTTCATTTGCATCGCAATAAGGCATTTGTGTCACTCCGTACTTTGATTGCTTCTTGATTTGGCAATTGCATCATTCCCACTCCCGTTTGTGTCACAAAAAAGCACTTGCGTCACCATATTCGTCACATGTGTCACTTAGTTCAAATGCATTGCTTGCATTTGGGAATGCATCGTAATATTTCAAATGCGGCATTACACCCCTCTTTTGCGTCGCGATTTAGAAAATGCGTCATGGTTTTTCACAAATGCGTCGTACTTTATTGCTCTATCCTAATGACCCTTTGCATTTGCGTCGCGACGCATCAAATGTGTTGAATGCGAACATGAATGTGGCTTACGCACATGCACATGCATCGCAACACATTTTTTATTTGACCTAAAACCCTAAAAATGACACGAAAAATGATGAAATGACAAAGTAAGATAGGGGTACGTACTGCTGGCTTTGAGCCCTCTGGTCGCCTGTAAGTCTGTACGATCTCCCAGCGGTGCCTGGTCACTAGAATCACCATCTTCGCCAAAGTCCTCGCGTTGAGCTCTCAAATTTACTAAGGTGAAAAGTGAAAATGAATTGAATTTTACCCCATTTTCAACCTATTTATAGGGTCAATGTGGCATTTGTCAATCCTTTTATTACTGAAGGATATTTTGACCAACTTTGACCACCCTTTTTGGCTGCTTTAAACTCCTCTAAATCCTAAATTGTCTGCGCCATCCTTTTTCTGGTCATCAAATTGACTTATCGAGACACTTTCCAAATTTTTCTGTCCCCGGGCCAAAATTTGAAAGTAGAGAGCCAATTGTAGCCATTGCGTCTGCTGCCTTGTTCTGTGCTCTTAGAACTTGTTCAAAAGTCAACATGTGAAAATATGTCTGGAAGCTATCAACCATTCGTTTGTAAGGCATTAATTTCTCATCCATGGTGTCATAGTCATCATTAACTTGGTTGATGACCAACTGAGAATGTCCATAGACATGAAGTGTCCTGATTTTCCATTTTATGGCCATATGGAGTCCTGTCACAAGTGCCTCGTATTCTGAAATATTATTTGTGCATGAAAAAGCAATGCGAAATGACTTGGGGATGGAGTCTCCTTGTGGTGTGATAAATAATATTCCTGCCCCTGAGCCATGACTGGTATGAGACCCATCAAAGTATAGCCTCTAAGACGACTTAGGTTCTGTATGAAATATGGACTCATCTAGAAAGTCTGCCACTAATGGATGATCACTTTGTACAGATGCATCTTCCAGTTGGTCTGCTATCACTTGTCCTTTGATGGTCTTTCGTTCCACATATTGAATGTCATACTTGCTCAAGATCATAACCCATTTTTCCAGACATCCTGTCAGTGCTGTATGACTCAAAAGATATTTTAGGGGGTCAATCTTTGCTACCAACTGTGTCTTGTGATTCAACATATAGTGTCTTAGCTTTTGAGCAGCAAAGACAACTGCTAGACATGCATGTTCAATGGATGTATAGTTTAACTTATATCCAACTAGTGTCCGACTAATGTAGTATATGGCCCATTCTTTTCCTCATGGTCGTTTTGTGCCAGTAGTGTCCCCAGTGCTAAAGTTGTTGCAGAAATGTATAGAATCAAAGGTTTCCCTTCAATAGGTGGCATTAAAATAGGTGGTGACAAGAGATAATCTTTTATTAGTTGAAAGGATTCTTGACATATATCTGTCCACACAAAGGGGATACCCTTGTGTAGAAGATATTTAAATGGTTGACACTTGTCGGGCAATTGGGCTATGAAGCGTTAGATAGATTGCAACCTGCATTGTAATGTCCTGAGTTCACTTATCCCTTTTGGAGGAGGCATGTCTAATATTGCTTTCACTTTGGTTGGATCGACCTCAATGCCTCTACGAGAAACTATGTATCTTAGAAGTTTACCTAACGTGATGCCAAAGACACATTTCTTCAGATTCAAGTGAACCTTGTGTTCTTCCAGTCTCTTGAAGATTTTTTCTAACACATTCAAATGATCTTTTCTTGTCAAAGATTTACCCAAAAGTTCATCCACATAATCTTCCATTATCTTGTGCATCATGTCATGAAATATCATTGTCATAGCTCTCTAATACATGGCGCCTGCATTTGTAAGACCAAAAGGCATGAAATTCTAGTAGTATGTACCCCAAGGACAAGTGAATGCTATTTTATGTTGATCTTCGGGGGTGATGCAAATTTGATTATAGACTGAGAAACCATCCATGAGGGACATCATCTCGTACCCTGCCATGAGATCAACTATGATAGCTATGTTTGGAAATGGAAAGTCATCTTTTGGACATGCTTTGTTTAAGTCTCTAAAATCTGTGCAGACACAGATCTGACCATTTGGCTTTGTGACTGGTACAAGATTAGATATCCATTCAACATAGTCAATAGATCGTATGAATCCTGCGTCTAGCTATTTTTTGAGTTTAGCTTTGACTAATAGGGCGATTTGAGGATGCATTTTGCGCAACTTCTATTTTACTAGTTTAATGTCTGGCAGTAGTGGAAAATGGTGCAAAACCAATTCTGGATCCAACCTAGGAATATTGGCATATGACCATGCAAAATTAATCTTTCGCTCTGCAAAGAATTGGTGGAACTTAGGTTTCTCTTCTTCTGTCAGGGATGCCCTAAAGAGGACCATTTTGGGATCTTCTGCTATTGTCTATAGTGTCCTCTATGAGCATTGCTAATTTCTCTTGAGTCACGAGAAGAAATTCTAGTCCTCCATCTCTGGGCACCTCAAAGAGGTTTTCACCCACATATATGTCCTTTATTTTTATTTTTCTGTCTTTAGAAGGTGCCTTTTGGTTTTCACCTAAAGACGTTCCATTTTTTGTTTTATTTTTATTTTTCATTTTGCAACTAGAGGACAAAGCAGTCTCCCCGAAGTAGGCTACACAATCTAGGTCAATAGCAAATCTAGCCTTGTGATCACCACTGGGTATTCCCTCACGTAGTCCCATAAATTCTGCAATGGCCTCATCATTCTGAAATATGCCCATGATTGGCGGGCCTTGTTGATCCCAATTGATTAGTTATGGGTAGACTAAGGAGATACTATCGTTAGTGTTGGTGAATTGTGGGGAGGACACAGAAAGCATGCAAATAGATTTAGAGACATTGAAAATGAAGTTGTCATCATCCAATTCCCAATCAGATTCTATCCAATATTCTCCTTCACTTGACTCATAGTCATTGTCAAAATAAGGGACAAAAGGACTATCATTATGGTCGGTAGTGGCATGTGACAACTTAGATGAATCCAAATGATGGTCGTTAAGTTCAGATGGTTGGTCAGATAGGTCGGGTGTATGGCTAATAGGACTAGAAGATGACTCAGGTTTGTCATTGTTCCTTGGGTCAAAGGGCCTAACCCCGCTTTCTTGTTTCTGTGGGATCTTCAGATTGTCACCTGTATGAATTTTAAACGTTTGCCAAAATATTTGTTCAGAGGTAAGTTCTCTAGGTTCAAGGAAGAAGTCATCAAGGCAACAATCACTAAGGGATCATTGGGAGCCATGTTCCCACTCATGGGAGTCAATTTCGGTAGGGGATTCCTCAATATTCTTGACACTTTTCGAAGCATTCACACTCTCACTCGAAATTCCATTGGTACGTCAATCATCATTTTTGGGTAGACCATACCCTAACCCAAGATACTTTGGTCATTTGGAAGGTTCTATGGGCTCTCTTTGCCTTGTTTTATTTTTTCCAAGGCCACTATTTCCATCGTAGCCTTTAGCCTTCATCATGTCATATCCTATGCCATATATCTTAACTGGTAATGGGGGTAAGTCTTTCATTTCTTTATAAAGCCATCCTGTTATTTCGGCAATGTCTTCGTTGTTCATGTCTCCCCATTTTATGAAAACTGTCTTTGGTGGAACTTTGAAGATTTCTTTAGGTTCCATTTTGAAACATGGCCAACCATAGACCTTCAAAGACTTGAGTATTGTTGTGATGTTATATTCCGTATTTAGTTTGAATTCTCCACAACCTAGGTCCTAGATCTTGACAGTGGACTCAACCTTAGGAAGTGAGGAAGATGATGGTGTGGCAGAAGATGTGGACAAAGTGGACATGGATGATGATGCAAGTGTGGATGGGTCAATGAATTTGGAAGAAGAAGAGATAGGAGCTTCTCGGTTGATGGGCACTTGATGTTCGGAAATACCCCTTAGGTTGGTATAATATTGAAAAGGGTCGGGGTCTCCATATATGGTGATTTTTGTGCCATCAAAGGGAAGCTTCAGGCATTGGTGGTAGGTGGATGGAACAACTTTGAGGGTGTGAATCCAAGGTTGGCCAAGCAGGATATTATAATGTAATTCAAGATCCAGGACTTGGCAAGTTGTGTCCACAATGACGGGTCCAACTCTTATGGGAAGAGTAATCACACCACGAGAGGAATGTTCTTTGTCATCATACACTTTTATGACTATGCTCTTTGTTGCGTCTACGCAAGCATCAAAAAATCCTAGAGCCTTAACCAGTTTTAAGGAGCATATATTTAGTCCTGCTCCGCCATCTACTAAAACTCGTCTGACCTTGTGCTTATGGATGAAAACCTCAATGTGTAATGTGTTGTTATGGTTGGACTTTGGTGATGAATAATATTGGTTAGAAAATGTTACATGATGGGGTGTAGTGAGATAACCCACCATGGACTCAAATTGGCTGACATCAATGTCTTGAGGGTTAGTGGAATCTTGCAAGGTTTTGTCAAGTATTGCCTTATGCGTAGAAGAAATGTGAAGCAGTTCAAGTATGGATATTTGTGCAGGGGTTTTTCCTAGTTGGTCAATGAGGTTAAACTGACTCTTAGGTTGGGATTGCTTCGCAGATGGGCCTGGTATTGTAATTTTTGGTTGTTGAGGAGGTGGACCAGCTATGGTGATTTTTTCACTTCGAGTAGTAGCATTACATTCGGGTGCTCTTTTGATAGTTATGGTATTGACATATTCATCATCCGTTCATACATTATTAATGATGGTTTCTCCTGAATAATCAAATGCAGCGCAAGCATAGTTGGCTTGATTGTTGTTAGTCTTGGGACCTGATGAGGAGGCTTTATTAGAACCATGGTCTTGTAGTGGGTTCTTATGAATGGTATTGTCTGCATTGGATGCAAATTGTGGCCCACCCACTTCAATTACTCAATTTTTAATGAGGTCTTGTAAAATGTTTCTTGGTTGCCGACAAGAAGATGTTTTATGCCCTTTAGCCTAATGGTAATCACATAAAGCGTTATCGTCCAACCATGATGGTTTAAACTACCCTGGGTCATATGGTTTAGGGTTCTCAAGTGTGATGAGACCATTTTGAAGGAGCTTCTTAAGGACATCCTCAATTGGCTCTCCCAAATCGGTGTATGTTCGTCTTTTCAAAAATTGTCTTGTTTGGCGGGGTTGTCCTTGACTTTGACTATTTTGACCATTTTGGTTATTTTGAATGACATTGGTGGGGGGTGTCAGTATTGTTGTTGGTTTGTTTTGTGGCTGAGCTCCTTTAAGAGCAAGCACTGGTCCCATCGTGTTCACATCCTTGGCATGAACAACGCCGTCATTGGTAACATGTTTATTTTTGACCCAATACTTATTTTTATCTGTGGGCAGATTTGCGTTTGTGTTTTTAGGACCATATTTTAATTCCCCTTTAGCAATGAGGGATTTCTCAACTTGGAAACCTTTTTCAACTAGGTCTATGAAGGTTGTGCAACAATGAACTTGCAATCCATATTTCAATGGGCCTAGGAGTGTTTGGACAAACATGTCAACCTTTTCTTTCTCAGGTATGTCAATGTGACAATGACTTGCTAGACTTCTCCATCTTTGGAAGAATGGGATAAATGTTTCACCAACATCTTCTTGTGTAAGATTGCATAAGCTAGTGATGGAGGTGTCCATGTCAATGTTATACACACAATTTTTTACAAATTTGTCTTTAAGTTCATCCCATGTTTCTATCCCTTTTAGAGTGGAGAACCATTCAAGTGAAGGTCATGTAAGACTCTTAGAGAAAAGTCTCATCAAGTAAGTCTGTTCATAGGCAATTTCCATATAGTTGGTCATGAATTCTCAAATATGTTCAACATGATTTGTCTTGCCCTTATATTTGGTAAAGTGTGGTGCCACATATCCAAGAGGGAATGGTGGCTGTAGACACTCAAATTTGGTCTAAGCCTATGACTTCAATTTCTTCATAATTCATATCTTCATGGTCATGATTAAATAATGTTAATTATTTAATTATTCTCTAAAGTCCTTAATTCTTCTATTAATTAAATAAACATAATTTTTTAATTAATTCATTCTAATATTTATTCAACTATTAATTAAATAATCTTAATTATTTAATTAATTCACTTTATCTTTATTTTATCCTGATTAATTAAATAAACGTTCATTATTTAATTATGTCACTAATTAACTTTATCCTCTTTCTTAAATTAAATAAATTCTTATTTAATGTACCTTTATCATATTCCTGACTATAATTAAATAAATACTTTAATTATTCATTTAACCTTTTCACCACTTAATTAAATAAATCTTATTTATTTAATTAATCCTTAAATGTCGAATCTTGAATTAAATAAATCATTTAATTCATAAAAGTCTATTTTGAACACATTCTTCTATATTTGGATAAACGCTTAAGTTATCTAAGTATTCATTCTTACTCAACTCGAGATCTATTTAAATCAGTTAGTTATCTCTTGATTTAATGTTTGAGTGTCTTTTGCGAATAAACTCTCTGGCATAATTAGTCAGTCATCTAGTTCTGACTTATATGCATGCACATGCTTATTAATTAAATATCTTTATTTAATTAATTAAATCTTGTGCGTGCATTTGAACAGAACGTTACTTTTAATCTATCTTTATCTTTGTCATGCAAAGACTATTCTTCTATTTTCGAATACCTAACTCAAAGATTAAATCATTTATTTAATCTTTATTTCTATTTCTAGTTTTTATCACTCATGTCACTACTAACAGTTGTCATAATGCATGTACAATCTTTTGATCTCAACCGTCCATTGATCTTTCGATCTTGGCCTGTCGTTCGAATGATCAATTTTCTATAAATTGATCTGTCTTTCATTATTTCAGACTCTTTCGAAATCTTGTGACTTTTGGAACAATTATCTTAATATTCGATGTTTCATTATTATCAAAATCCTTAGGCTATGCTTGCACAAAAATACTAAAAATATGAGGGCAGGTACACTACAGAAAATGAAATGGAGAAGGACAACAAAGGTTATCCATGGAGTTACATCGATCTTTGGTGAGATTGTTTTATGTTTTAGCTTATTTCCTTTGTTCTTTGTTGTTTGAATTTAGATTACATTAGGGCTTGATCGCATTGAGTGTTTGCTTTTGACCTTTCATTATATTTCTAGATGTTACAGTGGCATGTAAAAATTTGTGTCAAAAGGGTATAAGCATAGGTCATATGACATGTGTGACTTCTTGTCAGACGTTTGCATGTTTTCTATGGTCTTTTGTAAGTGAGCCACTCGAGCTATCAAGGCATCGATTATGGGATTATTTGTTACATCACACATGGGAGTGATAGGTATCCCATGGGTCCCCATTTGTTGTGAAAAGACATTGGTGTTTTGTTGGGGGATGTGTTGTTGCTAGATGTATGATGTTGTTTGGTTCACATGTTGTTGGTATTGAAAGTTTGGATTAGGGACTTGTTGATGAGTGTGAATATGTGATGAATATGTCAGAATGTGCCCTCCAACCATTTGAGTCAAAATTTGGGGAATATGTTGACCATGAATATTTTGGTGTCCAAATGGTGCCATGTGCTGCGTATTCGGATTGCCTTGTCCAAATTGTTGGAATTGTCCATGGGGAATGTTCATGTTTTTCTCTTGGGAAGTATTGGTATTAAATTGTGATGACGTGTTAACATTTGGTTGTGGTCCTCAAGTAAAGACACATCGTTTACTTCCTCCAAAGGGATTGAATGAGGTACCAATGAAAGGATTTGATGATGAGGCACCCATGGCACTAGATGAAGCTCCAAATAGAGGATTTGAAGAGCTTGCCCCCATTGATGAGGATCCAAAGGTGGCTCCAACTGATTGTGATGATATTGTTGACATTATTGGCATTTATTGTGCCATGGCTTGTGACATGGTTGGTGTCCCTCCAAGTGATGCTGCATTGATTGAATTGGAATTGTTTTGATTGGTTGTGTCATTGGAGGTAGCATTAATGGTACTTGTGGTAGTTTGCAAGGTAGCACCAACATAAGCATTGCTTGTATTGTTTTGAGGTTGACTAGTGTTGGGCATGTTGTTTATATTGTTGAAATTATGGTCGGGTGATGTTGGTCTCAAAGTGTTAACGTCAAAGCCATGTGGAAATTTAGCTCCTTGACTTAGAAGTATGTTCAAATATCTGTCTCTATTGTGTAAAACCATTTCTTCTACAAAGGAGGCCACTTCTGGATTTTGGGCTGTGGCTTCTAGGTCTTCCTCAAGTATTTATCCATGTTCATCCCTACGTATGAATGGTTCAAAGGGATTATGTGACAAAGATGGCATGTTCATGGAAGATTGTATGTTCATGTTGCTAAATGGGTCAGAAAAAGTCCAGTTTTGGTTCGTTTCATAAGTGTTATTGTTGATGTTGGGATTGAAATCTTGTCCAAAGTTTTCCATTTGTCTTTTATTTCTTTGAAGCCTAGTTTCCACCATAAAATGGAATTGCTCAAATGAGGATGATGAAAATGACAACTAAATGCAAGGATGACGCTAGCCTATGTTTTTGTCTTTTTGATAAAGGATGACAATGCAAGACTATGTTTTTGGATTTTTTTGATAAGGGATGACAATGCAAGACTATGTTTTTGGATTTTTAATAATAAGGGATGCAATATGGAAATATTGTCTAAAGGAAATGACTAATGCCAATAGGAAAATGAATACTAGGATGACAAGTTATGACACTATTTTTTTTGTATTTTTGGAGGTGTCAATGCAAGGTGATAAAATTGTCAAGAAATGATGCCAAATGCCAAGGTGACAATGAGGTCTAATATGAAAATGTTGACTAGGGAAATGACCAATTCCAAGTCTAGGTGCCAAATGAGGGCTATGATGAAAGTTATGACAATATTTTTTTGAATTTTTAAGAATAAGATATGCAAGGTGAGGACTAAAATGATTTAAATGTCTAAAGTATGCAAATGCAAAGGTCTAAATGACTTGGAAGAAGGTTTCTTAACCACCCTATGATTGATTTATGTCTCAATTTTGGAATATCAAAGGAATTTTTTGAAGGACTAAATGACAAGGACAAAATGACAAGTGAGGTTTCCTAACTAGACTTTTGAGTTGGAAAGGTCTCACAAAAGGACAATGACCAAAGAAGATAATGATGACTAAGTCCAATGATAACCTACTTTTGAAAGTCAAGATTTTGCAAAGTATGGTAAGGTTGTCCTAATCCAAAATATGAAAGTGAAATGAGGACCTAGGTATTGGTTTATGATTGAAAATAAAAATGGTGAGACTAAAATTTGCAAAGATGATCCTATGGTATGATGCAAGCTAAAGTGTGCAAGAAATGAGAAATTTGAGCAATTTTCTGATTTGGTTTTGATAGAATGCTTATGGAAAAAAATGTTTATGGAAAGTTTGGAAAAGTTTGACTTCGGTTTCTAGTCTATGACAGAGTCTTGTTTTTGTCAGGCGAATGCATCGTTTCAGGTTACAAATGCATCACAATATAGCAGATGTGGCTTGGTTTCGGCAAATGCAGTGTTACAAAATGCGAATGTGGCTTAGTATTATGAATGTGGCTTTCTGACAAGCAAATGTGATGAGAAACAAGAAAATGCAGTGTTTTGCAAGGCAAATGCGGTGTTTTGTAAGGTGAATGCGGTGCAATAGAGTGAATGCATTGCAGTAGATGTGGTGTAGAAAGAAAAAAGTCTGATTTGTTTGCAATTTTGGTCAAAATTCTGAGTTGTTTGAGGTTGACTGTTTGTTTCCATATTTGAAAGTGATGTCTTGTTTTGTTTGAATGTCTGAAAACACTTGGAAAATACAATATTTTTTCTTTGATCAAACACAATAAAGACAAGCAAAATCCTAGGTTAGCCCAGGACAATATTCACTAGATTCCACATGGGTTTCCCCAGCCACATATTCGTAGTGTGTGAATCTAGAAGCTTGGCTGCAAAGGCTCCCCCTTCAATTGCACTCACTTCCTAGGCCAACCAAGCTTCCAACCCCCATGGAACTCCCATGGCAGATTGATTACCTCTACTAAAAATTGTGAAGATGTGGATGCCTTCGCAAGGACCATTGCTATGCTAGCAAATAGAAGGATTTTGGCTACTACACAAAGGTGTTTAGTTCGGGACCCCCGTTCGAGTGGCCATACATGGGGCAAAAGATTAAGCTCCATTTAGGAGGCACTCTAGCCTGAAGAGGTTACACTCAACAGGGTTTTGGGGAGTGCTACTCTGTTCGTATGACACATCCACACTCATAATACTAGGCTTTCCCTTAGGATTCACATTTATATACCGGTCGGGGGTAGCTCGGCCAAAGAGCTCTGTTTCCGGTTTGAGTCACCTTGGGGTGAGTACTTTTTCCCACCAAGGAAGTTACAAATTCTAGAGTCCATAACCATTTCTCTTACACCCAGGATCACCAAAGTGTGCAGGGGGAGAGGATACTTCGATTATTGAATCAAGGTAAACACAAAATGGATGGGTTTGGTTTTCTGATCACCTAGTTTGCACAAGGTGAGAGCATAATCACCTACCACCCCAAACACAATCAATCAAAGGACAATAAATGTTTTTTTTAGTGCACCAATTGAAGTGTTTTCTAATCTAGAAATAAACAAACACAATGTTTCAAAATGATAGCCTTGGACAATCGAATCCTACAAAACCACAAGTTAGTAGTTTCACAAAGAGAATGTCTTGGACCCACGAAATATTCAAAGCCACATGCTGCAACCACTCATTAGTAACCAAAAAATCCCTAAACTATAGATTGTAGAAAGGAAAAATAGAATGCAAAAAGAAATTAAGTCAAATATGGAAAAATATGAGAGCAAAATTTTACTAGAAAAATGCGTTGCAACAGAGCGATTGCGTCGTTCTATACAACAAATGCGGCTCAGTTTTGCATTTTGGAATTTGACAGACAAATGCGTCTCGATTTTGCATTCTGGAAGTTCACAGAAAAATGCGGTGACTTCCAAGTCGAATGCGTCGTGGCCGAGAAAATGCATCACTATGCAAAGCGTATGCATCGCAACAGAGTGAATGTGTTTTTCTGGGAAGCAAATGCATCGTGAAATTGTAGATGCGTCATTCTGTAAAGCAAATGCGTTACGGCCGTACCTGCACCTGCACCTGCAAAATAGAAAAATATCGTACAAAAAAAAAAGCGCGATTTTGGCGTTGGGTTCACCAATGTAACCAAGGGAATTTTCCTAGGGTTAGCGGATTAAAGCATTAACATAAAAACCCAAAGTGATAATGAAGTGCAAAAGAAAAACATGAAAACAAATGAAAAGATATCACTAAAAAGTCTTCATTCTCCATGGCTGACCTCCATTATACCTTCTCAACTTGCTGCAAATATGATGTTGCCCTTAGATTTATGATGAGCAATCCAATGGAAATGACAAGCCCTAAGCAAATGTTGAAGGATTTGAGTGATTACATGCAATACTAAGCTATAATGCAACTAGTAAGCATCTAAATTATGTCTAAATTCTGCCAAATGAAATGTAAATATGCCTATGACAAGATTGCAAATAAATGACAAGAGTGCCTAAAACAAGAGTGCATGAGGTTGCAAGATGATGTGAGATGACAAAACAAGATTGCATGAGATGACAAAACAAGATTACATGAGATGACAAAAGGAGACCAAAATTGCCATTTTATAGAAAATACAATTTTGAGTGAATGACCAAGATCAAAAGTTGAAAAATTCCCTAGATTCAATTTGACAACCCACAATTAGGGTTAGGGAAACATTAGGTCAAATTTGAAATGAATGGACAGGATTGATTTTTAGAAAATCAAATCAAGGGTTTACAATGCATGTGACAAGAGATAAGATTGACACATAAAAAAAAGGTGGCTGAAAAATCAAATAATAAATGGAAATTATTTGATTTTTTTGAGGAAAAAGACTATTTTGAATTAAAAATTAATTTAATTCAAAAGGTGGGACCACATGACAGTAAATAATTAATTTAAATTATTTACTAAAAAGGGGGAAATGCCAAATAAGATAATTAAATAATTAAAGATAATTATTTAATTAGAGAAGGTGACCAATAATTAAATAAATTAAAGAATCTATTTAATTATAAGAAGACTTAAGAATTAGTGACATAAATAAATAAATGGAATTTATCTATTTAAATAATCAGGAGGAATTATTGGACAAGAATAATTAAATAGATTAAGAAATTTATTTAATTATGGGAAGATAGTAGACAATTAGTGACATATTGAATAAATAAATAAAATTTATTTATTTAATAATCATGAAGAATAAAAAGACATGAATTAATTAAATAATTATGAATTATTTAATTAATAGTCGAAGGTGGACCAAGGACATAATTAAAAATGTCTTAATTATGCTAGGAAGAAACAGGTGAAAAATAAAGCTTGCAGGCCTAGGTCATTTTTATGTGTCTACATTAATTAAGAGAAAACTTGACTTGGGACGCACCTTGGGTGGATAAAAACACAACAAAAGGTTTTATGAAGTAGAATAGTGAAAGTATTTCATAGCCTTTTGCGATGAGAGGAGGAATCCTGAAAGAGGCAACACATTTTGAAGACTTGGAAACCATATTGTAAAGTGCATGTGTAGGAGACACAAAGTGTTGGATGTTGTGAGCAAGACAGTTACCGCATTAAGGTGCCCGAACTATGGAAAAATCTCATGAATGATTTCCTTGCTGATAGAAAGCTCCAGGTAGCACCTACAGTGCACATGTATTGAGATGGTTTTATGAGATTCCGTCTTGAGGCCTAGGCAAGTATGTACAGAGTGGACTTGTTGAAAAGGGTTCAGAAATGAACAACCATGGTGAAGCCATGATTTTGCGGTGATATTCCCCACGTTAGGCTATAATTATATTTGAGTAATCCCTATGCATTTTGAAGGAGGCAATAGTCAGATCTTCTCTTAAGCATGATTCATAGGCACCAAATCAAGGTTGTCCATATTCTCATGACCTTCTCACGCAAGCACCATAGAGGCTGATGTATAAAATTTATTCAGATGCCTGATGGGGCACAAACAACCATCTGATGGTGGTCAAGTTAATATGGAAAATGGAATTTTGTTTAGTATGCACCGACGATGAGGATGTATCAAAGTTTCCTGAGGAAATTCTATTGGCGTGGAGATCAGGATGTGTGTTTGCTGCAGAAGGGGAGCCGTACACCAGCTGAAGGGGAAGATTCAACCTTGCAAAAGGTTTGAGGGCTTGATTGGTATTTTTGGGAGCCACCATGATCACAGGAGGAATGTGAACTTGCAGTGACAGTGTATCAAAATTGTTTGAGGAAATTGTATTTTGGCATTGAAACTCTAATACTCTCGTCGCCCATCATGAGAAATTCTTTGCAGCCCCTTGGTGGACACACAATGAGCGATGGCGTGTTCTTCCTCATCCCTCATTGCGTGTTGGTTTCTCTCATTTCTTCCTCTTCGAGTGATGCATGATGTGAGCGGGGAGAAGAGTGGGTGGGCCCCAAAACATTAAAAGGTTTTTAATGTTTTAAAAATTTCCCAATAAAGTAAATGGGTTATTTCATTTTAAATGGTGAGTGAAAATGTAAGGTGAATATTAAGGACATGGGTAGATATTTTATATTTCCTAGTGGAACTTTTTAAAAGAACCTTTAATATATAAAAATTAAAAGCTTGCTGCTGGAAATAAAAGGGTGAATGTGAAAAGGAAAACATTTCAATTGAAGGTGAAAATACACAAGCATGGGTGAAATTGTTTTCAGCTGTGGAAAAACAAAGGTAAAGTGAAAAATAAATTGTTTTCACGAGAGGAGAACAATTTTCTCAACTACGGGGAGCTGAGTGAAATATTTTCTTGGGCAGACTATTTTTCAATTGCGGGGTAAAAATGGTGAAGGTTTTTTACAAGGAGAGATTTCTCTTGCAAATAAGGAGGGGAAGAAGAAGATTCCAAATTATTTCCAACTACTGATCGATGGAGAATAATACTGCCAAGTGTCTTCTACATAATTGTTTTAGGGCTTCTTCTTCTTTATATTCTCTTTTCTTTCTCATTGTAAGGGTTTTAATTTTTGAAGTCTTTGGAGGTCTGGGTAGGAATTAGCTCAAATTTGAAGCATATTGTAAAGGTGTAAATGAATGGAACAGTACATTGTCTTGGTTAGGGGTCATATGTGACAATCTTAAATTAGTTTTATAAAAATTACTGATATTGAAACAAATTTTAGTTCTGAGATAATACTCTCCTTTGTATCCTCTTTTGAAAATTATAAATGAAAATATCAAGTCTTTTCATTTATCTTCAATGGTTCAATTGAATGTATGTCTCTTTTTTGGCTTTAATTCAAAGAGTTAATTAAATGCTTGAGGGGAGTCACAAATTTGTAAAGAGTTGCATAGGATTTGATAAGAAGTTGTGTTTCAGGCATAGTGAGTTCTCATACTACAAAGCATTATGATAATAGTGTTAGTTGGAAAAATTTGCACCCGTCTGCCAAGATGTGAAATAATTCAGCAAATTTGGACTAACATGGGACTACTTTCAGGTTATGGGTATCCTGTTGTGAAAGTAGACCTCCAGATTATGGGCTAGATCCCCTTTTGATGGTGTCACCTAAACTGTTCCTTGCTGGGAAAAGGGGAGAAAGAAACATGAAAAGATATACTAAACCCCTATGGTGATGCACCTAATGATATTTCTCAAACTTATTGCAATTTTTTTAATACACAATCTCATCAAAAACATAGCTTAACTTAACACAATGTAGACATTTCAACATATCAATCCATAAGTGTTTTGTAAGGAGGCTTGTTTCACTTGTCATTTTGAAGGGAAAAGTCTCCACAACTAAAATGACTATTGAACTAGTGCACAACTTACAACCTGCACAAATATGTGTTCATTCTACCTAAAGGTGCTAAAGTGAGACAAACATGAAGGAGTTACCAAAAATTGCAAGAACATTCATCAATCACCATACTACACTCAATAAAGTAGCCTCTACGAAGGTAAAAAACTGAATTTCATTAATAAAAATGGTGTTACATACTACTATACATGTCTGATATTGAGTCATAATGCAGTCCTCTACCTGAAAAAGCTCCAAAGTAAGCTACAATTCCCTACAGAAAGAAAAGAAAGAACTCCTTAAAACTTAAGTTTGAAGATACTTAAGCAATTTTTAAACCAACTGCCCACGCAAGTCCTTCTAGAACCTTTGGTCGGATGTAGCATAAAGGCCAAAAAAGAACCTTCCAAAATCACTCCAAAAGGCCTCCAAAGTGTAGAAAAGTCAAGCCATGACTGGACCCACCAGAAAAGCATGACAAAATGCCTCCAAAATGGTCCCATTTCCTCCAAAATAGTCAAACACAACCCTCATGCTTTTCACATGTTGGTCAAGCATCTCCAAATCTGTCTCCAACTGATTGACTCACACTTTTTGTGTGCAAACATGTCTTCAACTTATTCCATTATGTTTGGAAGACATAATCTTCTACCAAACCTCCAAAAACATGTGTTGAAATTTCAATGTATTTAATTTTGCATTAAAAGTAACATTTAGACTTAAAGTGATTTATAAATTATCACTTAAGTAAAATGTTTTACATTTTCCATAATAAATGCAAAATAATAATCATTCGTCAATCACCCTTAAATGTTTGCAAGTTAGTCAAACATACCTCCCTTTGATTTGAAACTTGAAAACCAACTCTTTCTATTTTGCATTCAAATAACAATTAACTAAGTGATTTATAATCACCTCACTTAGCTAAATGTTTTACATTTATAGCATATGCAAAAATAAAAAGGCCATAATTCAGCCTATATGGAAATCAAAATGCAAAACCCTAAGTCTTGGAAGACTCTTAAGCAAAGTGATGAGTTTGAAAATAAAACACTAAGTCTTTCAAGGACTTGCAATTTCAAGGAGGCAAGAAAACACTAAGGCATGCATCATCAAAATCACTAAGGAATAGGACTTCATTTCCTCTCCCATGTAACACATTAGATTGTGTTTTGCAACCTTTAAAAAAAAAGGTAAAAATACCTTTATAGTCGGCCTAATTTTAGGGTTTTCAACCCTAGGAACAAAAAATTGAACCAAAGCAATTGCAAGCATTTCATTTTGTCATCAAGCTTTCTGGAAGGTTACTCCTGCCGACACAGGGTTTTGACTTGAGCTCATCCATGGAAGATTCCTAAAAGTTTTTTAGCAGATTCTATGCAAAAGAAACAAGGCCGAACTCGGGTAAGACATATTCCTATAGAAATTCACCATTTTCTTTCATTATTTCTGCAGAAAAATGCTCCATTTGAGCTCTTGTTTGCAAAAAATGTGGAACATTTTCTGTTCTTAAATTTTTCTGTGGTTTCATGTAATTTTCTGTAGAAAGAAAAGGAAAATGGTCGTGGCCTCATATATTACAATGTTTGTTTTTTTTGTTTTCCACATGGCTGTGGTTCCGCCCTTTCACTTGTTTCCTTGGGTCTTTGAGGGTCTCCTTGTGATGCCATGTAATAATGACCAACAGTGTCATAATCCCCTCTCAAAAGTTTTTGGGGGTTTTATCTTTGTATTTCACTGTATGGTAGAACGATGGTGACATGTTATCTTTCTGTGTATTTCTTGATGCTTGACATCTCTTCAGCTCGGCTGCTCCTCTATTCATAGTGTTCTCACATTGCAAACAAAAATACAATAGTCATGAGGGTACTGTGACTGCCCTAGTGTTCTCTTTTCTATCATGGCCATGGCCATGTGTTTCACGTAGGAATTAACAGTCTTGTTTTCACTTATGGCCGATCTCCACATTTTTTTCTAGTTTTCTGTATTTTGGAAACTTGAAAACATGGGCATCTTTATTTTTACTATGATAAATCTAGCAAGACATGATATGAATGAGATTTCATGAAAGTTATCAGTTAAAACAAGAGCTATCTCAGCCAATTGTTACACAAGAAAATGCTACCCTACAAATAATAAATGGTTGTAAAATGATTCAATGCCATTGCACTGCTCTTGTGACTTCTTGAAGTCTTTACATGTTTCACTATGTTTAGTCCCTGAACATATGCACATTGACCTTTCCATTTAAGCCTTGAGCTCACAAACATCTCATCTATCATTTGAGGTATATAATTTTGCATTTAAGACTGATATAACCATTGATGGGTCTTTAAAAAAAACTTCATTCCTTGTCTTCTTCATTCAACAACTATAGGTATAAAATGAATGGTTATTCATTAACCAATAATAGTGAGTCACTGTATCTTTGCATTTTCCATTTTCTCTTGAACAACCCTTTGTAAAATGCACCAGCAATATGTTTTATTCACATCATTTGCTGCCCCAATGCACTATGTTGCCTTCAAGGTTTCCATAATAGTTTGACCATCCTCTTGGAATTTTGTTGTTTATCTCTATAATGACTCCATTACCATGACTGTCACACTAAAAAATTTCCACATTCTTCACTCACAACTCAGTGTCATGGATCTTTTCATGGTTTTTCACTAGGAAAATCCTTGTGCATTATGGAATGTATACTCAATAAAATAGTAATTAAAGACACTAAGGATGATGGGAAAGTGCTATACTACTAGTCACTCTTGAAGTTGAAAGTTCTGATCTCCTAGTGATAGGGCTATTTTGTTGAGAATCCATTCCACATCAACAACTTCACTCCTTTCAAAACTTGAAGATTACATAATCAGCATAAACCAATGTATTCCATTTGGGAATCAAGGATTATCTCTTCGTTCTCATCAAACAAAGTCTTTAGAATGTGATGAAATACAATTTATGAACCCAAAAGAGATTACATCAGATGCATGGTTCTTCACTTACCTGACCATTCATGGATTTTTAGTTTGTAGATTGTCTTCATGGAGTATTGGCTTTATTAAGTCTTCCTTCTTCCTATCACAGTAATGAAACTATGACTTACCTTTGCTGCATTTTGACCTCCATGCTCTGTTTATGAGAAACCACTACCAACATTGGAATCTCCCATTCACCATGATTTTTCATTGCTTTTTCTCCTTGAAATTGGATATATCTGTCATTCTTTTGATTTCTACAAAGAGATATGAGATGATTTCTAAGCAATGCTTTATTGGGTCAATGGAATCACTAAAAGTCTAAGGCCAATGATAATCCCTCCTTCCTCTTTCATGGACTGCTACTAGGATCCCTTTGCTATAGTATCAAACTGCCTCCCTGAGCTATCATCTTGGTATTGTATTCACCACTCAGGTTACTAAGGCATTATCATTTGAGAGTGTTGTCCCTTGATGACATTGCCTCTGCAGTTTGAGATATGATTTGCAGCTTATATCTGAACCTCTTTACTGTCCCTTTATGACATTGATTGTGCTTTTACATCACTTTACAATTGGTTCTTGGTCTGGCACTGTGCATGGAAACCACATTGAAGAAAGGTTAGATAAGAGTGTTTGTGCAGTCAACAAAGCATTTACCTTATTACTGTCTCCTGTGACATGAAAATACACTTGTTCCTATGGACTGTCCTGATTGCTTGGTATTTATCATGTATTTCCTTGAATACATGCATTCCAATGGTGTTCCTCTCTTCATAATATTGACATCATTTAATACTGTCATCCTTTAGAGCTTATGGCTCACTAATTTTTGATGCTTTGTTTTATTTTGTGGACTTCTATCTCTGTTTATTGTTGTACAATTGTGCTCACCATATCACTGTTATGTATACTTGTTCTTAAGGCATTGATTCTTATCACACTAAATGTCATCAGTTTGACATTTTTGTTCTTTGCATTTGTCTTAACCCAAAAACCTACATATATCACTGAAAACGATTGTACCAATGAAAGAGATGTAACCATTTAACACACCAACATGCACATTGCACTTTCACTAATTGGTTATTGACTTATCATTAATTGAACTTGGGTTCTTGCTATCTGGCATGCAAGTTTGATCCATGTTAGATCATTTATGATGGAAAAACCCCTACATGAAACACTATGAGCATATCCACTAACCCCCATTTGGCTCTCAAACTCTATTATTGATTTGTCAATGCACATATTCAACCCTTATAAAATAATGAACTGTCCTTTGTGATCTTCTTGGCTTGATGATCCAAACACTACTCCCTTGTATTTGATTCTTTGCCATGTGAGGACTGTCAAAATACATTGCTTATTGCTGCTCTAGGATAATGGCATGTAGTGTCCTATGTGCATATGGACCGAAAACTACTGTTCAATCTTCATGATTTCTCTAACAACTACTTGCTACCCCCAAAGGTTTGTTACTTGGTCTTCACAAACATCTAAGTCTTTTTGATCTTGTACAACAAACAAACCATCTCCTCACTTTAATCTTAGTGGGCAGACATATGTCCCCTATGTTGCTGACCTAAAAGCTCAACATCCTAGGTGATGTGTGGCTGTCCAATAGGGTTGAAGTGAGATGAATTGGGTAGTATATCTCATGCAACCATGCATGATTATCTTTGTTCCTTCTTGCTGCCCCATATGCCTCATGATGGTTTTAGGCATGACTTGATTTCTCCTTTATTATTTTAAGAGATGCATAATTGAACTTGATGCATCTATAATTGAACTTGATGCATCTCTGAAATAATTTACTTCTTTTAACAAAATGGATCTTGGATCCACTTAAGATGATTGAAAGACATGTCCAACAAAATGTACCTTTTGACATGATGGCAACCTATTGATTGATTCATTATGAAAAGATGAAGTGTGACTTTCTTGACAACTCACATTATGTGTTGCATCTTTTGAATTTGATAATGAAAGTTGATCAACTGGTGTGATTCCATATTTATTTAATGCATCAATAGCATGTTTATAATTGATTTGATCAAGTTGCTCAATTTCCTATCCCTCTCAAAACATCAAAGGGCAGCATGCTGAGCTCTACCCTTGTGGGAGCCACATTTTACCCCACATGTTGTAATTAGCTGAATTAGAATAGTAACAAGACTTGTCCTAAATCTACACAAGGAACAAACCAGTTAGATAAACAAAGCATATCATAGGTGTGTTTGATCACTCCTTTCTTGTTTTTAGGGACACTTATGGTATGTTGCTAATTTAATGCTTGTAGACATTAGATTACACATTTATGGATGTTTTGCATATAATTTTGATCAGGGACCTTTCATTGCTCTAACATCACTATTTTTATCCAATGCAGGAAACCTAGGAGCAACGATGAGGGTGTCAAATGGAAGAAGAGAAATGGGAAGGATCGAAATGATGTGAGACCAAGCCAATGGGATTTGTCATTCCACCAAGAAATGACAGGTCCCTTTTCATTTTATATGCAAATTTCTTTTCTGTTATCTGTAGGTGTATAGTCTTTTCTTTATAAGCATTAGAATAGATAGTCCCCTGGCGTGTGAGGGAAATTATACACTCATGATTATCAATAAAGATTACATTTGCAATACATGTTGGTTCTCTTTTCTTATTTGTATGTAATTGAAAAATTGGAATAAATGCGATCTGTTTTGATAATATCCTTTATGCATATAAATGAACTTAGCAAAACATGATGTATCCTTTAATGTTTGAATAAAAATAAAAAATAAAAATTGATAAGTTATTTGATTTCAACTGGAAGCCAAAATTAGGTAACAAATAGTCCACATGTTTATGAATTCAGTAGCTGATATATTACTGGTTGTTGCATATTTGACTCCATTTACCCAATTGATGAAGCATTGATCCATTTGTGGACAATAATAAAACAATTGAGTTGATAATACTCCAGATTGGGGATCCAAAATGAAAATAAAATTATAAATCATTAAATCTTCCAATTATGATGTATGTGCTGTAAAGAATTATTCATTTCCTACCATTAGGTGGTTATTTGCTTAAAGGTCTGCCAAGTCTTCAGTAAATAATATCTATTTGCATTTAGTAGGAATAGATATGTGTTGAAGTGTTCTTGAGGAATTAAAATATCAAATGAACACAATAAGGAACACCCTCCTTGGTCCCACACAACCTAAAGAGTAGGGGTAAGAGCCTGAAACTCTTTACCCATTAGTTGGCCATTGGCTTTGAAGTTTCTTGAGTATAAGGGTTGGCTAGAGGATTTTGAGGCTTAGCTGGAAAAAACACCAACATAGGGTTGCATCATGTTTCATATTTCTTAGTCTTAGACACACTTAAGGCTAGGGTTTATGTTCACATTTACATTCAACTTCATTATATCCATCAAGGTTTAATTACCAAACTAGGGGTTTGACTGAGGCAAACCCCCCATAAGCAAATTAGGTCTATATTCTGTTTTGTAGGTATTTTCTCATATTTGGATCTGGAAATTAGTTTGGAAGGGAAGGAAAAAGATTAAAGTACAGATTTGAACCTTAAATTCCCCAAAAAATGGAATGGGACTGATTTTCCAGAAGTGGCGAATGAGTCCCACTATAGGTGTTTTTTAGAACTGTTTGTAGATTTAGATAACCTTTTCCCTTAAAACCAGTTCCTGTGCAAAAACCCAGATTTGGGATTGATTCACTCAGATTGGTGAATGAGTCCCAGTAGGTCAAAAAGTCAGATTTTTCAGTGTTTTAGACCTCCTTCTAGCCATCTCTAGATTTTTAGGTGCACATATTCCTTTCTATAGTTTTCTTTTTGTTTAATTTTCATTTCTAGGTCATTTAGTGAAGCTTTGCATTGAATTAGGGTTTTTTATTTCATCTTGCATTATACTTGCATTGCATTTTTATTTCCAAGTCTTAACTTGGTGTTGAACCCCTCATTAGTTTACGTTCAACCCCTAGGACAACCCTATTGCAAGATCTCTTTCTCCTTTGCATTGAGATCTATAGGGTTATCCTTGAGTGGAATATCTTGAAAGTGGGTGTTCTCTATGTCCTAAACCATACGATAGCACTTAATACCCCATTTTTGAGAGTTTTATCTATTGTTGTAATGAGTATAAATACAAGGTTCTTTCACTCATTTTCACTTAAGCATTCAAGAGATCGCCCCAAGCATTCAAGTACTCATCCTTATAGCAAGTTTGAGTTCACAAGTGAATTCAAGTGTTTACAAAAGAATTCAAGGGTAGATTATCAAGCATTTTAGAGCAACATTCAAGCATTAATCATCATGTCAAGGACTTCATGCATCATGTTTGTTTTGGAGCTAACAATTGTGATGTAGGGTTTCATGATTCAAGCTAGAATTTCATTCAAGATTTACCACCTTCAAGCAAGATTCAAGATATACATCCATTGGAGCCATCTCATACATGTTTGCGATACTTCATTTCTAGTGTCTGGTGAGTTGCAACATCATATTTTGTTCATTCATCATTCTCCATTTCTATTTAATTCTATTTCAAGGTTTGATTACCAAAATGGGGTTTGACCAAGGACAACCCCTATCCACTAATCCAACAACATTTTCCCCTCTCCTTTGTGTATTATTTGTAGGTCTAGGTTGCAAATTTCCTAAGGAGCAAGATTGGAGAAAAGTTTCTAAGTGCATAAAGTTGTCAAAGTTGGCATCAAGCCTTGGAGAACATTGGAGAACACCTATAGATTGCAAATCAGGTTTTTAGATCTAGAAATCAATTAGGAAGGATAGAGTAGACAAAAAAGAGCAATATTACACTTTGAAGCTTCAGAAAACCCTAACTAGATTGATTCACCACTTCTAGTGAATGAGTCTCAATTTTAGTCAAAATTCAGATTTTTGTAGATTCAGATACCCATTTGGCAGATTCTTGTTCCCGAACAAAAACCCAAATTTTGGACTGATTCGCCCAGCTTGGAGAATGAGTCCCACTTAGCATTAAAGTTAGAATTTCTAGCATTTCAGAGTTCCTTCCAGTCATCTCTAGATTTCTAGGTGCACACAGTCCTTTTGGTAGCTTTTTGTGATATTTCATTTACATTTCTAGGTCATTTTCTAGGTTATTGCATTGAATTAGGGTTTAGTGTTGCATCTTTCATTTCATTTATCTTTCCAAGTATTAACTTGGTGGTGAACCCCTTATTAGTTTACATTCAGCCTCTAGAACAACCCTATTGCAAGATCTCTTTCTCCTTTGCATTGAGATCTCTAAGGTTACCCTTGAATGGAATAGCTTGAAAGTGGGTGTGCTATATGTCCTAAACCATATGATAGCACTTAATACCCCATTCCCATTTTCATAGGTTTCTTTTTGGTGAACCTACATTTAGAACACCATAATTTTGATTTGGAGTGCATCATCATCCTAGATTTGGCTTGCATTAACATTGCATTAGTTAATTGGTATTCTAGGGTTTCTAATTTTGCATTAGTGAAAGTTCATATAGCTTGCATTTTTGCATCTCATTTCAATGAAAATCAAACAAAATCAACATTTGCACTCAGGATTTACATCATACATCTAAAAAGCATAAAAATCAATTAAAAAGTCATTTAAAAAAAAAAATCCCTACCGAGACTCATTTGCCACCTCAGGCCAATTAGTCCCTATGCACATTCTGCACTACATTTTCTGGTATTCAAAGTTCTATTTCTGAGTTCTTTTTTGCTATTATTACCTTTCTGTTTCAATTTATAGATTTTCTATTTCATCCAATTCATTGCATCTAGTTTCAATTAATTAATCTTGTGCATTGATTAAAATCCAAATTGCATCTAGAACATTTCATCTCATAGTGTTGCATAGTTTAGAATATGAAATTTGCATCATGGATATGTGCTTTGGTAAGATTTGGATGTCCTTTAAGTCCTTAGTGGATGTGTCAAGTTGTGCTTTTGGAAATGATCAAAATGAAATTGAACTTACTCATGCTACTTAAACTCCTAATGCATGTCCTCCTCGTGATGTTGACATCATTGGAGAAGATGATTGCATCACGGATAAGTTCCTAAATGATCGTCTTAACAACCTTGAAGCTAACACATCCTTTTATCCATGAATGAAGCAACCAACACCCCCTCTAATACCACCCCTTGAGATGTTTAGCTACTTACATCCTGAAACTGAAACAAAAGTTGAACCTAAGTTCCCTACAATAGGTGAACCTAGTTCTTCCAATCAATCAAACACTCAACCATTCTATGTTAACAAAGTAACAAACACTCCCATCAATCTAGAAGAAACATATGGAAAAGGATTCACAATCTTGAGCAAACAAGGATGTGATACAACAAGTAAACATGAAATTCATCAACTCTTAGAACAAATACCAACTAAAGAAACCAAAGGGATAGGATATCAAGATCCCCCTCTCAACATAAGTACTCCTAAAGAATACCTAATGCTTCGTAGTGATGGTGTGGTTGTCTTAGATCCTTCTCCCAATATGAATGTCCTTGTTCCTAAAGAAAAAACAATGATTCATAACAATGACAAGGATGACAAGATCATCTTAGGTCATTTTTCTCAGAATTCAACTAGAGAAGTTGGTGAATCTAGCAAGCAGTGAAGGCCTTACAAACTGAAGAAGTTGCAATTCCATTATCTACCATCTGAAACTAAAAGAGACTTACAACTACTCCTACACAAAGGACTTATTACATTACCACCCATGCCAAAATTTTTATTTCCAAATCCTAAAAATAAAAACACATCTTATTGCAAATATCATAGAATTTTTGGACATAGTACTGATGAGTGTCATGTTGTGAAACAAATATTCAAAAGGTTTGATTTCATAATCCCTTAAAGAATGTCCTTTCACCCCTTGTCATGTAATAGTTGTAGAATCTTGTATTCTCACCATTACATGATCTTTCCCATCACTTACTATTACCTATTTTTCACTCCGAGCTCAAACAGGTAGAGCTGGATGAAATTCATCATTTATAGGTACATAAATTTTCATGTTTTGCTGATTAAGTGATCATTGATCATCATTGGGATCATCTTACATATGAATCATAGTTTTATTGTGCAAACATTTAAAACAGAAAATTGAGAAAATTTGCATAGTGATGCTTTTATTCATTTTGTAAAAATGCTGAATTCCACACAAGCCGTGGAAGTAACTTTTGGATTTTTACAATCAAATAAAGAATGCATAAACAATGGTATGCTATACAACTGAAAATAACGAAAGCATAGGGTAAAAGATGATCCGTCATTTCCTGGAATGACGAATCATTGACGGTTGAGGTTAAGTTGTGACGTCAGCTCTAGCTCCTTTTCTAGCTTCAACTCCAGTTCCAGCTCCAAAAGCATCTGCAGGAAAGATTAAAATGATGTTAGAGATGGTCTCTAAGCGATGACGGATCAAATCCTATCATATACCTACGCTACTGACAGGAATATAAGATATAGTCTATCAGGCATCCATCATATGACTACAAAAATCGAGAGGAAAGACATAATTCAATGGAAGCTTTCAGCTTCTTTTATTTTTCTAACATGTTTGTTTCAGTGTGCAGGAATAGGTTCATCATGTTCGAGATCATTTCATCATATATGTGGAGTAAAACAGGCTCCCACAAGGGTTGAGCCCGACATATCAAAAGGATACACTCTCAAGTTACATACGAGAGTTCATTAATATTGTCAAAACAGTCATCAAAAGAGCTACTAAAATAAAGAAATAGTCAAATAATCAGCTTTATTTCAAACAGATTTAGGAAAAGCAGCTTGAGCATACAGTATGACTTTGCTCTTCATATCAAGAAAGGATCAAACAGTGTGAGAACTCATCATTTTCATTGTATTCGGTTCAGCTCTACTTTACATTTTTTATTTTACATCTAAATGAAGTTTAGAGCCTCGTTAAATTGAAGAGAAACAAAGTATTTGTGCTTTAAGGTGTTTTCATAATTTCAAAACCATATAACAGTCTACAGGAGGATCAGTGATAATATGAGCAGCAGAGAATCATGAATATAATGGTCAGGAATCATATAATGAGGAGGTTACAACCATGTTCGTTTCAGCAAGATTATGCTCTTTTCCATTTTCAGGGTATTTAAGTACACAAAAAGCTGTAAGAGGGACAAAGGGCTATAGAATTACTTGAAACAGTGCTATTGAAGTGTCAATAAAAGATAGTGATATTGTTCAGTAGGGTGCAGTTTTTAAATGGATGAAAAAATGGAAATTTCTACTGCAAACTGCATATGGTAATGATTAGCAGTCAAGTTTCATTACATAACAACTATTATTGACAACAAAGATATATGAAGGCTTGCAAATAAGACAAAGCTCACAGCTGTTCACTCATAACCTTGAAACAGAAACAAAACATTCAAATAAAAGACCTCTATTCATGATATCAATGCCTTTGAAGGATGAAGTAAATCTTTGTGGACTGAAAATGAAAGAGAAATTGCCACCAACAAGGATTAAATAATCAGCATTTAATGACAGTCACCATTATTTGAAAAGCATTCATATGTTACCAATCATACAAGTAACAACCAAGATGCATATAGAGGGACAGTCAACAGTATTGATAGAAGCCATGAACATCATCAAATGGCATTCATATTATGATTTGGAATGATCTTATCATAGTGTAGATGATTGTGATACTGCTGACAGTAGTTACATAAGCATAAACAGAGTATTGTTTTTGAGCAATTTTATACAGGGAATGAAGCAATTAAGCACATGCCGAGCTACATATCACATACATTTACAATGGAGAATAGAGTTAGTTGAGATCTTCTATTTTTTGTTATCACTTTCAGAAAGTGAAATATAGGAAAATCATGGAAAGAGGTATAATAAGATCACGACCTATCATAAGATGAAGCATGGACAAGGTATGAATACCATTTAACAGAATGCCTTTAATCTGGTGAGATGCAATGATATGTGTGAATTATTTAACAGCCATGATTCAAATCAGTGAAGCCGTGCTATATGGCGAGGAGGAGAAATACCCAATAGAACAAACCAAGAGAGCTCTCCAAGTCTAAATAAAAGTTGACATTCATAACAGACATTTCAAGTATCCATGAAATTACAAATACCCAGATGAAAGGAGAAAATTGTGGCTGTATAACCATTAAGAGCACATGAAATGGAAGTGTTTCACTATTGTGAGTTCAGAATAAAACGTTTTTACAAAGATTAAAGAAAAATCAAGATAGCTACGGCCTGAGAATTCAATATAATGCCTCAAAAATGAACAAGAGTGTTCAGATCTGTACAAAGAAGACTTACCTCGCAATTTTTTAGAAAGTCTTCAAGAAATCAATAGTAGTCAGCATTAAGTATGTAAATTGAGCTTGAATCCAGTTCACATGGCGGCCAGAACAAAGGAAAAATACAGAAAAACATCAGATTAGATCATGGCCGCGGTTGTATAAATCAGAAAATGATTCAAAATGGTAAGAAGTTGCATTTTTATGAAGGATCAGAGTCATTGTGCATTTTTACCCTGTTGAGATTCTTCAGAAACAACGAAGTTAATAAAATTTTGAGCCTTAGCATCAAGAGTTTCTCAGAAACCCTATTCATGGCGTTGCTTCCTCTCCAAGCAAGAAGTCAAATGCGAAAATAGAAAATGATTAAGGTTCTCTTGTTTTAGGTTTCTTTTTGTTTCCTTTCATCATTTCTTTTGAATTATCAATATTGACTTCTAAGTCAATTAAAAAGTCATGCGAATTTTTGAAGGGGGCTGAGTTTAGTATCTTAGGAGATATGTGTTATCATATGATTTATGATATGAAAAGAATAGGAAGTGTGCAACCATACAAAAACATGGAGTTTTCTTTACTCATAACTGGTGGAAATCATATACTTTGAAATATTGATATCGGCTGAGAATAGTGGCAAATTTTAAAATATGCATGGACTCACGTTTATAAAGTTAAAGTTCCACTTTAGATTAATTGAAATATTTTATGCTTTGCATTACTTTTTGTAAAGTTAATAAATTAAATGATTAAATATAAATCATTTAATTTATTTAACTATTTTAGATGCAAGCGTTAAAATATCAGGCGAAGTGGACTTTTAAATGTGCATGGGCAGATTGATACAAACGAGGTAGTTTTCACATGCTTTAGCCCACTTTTTTAGGGATTTTAGTTCAGTTTGAGTTGCAGATCAATTACATGCTTTATGACTGCCAGTTCAAGATTGAGTTCACTCATTTTTGCATGAGTTTGAGCCACTTTTTTAGGGATTTTCACTTGTGCTTGGATTTCACTTTGGAATTGTCATCTTTTCACTTTTAGATCACTTTCAGTTGCTTATTCATGCACTTTGGAGTGCTTTCATATTGTATATATTGAAAAAGTTTATCTTTTTCAATTCAGTTCTTATTTTTTCTCCTTTGCACTCTGCAAAGCGAATGATTTGTAACTCAAAATTATTTCAGATTAATACATAGCAGGTTTTACAGGTTACCCTTGGTTTTAGCATGGAGTTTTTCCTTTTATCTTCTCAATAGTGTCAGGTTTTTCCTTCAAGCTTTCAGGTAACATTCTTGTGCTTGATTTTGATCGAATTATATTGTGTTTCAGCATTGAAACCTTTATTTTTTCTGTCTTAATCATAAGTATATGTATGCATTCAGTTTAATTCATAGGTCATACACTAAGTTCGTAATTTAAGAGTATTTTCTTAATTGTGAGAACACTGTTCTTTTCCTTTGAAAGAAAATAGTTTTATGAGCCTCTGTATGAAGCATTTATATGAGTTCAAACTGTTTAGATTTTGATGTGCAAGTTAGATATATTGAGAATCAATTGTGAACAAAACTGCCTTTTAGGCCATCATTACGGTGATGCAAGCATCACCGTAATTAAAGTTTCATAGTTCTGCAGTCGAGTTAGTTCTTTTTATCCCTTTTCCCAGCAATTTACCCGAGTATTAATCAGAAGCAATTCATAGGAACCAGCCTAGAATCTGGAGGTCTAATTCCTTATAGGATACCCACAGCCTGGAATTAGTTCCCATGTGTCAACAGATTGCTGAATTAATTATTCAAGCATACGGGTGTAATCTGAATTGACAACACTTACCTTAACTCATTCTTGTCTTGCACTTAGTGGGGGCAAGAGATAGATAGCCTTGTCCTAGTAATGCATTTTTCATTGCCCCTTTGGCTAGTTGTTCGCCTTCCGTTTATACTGACCGAGATTGGGATGTAGATGACCCACTTTAAGTTGACTCGCATGTTCCTTACTAGTCTTTTGCATTATTTCTTTTGTATTGTCTTTGGTGTGATTGCATGTGTGTAATGTGATCCTCCATAACGTTCTATTTGATGTATCACTCTTTTTGTGATATTCCTCTATTTGTACCTTCATTCTTCTCTATGTCATAAATCTTTCATCTTTTAGCCTTTTTATCTTTGTCATTTGTCTTGTGTTTTCCTTTTGGGGATGACGTAAAGTGTTGAGACATTCATGTCTCTTCCATGTTGAACCAAAAGGATTTTCCTTTGCTTTATCTTTATCTTTTTCATTTGTCTCGTGTTTTCCTTTTTGGGATGACACAAGGCGTCAAGACATTCATGTCTCTTCCATGTTGACCCAAAAGGATTTTCATTTTCATTTTCTTTATCTTTTTTATTTATCTTGTATTTTCCTTTTGGGGATGATGCAAGGCGTTAAGACATTCATGTTTCTTCCATGTTGACTCGAAAGGTTTTTCTTTGTTTTCACTCTTTTTATGTCAGTCTTCAATTTCTATGTGTATTTGGGGAATGATGATAGTTCCGAGCTCTCTAAAAATATTGTAGCAAGAACATACTGACCCCAAATCCATAGATCCCTTATGTGTTTGGATTTTCATTTTTTGGGGCAACCCCTCTCTTTTCCTTTTCTTTTGTATGACATAACTTTACTTGGAAACATATGACTTGGAATGGGGCTTTCCAAGTTAGCTCTCATGTCCTTTTATTGTTTGCATTTATCATTTTCTACTTTAAAGTAATTGCTCACAACATGGTGTTTAGCGATTTCTTTAAAGTGGGGGCATACATTGGCATTATTCTTTTGCATTTTTATTTTTTTTCATGGTTCATGGTGCAGTCTTCTTACTTTATACAATGTGTTTTCCGCTTTGTGGATGACATTGGGTGTGATTTCCTTCAAGAGAATGATCTATCTTATCATATTACATTCCTCTTAGTGGCTTGATGTGAAAAAATGCATCCCCTAAGTTATGAATCTTCTATTCTTTGGTTGGTCCTCCCTTGGAGACATTAGGCACAATGTTCCCTAAGTTAAGACCTCACACGAACTAAGCAAGACTCCCTTGAACATTCCTCATTGTTGTATTTGCATTTTTCAGTTATATGGCCACCTTGCATAACACAACTTGCATGCTTGTAAAGCCATCTTGTTTGTTCAGGAGCTCCAAGCATACAAAGATTTGCTTATCTCATGAAGCTCAAAAATAATTTTTGTGTGGCACCTTATCAAAGTTATCAGAAGGTATAACTTTGGTATGGTTTGACGAGAAGTTGAATGAGGGCATGGCTTTCCCTTAGCCACTCGCGTGTGCATTTGAGAGCATACCAACCATGAGTGTATGTTTCTCACCTTCTTGGACTTCTCACCCAATGAACAACCTGAAGTTCCATTTCCTTAGAGTGAGTATGCATTTTTCAGACAAAAAACCTAGATTTGATCCACATCGTGCTAGAAAAATGGTCGAAGCTTGATTCACCTTTTTTTTTTTCATTTTGTTCCATTTTCTTTACGTATTTGATAGTGCATGCTTGTGCTTTGTTGTAGCTCTTATATCATTATCATGTGTGTTCTTTTGTGTCTATGTTGGTTCACCATGGGATCTTGATCCTGGGGGCTTGATAACCCCTCTTGATCGTTATCATCCAATCTTACCAATATTGGTACATTGGAACCCCTCTTGATGTGTGTTTGTTTAATTATAAGGGGTTCACCACAAAGTTAAGACTTGGAAATATAAATGAAATTCAAGATGAAATACTAAACCCTAATTCAATGCAATGACCTAGAAATGTAAATGAAACAACACAAAAAGCTACATGAAGGACTGTGTGCACCTGAAAATCTAGAGAAGGTTGAATGGAGCTCTGAAATGCTAGAATTATTGCCTTTAATGCTGAGTGGGACTGATTCAACAAGCTGGGTGAATCAGTCCAAAATTTGGGTTTCTGTGTGGGAACAAGAATTTTCCAAATGGGAATCTGAATCTACAAAAACCTAATTTTTGACCAAAACTAGGACTCATTTGCTAGAGGTAGTGAATCAGTCTAGTTAGGGTTTTATGAAACTTCAGGATCTGAATATGCTCTTATATCTTGTTTATTACATTAGCCGAACCTTGATTGATTACGAGGAGTGATACACAATGATAGAGAAACAATTTTTGGCTCTTGTATTTGCTACTAGTAAGTTGCAACATTACTTATTGAATGCTGAAATACAACTGATGATCAAATTTGACCCTTGAAGACATCTTTTCACTAAAACAAACTTATTAGGATGCTTAGCTAAGTGGGTAATGTTGTTAACTAAGTTTGACCTTAAATTTGTTTCACAAAAAGAAATGAAGGGCCAAGCCTTGACCGGCCAACTAGATAGCGCTCCTTCTCCTTTAGAATTACCTAGTAATGACTCTTTCCCTGAAAATAATGTGTTGACAATTGAAGCTAATACATGGGAATTATATTTTGATGGATCTAAGTGTAGAACTGTCTCTGGTGCAGGGGTTATAATAATATCGCCCATGGGAGAGCCTATTCCCTTGTCGTATCGGTTAAACTTTCTATGTACAAACAATATTGTGAGTATGAAGCATTGCTCACTGGATTGCATGCCGCTTAATCATGGGCATAAGAGACATTAAGATATTTGGCGATTCACAATTAGTCATTAAACAAATAAATGGAAAATATCAAGAAAAGCATGACAAATTACCAAAATACAAGGATCTTACAATGAATTTGTTAGAGAAGTTTGAATCATTTACCATTGACAACATCCCTCGAAAAGATAATCAGCATGTAAATGCAATGGCTTGTGTAGCTTCCCTTATATCTCCTCAAAATCCTTCAAAAGACTTCACCTTCATTGTGCATACAATTATGAAATCATCAATTGAAGATAAATTAGATAAAGTATTAGAAACTACCATGGAAGACTCGAGTGAATGGTATGATACAATATTTAACTATTTGAAAGATGGTACCTTTCTCGAGCCAACAACAAAGAACATCTGAGCCCCCTATGAAAACTCACATCTAATTATATAATTCTCACCGATGTGTTGTATCAAAGATCATTTAATGGTCTCTTAGTTAGATGCCTTAAAAAATATGAAATAACCACAACACTTGAACAAGCTCATGCAGGTGCTTGTGGTGGTCACTTTGGAGGAAAAAAATTAGTTCAAAAATGTATCCGCATTGGATACTATTGGAGACATATGGAACAAGATTACTTTGCATATGTTAAAAAATGTCACAAATGTCAAGAACATAGCAATTTGATTCATGCTCCTGCTTATGAATTTTGAGCTCAAGTTCCTATTTGGACCTTTGCGGTTTGGGGTTTGAACATCATTGGAAAAATATCACCACCTTTCTTCTTTCATTGGACATACATTCATAATCACTACAATAGATTACTTCACGAAGTGGGTAGAAGCGATTCCCCTTCATTCAACAACTATTGATGTGATATGTCATTTCATATTGGAACACATTATTGCTCACTTTAGACTTCCTTCAACGTTAGTTTTTGATAATGGTACACCATTTAAGAATAATGACGTGAAGAAGTTCTTGGAAATTTTTAACATACATCGCTTTTCAACACCCTACTATCCATAATCTAATGGTCAAGTCGAATAAACTAATAAAACCCTTGAACAAATATTAAAGAAAACCATTAGCAAATATAATAAGGATTGGCACACACAATTAACATATGCGCTATGGGCCTATCACATGAGTATTAGGTTATCCATAGGGACTACACCTTATAATCTCATCTATGGTATCGAGGCAATAACTCCCTTGGAGTTAGAAATTCCTACATTAAGAATTGTTCTTCAAGGACTTATTGATGATAACAATTACAAAGAACAATGGTTTCATCAGCTTGAAATGCTCGATGAACAACACATCAACGCTCTTGAGAGCCTCTAGGCTTACTCTAAAAGAAGGCAACATAGCTACAATGAAAATGTCATCCCTCATGTATTCAATAAAGGCGACTTCATACTATGTGAGAATCAACGTAACATCAATACCAACCCAGACGATAAAGGAAAATTTAGCCCTAATTGGTTAGGACCTTATGTAATTAATGAAAGCTATGCATCTAGTGCATACACATTAACAAAAATGGATGGAACACCTCTCAAAGAACCTATTAATGATGTGCATCTGCATTGGTACTATGTCTAACAAAATTGAATAGTGTGAATGATAAAGTAGTGATGTTAGAGTTAGTAGATAATAGTCTATGTGCTCTCACATTGCTTCGTTCTTGAAAAATAATTATTTGTGTGTCTTGAATACTACGGTAATTATTTAAATTAATTTTTAGATGGTTACTTTAGGTTTCATACTATTTAAGACAATCTTGTGTGTTATGTTAGATTAGATCCTTATATGCATTTCATGTTCTTTAATTAGATCATAAGTGTATTTAATTTAGCATAACATACTTAATCACAATGTTGCATCTAAGAGAAACTGGAGTAAGTTTTCATTAGATCACATAAGCATGTTAAATCATGGAGACATTCATTAAATAGTCTTACAAATATTATTTAATCAATCACATTACCATTTAACATTAAACACATAAACACAAGTAATAAAACATCAACTTCTCATATATATATATATATATCAAATTTTTGTGTACATGTCATCAATATATACAATGCTAATGAGGTTTGCGATTGCTATATCCCTTGGGATCTGGTGCTCGCATCTGTCTAGAGGAAGTCTGTTGGGAGACAATGGTATGTGATCACGATCATGAGCCACTGAATGCACTAAGAGAAAACTGTAAACCTTGCACCTGTCCAAGGGCCTCCCGATGCTCCCCTGCTAGATGATCTCTCTTCACCTGAAGTCTAGCTACCTTTGATTGTAGTCTCTCAAACTTAACTAGGTTTTGAGATGACTGTGCATATTGGGTAGCTTCAGCTCGGTGGACGTGCCTCCTAAGACTCTCATGCATTTCTTGTAGTTTGACGTATGACTTGAACAACTCTAGATCCTACTACATGATGGGTGGGGGCACATAGTATATATTAGTGGCCTCCTAATTGACTGATGGGGAACTATCTCCATAGCCACCTGATGATAGAGATCATGAAGATCTCTCACAACTCTTGCAAGAGAGAAACCATAAATATAATCAATAAAAATTATGATATATATGTATACATACAATTAAAGAATAAAGCATAAGAATAAGCTTAAAGAATGACAGTAAATAAAATATCATCACCTAGCTCTCTGTCAGGTTGTGTGAAGACAACCTCATCATGTGCAAAGGGCATGGAGGATGTGCTAACCTCTCCATGGCTATGGGTGTTGGTACCTATTGCAGCTGCTAATCATGATCTAGTAACACGAATGGGAGATGGCTCTCCCCACTCATGGCCCACTGGATGCTCATCTGTTGCCTTGCCACCCTCACTCATCCACTGCTCCTCCTCTTCGTCGTCCTCCTCATCCTCATCCTCATGGCCATCATAGTTAGGATCTTTATCCTCATCATACTCCTCATCTATCACACCTGTGAATATGTATGTAGCCCTGAAGTGTGTCTCCTCAGCCCTTTCCTCCTCATCTCCTTGATCTGAGTGGCCTTGCATCACCTATCAGCTCATCCATCAGGAATATAGGAGTCGACCATGATACTTCCCACCACTCCTTGTAAGAATCTATGGTATTGACGTCATCAACATTAGAGATCAGAGGTATATCATGATCTGAGTACTTGGAGTCACTATAGATGACATCGTCGGTAGTGAGCCATGTAGAATCACCGGGTCTCTTCACACTCCATATTGATCTCTTGAAAAAAGGGTCATGCCCTGGGTGCTATTTGAACCTATCCAAACTGTCACATGATGTGATCATAATAGAAAGTTTGTACTATGAAATTATGTCTTCCTATCAAAAACCTATCCATCTACAATCTCTCAGCTGTCGAGTCTCATCCGACCACTATAGCACAAGTTGGTAAGCTCTCCATAGGATCTCATCCTCATCCAATCAGTCGAATCACACTCTCCAAAATTTCAAAGTCACCATATTGCCATAGCCACCACAATGGATAGCTGAAAGATCAAGGATACCCTAGGGATTTCGTACATGGAAACCCTATCAGTCTAGTACATGTAATATGCTCTAGGCACCACACCTACAGTAGTGTACAGTGTACCATACTGTCAACCTCCTGAATGAAAACTATCCAAGATGATAATATAGATACTCTAGGATGCTGCACCACCAGTCGTACATGGTCCTGTGCTTTGCCATCCCATGAATCATGTGTACTAGTCCTCCCTCTAAGTGTGCTCCCCGGCCGTTAGGGATGAGTACTAGTGCTATTGTGAACATCATAATCCACACAACCAGTGGGGCCCGTGAGTATAGAAACATTGTTAGATCAATCCATGGCCTCACCATACAATCATGCACTGGACATCCAAGGTAGTATTGCATTTCATATTTCATCTCTCGGAATGACCGCTCTGCTAGGAAATGTACTCTCTCACCCCGAATTAGAACTCAGAATATGCGATGTAACTCCTCTAGTGTAATGGTCATCTCGCCGGTGGGAAGATGAAACATGCATGTGTCTACATTCCATTGCTCTACTAATGCCATCAACATAGGATTGTGGTACCTCATGGAGGGCATGAGGTACGCCCAGTATAATCTCATAGTTTGCAGGATCTCTCTCTCTACTAAAGGAGTGGGGGATAGGTCTCAAAGGCGGCTAATTTTTCTACCACCTAGATTTTTATGTGAACAAGTAGGAATCTAACAAAAAAGCAAAAATCTGTCCTATAAGCATTCTAAAATTGTAAATCCTTACATCAACAATAAAAAAAGTGTACTAAAGTTGTTCTAGTGTACTCTCCTAAAGGTCCTAGACACTTTAGAACCCTTTTTGGACACTTTGCGAAGAAACGAGACACTTTGCGAAAAAATGGGACACTTCGTGAACAAAAAAGGGACACTTTGTGAAAAAAGGGGACACTTTGTGAAAAAAAGGGATGCTTTGCGAACTTTTCTTCTAAGGCCCTAAATTAACCTAGAAATGTGTACAAATCATAAAATAAATGCGTAAGGACAAAGCTAAGGCAGAAAAATGAACTCACCTGATGATAATGCTCGTTGTGGGCCATCTGATCTCACAGGATGTCCTGTCTGTAGGCTCGTAGTCTCATTGACTCGACCTCTTCACTCACTCTTCACCACACTCAAGCTACATGAAGGTAAATGAAAAAATAGTTAGAATTTACTTCAATTTTTACTCTTATATAAGTTAAAATTAGGGTTTTTACTATATTAGGGTTCAAAAGTGCCTTTCATTCAAACCAAAATAACGAGAGCTAGAGAGCTCCGTTTTCAACATCGTTTGTTGCATTGGAATCATATTTACGCTCCCATTCTCATAAAATGTCTATCATCATGTGGTATGGTACTTGAAAATACCCTATGATATGACCTACCTTATTTGATGTGGCTAGAATGCTACCTTGATTCCACCTCCGTAAAGCAAGTGAAATCAAAGGGAGGCATACATCTACCCTCAAATTTGATTTCTAGAAGAAGTTAGATAAGAGGATTTTTTGGGAGAACTAACGAATTCGTGTTGTAGGATGCAGTTCCTAACATTGTGGTTTTGCAGATAGCTACAATGGGGGCTTCATTCTCCTATATGAGTATCCTTTTATGAAATAAAGTGTATTGTTCAGAGTCCTTTAGCTTGCATATGCATGTAGAGTCATATGGGCGGGTAAAAGCACAAACCTATGTCACACTTTATAAAGGAATCAGCCAACAACAATTTTTTTTTTGAACATCGACCACATAAAAGTGGTATTTATGTTTTGAATTTCAAAATGGTGTAAACTAATGAAATGTAGAACTTTTGATGAAGTTTATTCCTATAATTTTTTAATTTAAAAAAAAAAATATTTTCATTATGATTTTATCAATTTAAGGACAGATTTTGGAATGTTGAAAATTTCATAAAAGAGTGACCTCATGGGACATCAAGAAACAAATTGAAAAAAGCTTCATTTCTCCCTATTTTTTTTCCTCCAAATAGGTAACTTCAATATATTGTGCATGGAAAAAAATATCAAACTTTGATGTATATTTTTCTCATAATAACGTTTTAAAGTCAAACCTGTCAGAATTTGACAGTTTTCACAGGACGTTAACTATTGTCAATTTTTTTAATCATTTTCAAAAAAACAAATTATACTTTTTTTTGAAGAATCTCTCCTCTTGTGCCCCATATAAGTTTTAAATTTTTTTAATATGTTTTACTATTTTTTTTAATTTCTGATTAGCCTCTTTTTAATTTTAACAACCTACTTGCATTATTTTTAAAATAAAATATATAAAAATAATCAAAATATTAAAAAAATTATATATTTGGATTCACCACTCTGAGCTCTACAAAAGGGTTTTTTTTTTGCAGAAAAATCGTTTTGATTAGAGAAATACTTTGCCAAAGTTGAAGGTTTCAGAAAATTTTGAAAAAAGGTGAGTTGGCTCCCAAGTAGGATGCCAACTAGACATGCTCGGCCGAGTATGTTTTGGTTGAGCATTTTTTGGCCGAAACATACTTGGCCAAAAATTGCTCTATATTTTCAAGCTATAAATATCGAATACGCTCACTATTTTCATGTATTTGGCTGAGTGGCTTTCAACTCGATGCCAAGACACAAATTGAAAAAAGCTTCATTTCTCCCTAATATTTTTTCTCCAAGTAGGTAACTTCAATATCTTGTGAATGGAAAAAAAAATCAAATTTTGATGTACATGTTTTTCTTGTAATAACGTTTTAAAGTCAAACCTGTCAGAATTTGACAGTTTTCATGGGACGTCAACTATTGTCAAATTTTTAATCATTTTCAAAAAGCAAATTATACCCTTTTGAACAAGACTCTCTCCTCTTGTGCCCCATATAAGTTTTAAAATATCTTAATATATTTTACTATTTTTTAAATTTCTAATCAACTTCTTTTTTAATTTTAACAACCTACTTGCATTATTTTAAAAACAAAATATATTAAAACTAATCAAAATATTAAAAAAATTATATATTTGGATTCACCACTCTGAGCTCTACAAAAGGGTATTTTTGTTTTGCAGAAAAATCATTCTGATTGGAGAAATACTTTGCCAAAGTTGAATGTTTCAGAAAATTCTAAAAAAAAGGTGAGTTGGCTACCAAGTAGGATGCCAACTAAACATGCTCGACCGAGTATGTTTCGGTCGAGCATGTTTCGAGTGAAACATACTCGGCCAAAAATTGCTTAATATTTTCAAGCTATAAATACCAAATATGATCACTATTTTCATGTTTTTGGTTGAAAAGGTACCTGCCACGTTGGTGCTATGTGGTTTCGGCTGGAAGCCACCCGACTGAATATCTTTCGGCTGAAAATAGTTCGCTCGGAACTATTTATTTGGCCAAAAGTGTGACAAACTATTGTGCTTTTACCTAGGCGCTAAAGTGAGGGCTAAATGTGGCAACAAAAAATGTACTCCCTTCTTGGAGATAGTACAATTCCTTTCCTAATTTGGACCTATTTTGGTACCCTTGCATTAATTACCCTTTAAATCATCATTAATAGGCCCCTAAGACCCATTATTTCGGATCTCAAAGCTTATTTCAGCTAAAAACCAGACAAAATCATTTAAAACATAAAAAATATCGAAAACCCACCTCAAAAATCTAGGGTGGGACTCATTTGTCACCTTGGGCGAATGAGTCCCATTTGGGGTCTTTTTAAGTTTTGAGCAGAAAAATCACCTTTTTAATTCAAATTTTTGGTTAAGGTCGGCCTTTGAGATCTAAACAATAGTAAATTAGGTGTTAATGCCTATATAAGCAAGTTTCTAAGTCATTTTTATCATCTAAGCAAGCATTTTCAAGAGAAAATTCAAGAGACTTGAGCGTCAAGAATCTTCAAGCATTCTTTCACAAGAGCATTCAAGTTTCAAAAGCAAGCAAATTTGAATTCTTGGAGCAACATTAAGGTGTTTTTGTAGGTCTTCAAGCTCACTTTCATTCAAGATCTAGCATTGTCAAGGGTTGATCATGGTACATGGTGAATCATGGTGGATTCTGGGTTGGGGAGATACAACTAGCCATCAAGACAAGCCTAAGGACTTGTTTCCTAAGTGATTCCATCCTCCATTATCACTCTACTTTTAGCCTAAGGAAGGTACACACATTATTGAGGCTCAATTGGGTGATTAGAGGTCTCTCAAAGTGAGTCATTCATTGTCATATTTCCATTTATGCATCTCATTCTTACACGTTAGAATAAGGTTGCATCATGTTTTAGATTTCTTAGTCTTAAAAACACTTAAGGCTAGGGTTTATGTTCACATTTACATTAAATTTCCCTTATTTCCATCAAGGTTTAATTACTAAACTAGGAGTTTGATTGAGGCAAACCCCCTCATAAGCAAATCAAGTCTATATTCTATTTTGCAGGTATTTTCCTAGATTTGGATATGGAAATCAGTTTGGAAGGGAAGGACAAAGATTGGAGTACAAACTTGAACCTTAAATTCCTGAGAAAGTCAAATGGGACTGATTCGCCAAAAGTGGTGAATGAGTCCCACTAGAGGTTTTTTTTAGAACTGTTTGCAAATTCATATACCCTTTTCCTCGAAACCAGTTCCTATGTAGAAATCCAGATCTGGGACTTATTTGCCCAGATTTGTGAATGAGTCCCAGTAGGTCAAAAAGTTATATTTTGCAGTGTTTTAGACCTCCTTCCAGTCATCTCTAGATTTTCAGGTGCACATAGTCCTTTTTGTAGTTTTTTGTTTTGTTTCATTTACATTTCCAGGTCATTTAGTGAAGCTTTGTATTGAATTAGGGTTCTGCATTTCATCTTGCATTATACTTGCATTGCATTTGTATTTCCATGTCGTTACTTGGTGGTGAACCCCTCATTAGTTTACATTCAGCCCCTAGGACAACCCTATTGCAAGATCTATTTCTCTTTTGCATTGAGATCTCTAAGGTTATCCTTGAGTGGAATATCTTGAAAGTGGGTGTGCTCTATGACCTAAACCATACGATAGCACTTAATACCCCATTTTTAAGAGGTTCCACCTTCATTCCATTATGCTACAATTTCTTAAAAGTAAAATAATTTAGGTTCCTCTTATTCATCCTATAGAAACTACAAAACCTCTACCTCCTTATGATCCAAAGGCCTTTTTTTAATATCATCAAACACTTGGGAATGATACCGAGCAATGCATGCATCTTAAGCACCAAGTGTAAGACCTCATAAAATCTAATGTTATCTAAGTGGATGGTGTGAATTCCAAGAGAAAGAAATATTTTGCACCTCTAAATCAAAATTTACAAATCTATACCAAATTGTTATCTAGCCATTCAACTAACCTTATAGAGCCATATGTTGATACACTGCCTGAGCTTCCATAGCCTTTGATCATAAAATTAAACCATTAGATAACATAATTTCCATGATATATTCTCACCCTCATCAAGAACAATCCAAATTCCTTATTTATATTACCTTCACCCAAATCAATGCCTCTATTCATGCACTTGATGTTCCTCTCTACATTATCGCCATAATTAATGACAAACCCACATGGGGAGTACTCATTGATCTTGTATACTTGGTGAATGTAATTGTGGAGGAGTTCATCTATGTCCATGATTTGTACCAAGGTAAGTACGAGCAATTGGAATTCTTGGTTAGAGTGCATTATGGTCCCCCTTGTCCTACCATTGGTGCCTTGGCCCTTTGTGTCTAGGTTGGACCAAAAATATTGGATGTACCTTTTTCCATAAGTCCTACCTCTAGCCCATTTTATGTAAGGTTGGGTCACCTGTGGCTCACTTATATGAGTATGGTCCTCTTTGTAATCCATAAATGTTTAAAGTTTCTATTTGAAGGAAAAGTGTGTTAGTGTAATTAATTAATTATTACACTAGCATAAGTTAACTTAGGTCTTGCATCATTTATTCCTAGGTTGCATTTTAATAAATCATTTACTAGTGGGGTAATGTCCCCTTCCTTTTTTGTAGGGATAAGATTCCTTCTAGAAGATGAGTTGTCCTTCTAGAACTTATCTCAACATTTAATAATTTCCTAGATAGGGTTCACATGTTGTCACATGTTGTTAGATCATGACACATGGAAACATCTCATGCATTTTAGGTTTTCTCTCTTGCCTATATAATTAGGAAACTTGTTCATTTGTATCATATCAATCAAATATCAATCTATGATCTAATGTTGTAGATCAATAGTAATCTCTCTTTGCAGCCCTTAGTTGCAACACTTTATGTGTGGTGTAATTTCTCTTGGCAAGATCCTTTGAACTATGCGCAACTTCATTGGGTGATTCAACATCCATCATTTCAACATGATATCAGAGCATGTTGAATTCTAACAAAGTGCACACTATACATCAAAGTGGGTTTAGGTCTTGGTCCCTTCTTGGGAACTTTTCACTTGATTACTTTTGGCCACAACCAACTAAGCCTATTTGATGCCACGATGATGTTCTTTTATTTCTTATCAAAATTCAAATCTAGCCACATTGCTCAACTATTTGTTAGTAACCCCTCACCAACCATTTCAACTGCTACCCTTGAGGCCACTTGGACTTTTGTGTCTATGAAAATAGTTCCTCCTATTCCACAAGTAGTGAGAAAGTCACAACCCAAATTGGTTATCCTCCCCAAAAGCCAAGCATCTAGTGTCTATGCTAAGGTTCCAAATTTTCTATCCTATCCAGGACCATGCGGAAACCACATAGCATAACCTATATTTCCTTGCACTTTTGGGATTAATTTTTTTCTTCTTGTCTCTTTGAAGTATAGAGGAACATAGTCTTGTTTGTGAAAATCTCCTCCTATTCTCTCCCAACCTTTGGCGGTTCCTTTTTTCCTCTTCTTTCAATGAAAGAAATGGAATCGATGTTGGGAAACACCCATGTTCCCCCTACACATGATCTAACTCACACACGATGGAATAAAAATGTGAAAGAAAACAAGAGATGACATGCTATGGCTCACCAACTTGTTGTAGGAAGTGAATCGTTGCCTAATAATCCTTCTCCTATGCAGATAGATCTTGATGTGATCTCGCTTCCTCACCTATATTTATCATCCCCTAAATTTTCTTAACCCTTATCATCCAAACATTAATATTTCCTAGCCAATCCAAAATCTTAGGCGCTCACCACCTTCGCCACCATCAAGTTCATATGATTATTCTATTCCTCTTTTTAAAGATTCTTCTTATTCTATGATTGATAGTGCTTGTGATCACACTGTTAGTACTACCATATCACCAATTGTAGTGTATTCAGATAGTGATTTAGATAAGATGATTAAAATATTGGAAGAAAATTAATAATTATCCTTATTTTTCATGTAATAAACTTGGGTTTTGGGAGCATGTGTGATGATACTTTCTTGGTGAACAATCCATCATGTGTCAAACCAAGAAACTCTCCTTGTACCACACTCACTATAGTCCCTCTAACATGTTGCACACCATCTCTTTATAATGAGAAATATTGGGATGCAAATGATTTATTATAGGTTAGATTAAAAGAGAAGTAGCCTTTCTCTTTTGGTTGTTCTTGCATTTACTATTTCTCCTGTAATACACTTTTTGGTGTGTATTTTGTTTGTTAGTTCTCTTTTTATGGCCCTTGATGCTGTTGTTGGCACAATGATACAAATGAAATGAATATGTTGTGGCATTCCTCTTTACGTATCTTCATTATTCTTTATTTTGTAAATGAAAATTTTATACCTTTTGGGGACAATGCAAAGCATCGAGACATTTAGGTATCTTCTATGTTGACCCAAATTTCTTATTTTTTTCATGTGCTTTTCTTTATTTTTAGTCATAGTTCCACTATATTTAGAGAATAATGTCAATTTAAAATTATTATTTCTTATACACATTATTTATCATACATTCATATTGACCCTAAGTCTTTGGATCCATTATGTGTTATTATATTCCTAGTCACGACGTAGCTTTTGGAATAGATTTTGGAAACATATCATTTGACATATGGTTTCTGGAAAGCTCTTGTGCTTATTTTTCATGTATCACTCTTTTTACCTTAAATGAAATTGCTCTTGATTGGCATCATCAATTAATTTAAGATGGTGCATACATTCTACTATGTGCTTCACTTGGTTCACACACCATGAAGCTAGTTATATTTTTGCAACACCTCTTGATCATCTTTGTAGCAATTTATCGAGTTAACCAACAAATGTGTTTTACTTGGCCTATAATTTCCAATATTGTTGACATGAAACTCACCTAGCAAACAATAGATGTTACTAGCCCATGCTTTTTTTAATTTTCTACTGGTGAAACTCACCTAATAAACAACACATTTTACTAGTTTGTGATGTTTTCACTCATTCATGAGCTACCTAACAAATAATGGACTTTTCTAGCCCATGACTTGTGAAAGTTGCTATAATAGATCCTAGTGAATTTGTGGATGCTACCCAAAGATGCTATACATATTTTTGTTTTCCATGTATGATTTGTGTATGCTCTATTTATGTTTGGATATTCATCATATTATCTTGCTAACTATAGTTGATATATGAATATGTCTAAGTCTCATGGTATGTGCATTTGATAGGATCCTAAGTAAATGGGGGCTATCATCTCTCAACTTAGTGTTGTCATCTCTCTAATGTTTTGAAAAATAGTTTGGTGGGTGTGCATACCCTCGTTGAATGGTAGGTAAATGTAGCATCATAAATTATTTCCACTTACAATTTCACACTAGGTTTGGTGCTCACTTTGGTTGATGTATCTAGTTTTATTTGCAATGTGCTTGTTTTATCACCTTTTTTGGAAAACATGGTTAATTCCTCTATTGCTAGACCATTTAGATAAAATTATTCTTAGACACTACTGAAATGTGCCAACATCCTAGACGTATGTGCCCAAAATTTAGAATTAAAAAGTTAGCCCTATTATGATTAAGGATGCAACCTTGTTTCTTATATTCTCCCAAACAAGTACTTGTATATGCACTTTGTTTCATTTATATAATCAACCTCTTCTCTCCTTCACTAGTCAAGAGCAATAAAGCTAGAGAAAAAGAGCAAGTTAGAAACAAACAAGCAAGAAATTAAATGATTTATAGTCTACAATTTGCTAACATGTGAACCCCATTGCTACAACAAATTTATGTTCAAGTATCATGTGATGTTGCTTATTCATTATTGTTAGTATTGTATGCACTAACTCTTATAGGATCTCTAAGGAACCTCTTTCTTCTCCTTGTGTGTGATATGTGTGATGATGTAGATCCAACATGGGTTTCATATTTATGTGGTAAGATATGTCCTTTTGTTGATTTTCATTATTATTATTGTTTTCTTTGCCTCTACTCCCTTGAGAGCATGCACTATTTATCATCAATCATCATTTGTTATTTTGGAGGTGGGAACACGAACATGGGTTTTGACTAAGGTAATCCCCTATACAGTGCAACCCTTCTCCTCCCCTTTTTTGTAGGTGTCCAGGTTGTTGTCATAGAATGAGGATTTGACATTTTGAGCCTTTTGGAGACTCATCAACCCTAACTTTTGTCTTTCCTAGTTTGTCATGAAGACATTAGGTTATTACAATTATAAAGGCATATTCACGTACTGACTTATGAATTTCTCTATCACAGGTGTTCAAATAGTGCCAAGTTTGTACAAGCTACAAACCCTAAATTTTAGCACCTTTAGGGTTACAATATAATGCATTGGAATTTGTGCAACACTTTGGCATCCTACACAATCATCTCCAATTTCTTGTGCCAAGTTCCTCTTTGTATCTCCTTCCTAGATTTACTTTTTGTTTTTGTCTATTTATTCTATAACCTCTCCATTCTGTCACATTTAGTCAATTCAATCATCACTATCCTAATTCATTATATCATCACATCAATCCTTGCATTTACAACAAAAGGGACCAAAACCATCAACTAAAACCTTCTTGGATCTCCCTTGAAGATAATTATTGAATGCACAAGAAAATTGAGTGGGGGGGTAAATTATTTGTACTTCAAAACCCTCATAAACATTCAGATCCATATTCATTCAATTAATTCTTAATTTGTTTAGAATGTTTTATCATGAAATAAAATAACAAAAAATGAATCAAACCAACACCATGCAAAAAAGAACACCAAATTTACGTGAAAAACCCAACATGGAAAAAACCATGGTGAGGATTAACTCACAATATAAAGTAATATCAACACTGAATACAATAAAGATCATTGTCGGAGGGCTCACTTCCCAAGAGAAATAAAGACTCAATGCTATAATAAAAAAGAAGATAGAGAAGAGTGTTACACAAAGAAATCCATCTCAATGCAACAAAGAAATCCGCCACATCTCTAACATGGAAACTTCCTAAATTTTCACTCTAACACTCTAAAATTCACACCATACACATATTTCTTCGCATCCCTTAACAACTGAACTCATATTTATATCATCTTCAACCTCAAAACATTCTCCAAGGTTGACTATGCACCTCAACCATGCAAATTCAAATTAGGTCGGCACCAAAAAATTCCCGTGATGGAAAGGAATGAAGGTGGACCACAACACACCTTAGCTAAGACCTAAATGCACTCATACATGCCACACCATGCTTCCAATTTTTTTGCAAGTAGTGTAAACACCTAGGTCAGTTGTTACCCATGTAAACACCATTAAAATTTTAAGTACATGCTTCCTTTGATCCAACAACAACTTGCAGAAAACAAATGTCACCTGAACACAATCTAGAATATTCTAAAAATACCCTAAAATCCAACAAACTCCTTCACAACAACTTTCACCTAAGAATGTACACACCTAGTACACTTAGACAACTCTTCCATACACTGTAGCTTAAGAAACTAACTTTCGAAGCACCAAACATTGAAAGAATTTAACTGAACAAAGATACCAAGACTATCAACATGCCTCTAGATCTATAAGAGCTAAAACCAAACTGTAGAGAAAAATGGAGAAATTTTTTTTCTCCCAGACACCTCGACAATACACAGTTCACAAACTGGTGAACACAACTTCCTCTGCTCAATGATCCAACATGCCAAATTTTGGATACATTAACACCTATAAACACCTTTGATAAACATATCCAAAATGCATAGGAAGATCTTCAACCTAGAAGGAATGTAGAGCAAAACCAAAACATTACTCTTCAACCTAGAACACACTGCAACTCACTATTTACTCTTTTTATCAAATTTTCTCAAAATCACTTGAAAAACAAGCACCAAAGAAACATTCTCATCATATTCAATACTTCATCATCATCATTATTCCAACTACAACATAGAAACTTCAACCATACATCCATAGATAGAAGCTTATCAAAGCAACACTAGAGGTTGACACCAATAGCTTACTAATGACAACATAATGCAACTAATCAAAGAATCACTAATGCAACAACATGGAAAATACCAACAACTACACATACTCTTGCAACAATATTCTTCTCATACAATTGACACCATTGACAACATCAACTGCTTATACTTACAACAATCTCCCCCTTTGTCATTGATGACAACATATGATGTGAAAAACCATCAAAGAAACAATAGTTACCAACTCTTTTTCTTTCTCCCCCTTACACAACTAACTCAAGAATTTCTCTCTTTTACTCTTTCACATTACTTACTCTCTCTCTTTCAACTTATCTTTTTCACATGGTTCATTCTCCCTTTTTATTTTTCACTTTATTCTCTCCCCCTTTGACATCAATGGCAAAGGACAAAAGATTTGCATTGCGTATGTTTCCCCTTTGACATCAATCAACCTTCTCACAATTGTTCTGCAACTTCTATTCCTTTACTACTCAGTATAATCCCCCTTAGGAGTACACACCATATTGCACTAATAAAAAACCATTGCATACTAAAAACACTCACTCTTTCTGACTGTAACAACTAATAATGTCACTACTTACTCCCCCTGAGAGGTAGGCACCAATCATCAGTCCAAAACAAAGAATGGATCTTGGAATCCACTGGACAGATGCATCTCCTTATGCATGTAGTTCAAAGAAGGAGGAGAAATAACCCCCAACTTCTCCCAGAGATACTCAAAAGTATCCTTAGGAAGAGCCTCAGTGAATATATCAAGAACTTCATCCTTTGTAGGAAAATACTCAAGATTTACTCCATTCTCTACAACCTTCTCTCTCAAAAAGTGATACCATATTAAGATATATTTTTCACTTGAATGCATTTCCAAATTCTTTGAAATATTGATAGCACTTGTATTTTCACGGAATATAGAAATTGGTTCATCATTTACTACCCTGATATCCTTCAATGTTTGCCTCATCCATAACACTTGTGTGCAACAAGATGTTGTTGCAATGTATTCTTCTTCTATAGTAGATAAATAAATTGAATCTTGTTTCTTTCTTTTCCATGACACCAATCTGCATCCAAGAAATAATGCAGCACCACTTGTATTTTTCCTATCATCCACACAACCAACTCAATCTACATCTGTGTAAGCACTTGAGTAAAATCAATAGCCTTTGGATACCACAAGCCATGATCCAGAGTGTCCTTCAAGTATCTGAATGTTCTTTTCACTTTTGCAACATGTGACTCTTTAGGATCTTCTGGAAATCTAGCCACAAGACAATCTGCATGCATGATATGTGGTCTAGTAGCAGTTAGATATAACAATCCTCCAATCATTGATCTATACTTGCTCTGGTTAGTCTTAGGAGATTAATCATTCTTTCTTAGCTTGCAACTAGTAACCATAGGGGTGCACACCAATTTAGAATCTCCCATTCCAAACTTATTCAACATTTCTTTGAAATACTTTGATTGTGAAATGAAAATACCTTTATCTATCTGATTTATTTGTAATCCAAGGAAGAAACTCATCTCCCTAAACATAGAAATTTCAAAATCTTTCTACATTTCTTTTGCAAACTTCTTACATATAGCTTCATTGACTCCAAAGGTTATGTCATCAACATATACAACCACAATCAAGATTTTATTTTTTTAAAATTTAAAGTAAAGATTGCTATCTGTCGTACCTTTATTGAATCCTTGTTGTATCAAATACCTATTCAACCTTGTATACCAAGCTCTAGGAGATTGCTTCAATCCATATAATGTATTCTTCAATTTATAGACCATATCTGGTTTGTTTGATAATGGAAATCCTTCCAGTTGTTCTATGTATACCTCTTCTTCTAGTTCTCCATTCAAGAAAGCATACTTCACATCCATTTGATAAAATTTAAAATCCTTATGTGCTGCAAAATCTAAAAACATCTTGTTAGCTTCCATTCTTGCCACCGAAGCAAATGTCTCCTCAAAATCTATTCCTTCAACTTGTGAGTAGTCTTTACAAACAAGCCTTTCTTTGTTCCTTACCACTTCTCCATTCTCGTTTAGTTTGTTTCTAAATACCCACTTAGTTCCAATTACATTTTTATTTGCTGGTCTTGGGACAAGTTTCCAAGTTTGATTCTTCTCAATCTACAACATTTCTTCTTCCGTATCCTTGATCTAATATTCATCTTTGCATGCCTCAAACATAGGTTCAAATTTAGAAAGTAAACATAAATTTACATGTTCTTCAGCAAATTTCCTTCTTGTCAGTACACCTTTGCTCTTATCTCCAATGATCTGTTCTTTAGAATGATTCTTCTACACATACTTAAGAGTTTTAGGAGTCTTTTTTGGAGCTTCTTCCTCCTCAATCTGTACTTTTTTTTCTTTATCTTTTTCTTCTTCTCTGCAATAAGATTCATTTGATTAATATCCATCTATATCACCATTGAGTTTTTTTATAAATCTTCATCAACCTTGAAACTTGCACTTTCAACAATATTTCTCAATCTCTTGTTGTAGCATCGATAATATTTGCTTCTAGTAGAATATCCAAGGAAGATACCTTCATCAGACCTTGCATAAAAATTTCCTAAGTTATAATCATCTCTTCTGATATAACATTTTTTCCAAACACTTTGAAGTACTTGACAATAGGAATCCTTCCATACCATAGCTCATAAGGAGTCTTTGTTCTGTTTGATCTTGCTTGAACTCTGTTAGGTATATGAATAGTAGTATGAATTGCTTCTCTCCAATAGAATTTCGATAAATTTACTTCTTTCATCATTGTTTTTGCAGCTTCTTGAATAGTCCTATTCTTCCTTTCAACCACTCCATTATGCTGAGGAGTCCTAGGGGCAGAAAAGTGCCTCTTTATGCCATGATTCTCATAAAATATGTTAAAAAATTTGGAGGTGAATTCTCCACCTCTATCAAGCCTCAAGCACTTGATTTTCATATCCATTTCATTGTCAACCATAACTTTAAATGATTTAAACTTGTCTAGAGATTTTAATTTTTCTTTGAGAAAAGTAACCCATGTCATTCTAGAATAATCATCAATTAAAAACATGAAATACCTATCACCTTGGAGACTTCTTACTCTTGTAGGACCAAAAACATCTACATGTATCAATTCCAATAGTCTGGTAGCAGATTGTTCTTTGAATTTGAAGTCTCTTCTTGCTTACTTTCCAATTTGAAACTCCTTATAAACAACATTGATAGGCTTCATAATTTTTGGTAGATCTCTCACAACTTGAACTAATTGATTCTAAGTTATCAAAATTAATGTGACACATCCTCCTATTCCACAACCATCTTTCATTAATCTAAGTCATAAAGCAGTGATCATCAACACCCTTGAGTTGATAAACATTTCCATTTCCCTTTCTTCTAGTAGCAACCACAATTCTAGATCCTTTTCTAATCTCACATACATCATCCTGAAATATAAGATTGTATCCTTTATTACACATTTGTCCAACACTCAAGAGGTTATGCCTTAAACCCTTAACATAGTAGACATCATTAGTATTATACTTTCCATCAAAATTGGTAGAACCTTTCCCACATATCTTAGCATATGTATCATCACCAAATCTAACACATCCTCCTTCATATTTTTCAAGTTTAACAAACTTACTCTTGTCACCAGTCATATGATTAGAGAATCGTGCTGCTAATGATCTAATAGCTCTTCTCTTGTATAGCATGAAAATCATATACCAAAGTAGCTTCAGTATTATCCTTTGTCTCCAGAGGACTTTCCTTCACACATCTCTTAGAGTTAGTAGAAATAGATTCATCTTTTAAAGAAATGAACAAACACTCATCATCATCATCTCCATAATCGGATTCATCACTAGAAATAATTACATCTTCGCTAACATAATAACTTTTCTTAAGATAATCTTACCTTTGTTCTTAATTTTGTTATTCAAATCTCTATTTGGACATCTTGAAGCATAATGACCTATTTTACCACAACTAAAAAATTTGAAAGGAAACTTACCACTATACTTACCAATACCCTTCTTTATTCTCCTTACAAATTTAGCTTCTACATCATCAATATCCTCCTGATCTAATTCCTTGATCTCCTCTAATTTTCCAGTCTTAAAGTAGTCTCAACTTTTGCACCACTATTTGTACCAAATTCTCTCATATCAAAAGTAGTTAAAAAACGATACAACTGAATCTTTGGTATATTGATTTAAATTTTCAAATTCCCCAATAGTAGAAACTTTATGAATATAAGATTTAGGAAGAGTTCTGAGATTTTTTTTTACCACTTATGGTTCTTTGAGTTCTCCACCAAGACCTTTGATGGAGATGACAACTTCATCTTCCCTCTGCATATAGCTTGTAACATTCTCATCTTCAGACATCCACAAGTTCTCAAACACGATCTTCAAATTCTGCATCTTAGCTTATTTGACCAAGTATCATGTCCTTCATAAATGCTTTCTGAGCATACCTTAGTTTACCATTGCTTTCATAGGCCTTGATCTCATCATTAGTTCTTGGACCATTTACAGAAATAGTATATCCATCTTTAAGTAACTTCTAGACATCAAATCCTAAAAAAACTAGAAAACCTTCCATCCTTGTCTTCCAGAATGCATAGTCCATTCCATCAAACATAGGAATATGTTTCTTGTGCATCGTACCAAATCTACCTCAAGCGGTTAATATTTCTTCCAAGGAACCTTGCTTTGATACCAATTATTGAGTGCACAAGACAACTTAGAGGGGGGTGAATCATTTGTACTTCAAAACCCTCATAAACATTCATATCCACATTCATTCAATTAACCCTTAAACTATTTAGAATGTTTTATCATGAAAGTAAATAAAAAAAACTGAATCAAACCAACACCATGCATAATAGAACACTAGATTTACATGGAATACCCAAGATGGGAAAAACCACAGTGAGGATTAACCCACAATATAAAGTAATATCAATACTGAATACAATAGGGCTCACTACTGGAGAGCTCAGTGCCCAAGACAAAGAAAGGCTCACTACCAAAATCAAAAGAAGATAGAGAAGAGTGTTACATTGAGAAATCCATCTCAATGCAACAAAGAAATCCACCACATCTCTAACACCTTTGTATCTCTTTGAAGAATTGTAGACACAGTCTTCTCACTGCATCCAATAATCTAACACATGAAAGCTCACATTGCACTTACCAATTTTTCACTCTAACACTTTGTAATTCACATCATACACATCTTTTTTTTATACCTCAACAACTCAACTCATATTTATATCATCTTGAACCTTAAAGCATTCTCCAAGGTCAGCTATGCACCTCAACCATGCAAATTTAAATTAGGTCGGTACCAAAACATTCCCACGGTGGAAAGGAATGAAGGCAGACCACAATACACCTTAGCTAGGACCTATATTTACTCATACACACCACACCATGCTTCCAAAAATTTCACAAGTAGTGTAAACACCTAGGTCGTTCATTACCTGTGTAGACACCATTAAAATTTTAAGTACATACTTCCTTTGATCCAAAATATCATGGACAACAAATGTCACCTGAACACAATTTGGAATATTCCACAAATACCCTAAAATCCAACAAACTCCTTTGTAGAAACTTTCACCTAAAGAATGTACATACCCAATACACTCAGACAACTTTTCCATACACTGTAGCTTAGGAAACTAACTTTCAAAGCACCAAACCTTGGAATAATTTGACTAAAGGAAGATACCAACACTATCAATATGCCTCCAGATCCACAAGACCTAAAACCAAACTATGGAGAAACATGGAGCAAAAACATTTCTCCCAGACACCTCTGCAATACATAGTTCACACAGTGGTGAACACAAATTCCTCTTCTTAATGATTCAACATGCCAAATTCTAGATACAACACCTATGAAACCTCTGATAAACATCTAAAATGCATAGGAAAACCTTCAACCTAGAAGGAATGCAGAGTAGAACCAGAACACTACTCTTCAACCTAGAACACACTACAACTCATTGTTTCCTCTTTTTATCAAATTTTCTCAAAATAACTTGGAAACCAAGCACTAGAGACACATCCTCATCATCTTTGGTACTTCTTCATCATTATCAAGCCAACTATAACATAAAAACTTCAACCATACATCCATAGATAGAAGATTATCAAAGCAACACTAGAGGTTGACACTAATGGCTTACTAATGACAACATAATGGAACTAATCAAAGCATCATTGATGCAACAACATAGACAATACCAACAACTACACATACTCTTGAAACAATCTTCTTCTCATACAATTGAAACCAATTGCCCATACTTGCAACAATAATATCTCCACACAACTTTCTTGATTTTGTGTCCTAATGTTTAGGTGGGAATATTGGTTGTGATTAATTTATTAGTCTAAATCACCATTCTCCTTTTCCACTTAAACACATGCATCACTAGATTTTAATTTTATTGGTGATTTTTTTCTAATTTGTATTCAGATTCCAAATTCTAAATAAATCTCTAAACCTAACATCCCTTGTAAAATCTATCTAACCACTTGGTTTAAGTATGATATTATTAATATAAATATAGACTCCGTAAATCTTATTTACAACTATTCATGTGACATATTACATCTAGATTATGAAAGGAGGTGTAATTGTAGAGGTGACTTCCTCTATTAAACATAATTGATTGATAATATTTAATCTAAATTCCAAGTTATTAATTATATTATATAATTCAAACCATGTACTCAAGAACTCAATTACTTAGTTAATCTAAATATAGTCACTCATTTGCATCCAAACTCCAAATGAAAATACACCATTGTTTACTGCATACCGTATAAGTGATATGTGTATTTGATGCCGCATATCTACATGGTAGCCTAGTTAAATATTCATTGACACATCTAGTATTCTCTTGGAACTTGGCATTACAAATTCTAGAATATTTGGTGAGATATTATAGAACCCAAACTTGCTGATTTTGTTTGGTGTATTATTTATCAAGGCCTTCTGCTTGAATCTCACTCATCTCATTTAGGAGTTAATAATCCTCATTTTTCATTATATGTATAATGTAAGACTCTCAATCACCTTTTTTGGTTTTGTACTAGAGGCATAAAAACTTGGACTTGGATTCATGACTTCTTCAAGTTGTTCAATCTTCACCCATTTTCTTGGTGTATGGTCTTGTTGGAAGACTAGCCTTGCCTCCCTTTTAAAGTTACCCAAAGTTGTCATGATTTCAAGTGGATATTATTTTTAACATTTGGAAAGATAAAAATTCTATTATTTTTACTATTTGTGTTGTTAATATGTATTTCTTGCTTTAATACATTAAAACTATGACTTTCTCCAATGTGTTTATGCATATTTAGGTGCAATTGAATAAATTTTCATTTAATTTTCTCATTTTCAAGTTCTTTTAGATGGCTGGGGTAATGTCTCTTTGTATGATTTCTAGATTTATGTCTCCTTCTTCCTCCCACTAAGGTCATTCTACTCCACATTGGTATAGACATAAATATAGTCATTCTATTGAAAGAGATCATGGGTCCCAATCACATGGCTCTCAATTGCATCCCAAAAAAGCCAAGGATCATGATTCCCATAATTGTTCATAGCCTTCTCATCAAATTTCTACCTCTTGAAATAGGTGGTGTGACGTTCTTGGTTAGCTAGATATTGATAAATTTTTTCACTTGGATCTAGAAATTCCTCCTATTTATGCTTGACAACATGCAAATGAAGATCAAGAAGAGGAGGATGGTCTCACTATTTAGAAATTAATTATTTATGGCTCTATATCCATTGATGTATGGGGTAAAATAGATGATTGTGATCCCCTGGCCTATCATCTTTGTTGTTTTTTCATATTTGGGAAATGTTAGAATTTGTTTAGTGAGTTTGTCTTGGTGCTTGTGCTTTGCATAACATAGACTTTGAGGTTGTGACTTTTACCACCCACCCATTTTTTTGTGAATAATGTATCTTTTTTAGTATATAAAATGTAAATTAAAATAATTATGCATAAAAAATACAAGAGTGGAATGTAGAAATCTATCAATTATGATTGAGTGTTAGGTCTATAAAGATTAACTCTAAGTCTATGGGATAGTTAAGCTAGATAGCCAACAACGTAATACAAATTTTAAATTACCTATAAGATAGAATTCATTCACCTATTTTTTATATATTATCTTATGTGTATAAAGTGGTTCAGTATACTTGAAATACCTTCTTAAATTAACCATGTCTTCTAAGTCTGATAGTTTAGAATCATCATATATATGTTTTTTTAAAGTCTTGTTTAAGTCTCATGATGTTGGATAAGTGTTATATAATTTTTATATTTAATATTTTATATGGTATCCTTAATCTAGATTGAATCAAAGTCATAAGTTGATTGGAAATTTATAACTTGAAAAAAATGCAATACCATTTTTAGGAAAAAAAGGGTTTTATTTTGGGGTTTTTCTATTTTTTTCAAATAAATTAAAGAACTTATATTTATATTTTACATGATTTCATATGTGTAAAACAAATTTTGATATGCCTATTTATATTTTTACATGGTCAAGAGTGAAGTAAGAGAGATTTATTATCATATTGGATAATGGTTGAGTTTATGTGAAATACTGCATATTGTCTCTGCTTTCCATGATTCTATCTTTTATAGTGTATAAACACTAGATGTTTATTATACAAATTTAGTGTACTTTATTTCCTCTACACATCGCACAAATTAAACTAGGTAAATAAGAATAGCTACATTAATGAGTGTGCATATCACTTCAATAAATATTCTCCATAACATTGGGATCTAATACATATATATTGACTCATTGATCAAGAGTCATTTTTATGAAATTTTCCTATGCATTGAGTCATTGATCTAGTGCTTGGTTCCATATTTTATTTGTGATATAACATGATGATCTATCTTAGTAGTTCAATATGACACTATTGTATTGATCAAGAGTCATTTTTATGGCATTTTTGGGCTTCACCTACCTATTTTTCCTAGATATTGAAAGTGTAGACTATGAATCTTAATATGAATCATATATTTGACTATTGAATCTAATTTTTATATTGTGTTTTGAAATTAATATTTATTGGACTTGAACTTAATTAATAAATAATGTTAAATCTCTATTTCATCTCATGTTTAGATAGCCATTGTGAAACCTATTATCTAAAATATGATTGACATAATCAAAACATACATGATAAAATCTAAGTTATCATTTAGCTTTACAGATTCTAAATTTAATCATAAATATAAAAATGATATGCACAATAAAATATTCACTTAATTAGTTGAAATCAATTGCTAAATCTAAAATTACTTATTTTATTTACAATTTATATGAGGCTTTGTATTGATTTTATTTTGTTTCACCATTGTTCTTCGAATTGAAATAAAATTTACATCAACCTCTAGGTTATCCTACATAGCCAAGAACATATGACATAGACCTTGGATTGTTTATTTTATTTTATTTTAGAATATGTAGAGTAGATGTGTATCCTTCCTGAGTTGGTGTGTCAAAATATGCATCAACAATAAAATGAATTTGAAATTTAACATCACTACTATGATTCTATTTGAGATACTAAACTATTTAATATTTAGGAATCTCAATCCTCAAATCCATAATTTAGTACCAAATCTCATTAGTCATAGCACAATGTCTCATCATGTAAATTTCATCTCAAGGTACAAAAAAATTTAATCCTTCTCATTTCAATTTAGCACATGTTTATTTTCATTATCTATTAGCTTACATTATTCCATTATCATTAATTCACTTAACTAATTATCTAGACAATTCTAAATGATAATTAGTTTATTAAAACTTTTATATGTTTATATGGAGGGTGTATTATTTCCCCTACACAAATTGGTGAACTCAAAACTTTCACACCTAGTATTTAGGGTTAAATATTTACTTGGATGAATCTTAAACCTAATAAATTCCTCTTATTTTTCCTTGTGATTTTATTTCTTGACTCAAGGTTTGGACCCCTTGTTACTTATCACCTTTTAGATCCTACATGATATAGAGTTTTACCTTAGGTCTTATCATTTTACTATTATTGATTCTAAAGCTAATATTTATAATTGCATCTAAAATTATATTGTACCCTCATTTATAAAACTTCCCTTTCACCCAGGTTTTCCCCCTATTTGGCTATTGTATCATCCATTATTTGTTGATTTATATAACCTTCATGATGAATTCCCATAAACCCTTTTATTTGGCTTCTTTGAACCATGCATGTCTTAAGCATTTTGATGTATTCTTACAATTTGTTACATATATATAATCCCTTAATACTTAATAAAATCATTAATTTATGTCACATGAAGAGTGGTACATGATCTATGGAGATGCTATTTTATTGGGTATCTAATATTTAGTCTTTCATAGATTTGGTCATTTCTTTTCTTTCCATTTTAGATGGACTCACTTCACTTTTTTATGAGTTTCATGCATTGATTCTAATTTTCTTATAATTAGTGATAAGGATATTAATGAGCATAATGGTGAGCATAATGATGATTATTTTATAATGTATCCATTTTTTATAAACTATAATTGATGAGACTTTATTATGGTTCGATGCATCTTAATCTACTTATAATGCATCCATTAATGTTTCTTGTACCTTTATTAAATATTTTGATGATTGACCTAGAGCGTGTTATCCATGGGCTTCTACTTTTCCAATCTCTAGTGGCCACACATTAGGGAGTCTTATTGGTGACTCTATTTTTGTATTATACATCATATTTAGATCATCACATGATGAATCTACTATTGAAAATCATGCATAATCTTTTAGGAGTCATACTAAACATTATTAGCATCAAGTCTCTTATAACTATCCCACTATTCCACATGAGACTAGACATCATGTTAGCATTATTTCTAACACTCATGAGAAATTTATACAAGAGAAACCAAGAGCATCTAGAAATTTTACTAGCTTGGAGGATCATCTCCATAGAGTGCTAATACAACTTTCACAACACAAGCTCATAACTCTACCTACCATTGAGAAAATTGATAGATCCAAACATATTCCAAAATATTTTGGTGCTAAATAATTTGGTCATTGTCATATGGTGTATATACTTAGATTAGGTGTATTGAACACTAAAGAAACAAATCAAGACCTTATTAATTAAATGTCATATGAAGTTGAGAACATTTATTTTAAAATAAATAGATTGATAATGGATCAACATGGCAAGGAGGATCCTTTCAATCCTAGATTTATAAGGAGTGTCACAAATCTAAGGAAGCTAGCTAATAGCATGATATTATTACAAATGAAAACATCTAGCAACATGAAAATGAAGGAAATACATACATAAAAATGAGCATAAATGACACGACATATTGTGGCATGATTCTTGATTGAAATGATTCAAAAAATCACTTTAGAAACCATGATATGCCAAACAAAAAGATGAGACTGATGTTGTTAATGATAAATATTTAGATATTCATTTCCATGATCATGTTCCATGTCATAATAATGAAACATCTATTGAAATACCTCCACAACAAGGACATGAAATGAGAGTAACAACACCAAAGGAGTCATCCTTATACATAACATTTTTTATAAATAAATGATTCATGATTATGATCCAACACCCATAACATCTTAAAGAATCTTATGAGAGGGGCATTAGAATTTCATGATAGAGATCCAAACAAAAAGATGAGACTAATGTTGTTAATGGTAAATATTTAGATATTCATTTCCCTGATCATGTTCCATGCCATAATAATGAAACATCTATTGAAATACCTCCACAACAAGGACATGAAATGTGAGTAACAACACCGAAGGAGTCATCCTTATACACAACATTTTTTATAAATAAATGATTCATGATTATGATCCAACACCCATAACATCTTAAAGAATCTTATGAGAGGGGCATTAGAATTTCATGATATAGATTTTCATCCCATGGATATTGGTATTTATTGATTTCACATTCTTGACTAATTTTCATGATTATTATAACTAGATGAACATATGTTGTGAACTTCTATATGCTATAAGTTTTCACTTGATCTTTCCGTTTGAGGGGCAAGGGTCTATTCCTTTTTAAAAGATCACATTCTCATATATTCTCTTATTGGGGAAAAATAGTGGCCCAACACCTTTTCCATACACTTTCAAGCATATCAAACACATACACAAGGTAGTTACATACTTCAATTTTTTATTCTATACTAAACTCTACAACATTATTAATTTTTATGTTATATTTTTTCAGATTTACAATTATAACTTACACGATTACCCTTTGTTTTTATTTACAATTTTTTCTCTTTGATTTTTGTGCACTTCTTTGTAGTACACGCAAATTGAGGGGACTTATTATCTACTTATTTAACTTTTATTTCATGTGTAGATTCCATATACTAGAAACACACATTTGCTTTAGTGGCTTAAATGAACTATGAAATTTAGAAAAATGCTATCCTTTTTATTACATTTTATTATTTTTCTATGTATTTCTACTTCGACATGTATTCACACATAATTTTGTGCACATATCAAATTTGGGGAGAAATATATAATAGAAAAATCATACCTTAACACTTAAAATTTATTCAAATTTTACAGTATTTTGAATTAATTTATCTTGGATGGATAATTGTAATATATAATTTGATTATTTTAATGCACTCACTAATTAAAGACTTAACTCATCACATTGGCATGCTATCTCACCTTATTTAAAACCCCTATGATTAAGTCTACAACATTTTATTTACCTTGACACCATTACAATTTATGATCCCATGCCTTAAATTTATAATATAATACCAAATTTAAGTCATAAATATTTTCTCATGACATTTCATTGAATAAAATCTATCTTAAAATATATAAAACCTTTATCCTTCTCATTTCGATTTATCACATACCTATTTACATTATCTTTTAACTTACATTAGCCATATCATGAGTCCATTATCATTACTCAGCTCAACTAAAATGTAAAGTGTTTGAAATAAAAACTAGCAATCACACCTTTATGCAATGGGTACCAAACAGGCGTGGAATGTCAATTAGGGAAAAAATTGGTGTACTTTTTCATAAATTTGTGTAGTACATGAGGTTAATTGGTAGACCATTTAACAAATGTTTTTTGTGCAACAAACATCTCAATGTAGAAACAAAAACAAACTAAAAAAAACCTCTAAATTGGTATGATAATAAACTTCCATTACCAACAAGCTCATATTATGTTTACAATAGGGAGAAATAGAGAGATAGGGATAGAAAGAGGGAGTGATAGAGGGGGGAAAAGCAAGAGAGAGAGAGAGGGGTAAGGAGATAGAGATAGGGATATAGACAGAGAGGAAGATGGAGATGGATATGGAGATGGAGATGTTACCTAATGATCACCTTGAAGTCTTGTTCCTTGTTCTATGGTTCTCCATCCTTCCCCTTGCTTCTTTTTAAAGTCATGTTTGCATCCTAATCCTTCATTTTCCTCTTCCTAATAATGGATCATTGAGTGTTATATAGAGATAAAGAGATAGAGAGATAGAGGTAGAGAAAGATATGGATATAAAGAGATAGAGAGAGGAGGGAGAGGGAGATATAGAGTGAGAAATAGAGAGATACATATATAGAGTAGGAGATATGGAGTGAATATGAGAGATGGGGAGAGATATAGCTCATAGAACATGTTTGAGTCAGTCAAGGACTCAAGTCTTTAGGATCATTTACAAAATCCAATAACAACCTTCCACAAGAGAGAAAAATAAGAACATGAAATTGCAACAATGGATTCAAGATATGGCAATATACAATACTCAAGATTGTAATAATATATTGGATTTACACAACTAAAAATATCTTAGTTGAGTTGCTTGAATTGATGCAAACTATTTGCTTGGATTGATCCAATGTACATATAAAGCCTTTCTTATATAGGCAAGTAGTGAGATATGATTAGACAAGTTCATGACAAGTGTCTTAATCCTATCACATGAGACAACTAAGTCATAACAACCTCTAGGACACAAGCATTAAATTCTCAATGCAATTATTAAATGCATGAGAGAATTATTAAATTCCTAGATAACTAAAAGTAAATAATGAGACATGACCCCATTATAACTAACTTCTAGAAATGACAACTAGGAAACTTAACTCCTATGTAAACTTATAATAATGTGAATAGGTCCTCACTAATAACTAGTTAGGAAATAACCCCATTCATACCAACAACCCCCCATAAGTGCAACTTAGGGATTAGATTATTATGCAAATGACACAAAGATGGGTCCCAACTATGAGGCCATGCTAGGTACCCATGTACAAATGAAAATGTAAAGAAATCTCCCACAACTAGAGAAAAGGAGAAAACCTAGTGGGATAAAAATCCTCCCCAAAAGAGAGATGAAAGAAGAGACCATTTAGCACCCCCTGAATGAATCCATCACAAATCAATCAATCTCCATCCACACAAAGGATGATAAGAGAGACCATTTAGCACCCCCCATAATGAGATACCTTGTTGCAAAGAAGCATTTGAAGTACATCGTGAAGAAACACTAAAATCCTTAATTTAGAAAGCAAAGGAAAGATAATTATGTTTGCTAGAAACTATATTAGAGTCACTCAAGGAATCAGGTTAGAATCATGATAATGCAACAACAACCTGATGCTAAGGAGCACTAGAACACCCACTATATCATGCAACCCTCAAATATATGAAGCAATAATCAATTGAAAAATATGATATGGAATGGAAATGAGGTGCAAAGAAAATGTAAACCTAATGCAAGTAAAAAAGGAAACAGTGCATGCACTAATGAATGTTCACATCTTCCTCCATGAATAAAAATGACCTTAGATCTATGTAGAGGAAAAAATCTGAAAAATGACATACACCACTCTGAAGTGCTCAAAACTAGTTTTTCATCAATATCTCATTTTCCAAAATCGGACACTGTGACAAAAAGTTGTGATTTTTTTAAAAATGGGTAAATTTTGTTAGCAAATAGTTAGAAGACACGACCCTTTTGATTTTATTTTTGAAAAAAATTGCTGGATGCATGCAAAAAATAATGGATACCTAGATAATATTTTGATTCTACCAACAAAACCCAGAAAGTGTTTTTGAATCCAAAAACCAAAACATGCAATTTGGTAAAAAAGGTAAACTTCACCTATGGGAAAAATAGCTACGTTGGGCTATTTGATGGTCATTTTTGCAAAATATCCTCACTATCTACAAAATATAGCAGATAACCAGATAGTATTTTGTGGTTTTGAACAAAACCTAAAGATTATTTTTCTTGAAAAGTAGACGAGGAAAAATATATATGCCGTTTTTATCCAATATGCACCCTGCAAAAGCTCAAGCTCAAATCACCCTCAGATCTGAGGAGTTTTGCAACTCTGAAGCTTTGATACCATGTAGGAATTATGATATTTCTATTAGGATTCAATTGTGTAGTTTCGAGTCATGTAACGCCCGCCGAGAACCCTAGAGGACAAAACCTATACTACGAAAAATAGACAATTTTTTTTTTTTTTAAAAGTGCAAAGTTGTGCATTGATATAGAACATCACATAAATTATCTTCCTAAATCCCCTAGGGTGCACGACTACATTACTTATTTTCCAAAGTTCAAACTACAAATCCACATAACTTATTAACCATTAAACTCAAATCATCACTAAGCATGTAATAAAAAATTACAATTGAGCATAAGAATCATGTGAAACATTCATTGCATAACATAAAAGAATAACTATCTTCTCCCTTTCAATTTAACAAGAATAATGTCATTGAATACAAATTTCCTTATATACAAGTAAAACATCAATTCTGTATACATATACATTTGTACGATGTTACTTCCTCGTGACAAGAGAGGAGTACACTACAATATGGGTGATCCCACAATAGTGGTTTACAATTTTTGGCCAAACTGGACACTGATTTTTTTTTTTAACTAAATCTTCACATTCGGGCACCTATAGCGATTAAACCGTGAGGAATTTGAAGATGATGTAAACTAGAGTCTTGTCACATTTTGTCTGTAGATTCTAAAAATAATTTTTTCAAAATTTTTGGAATCAGATTGCACTTATTTTTCCATCTCCCACATTGGTTTTTCAAAAACAACATTTTTAAAAAGTGACGCACACCGTATAACGCATAACTTTTTTTCCTTGAAGGATAAAATTCCAATTCTTTCAAATTTATATTTTTAACTCCGATATCTAGTGCTTCCACTTGGTTAGATAGTTTTTATTGAATATTTTTTTTAATCAAGTTTCAAAGTCAAATCAATTACAATTCGGACATAACATGAGATAACGCATAACTTTTCTTGTATGTATCGAAATTCTTTTTTTTTGTTGGATCAAGGACTCCAATATCTGGTGCACTCATATTTTAAATTTTTTTTTTGATAATATTCTATTTTTCCACATGTGCAGAACATAGAGTTTTGTTTTCGATGAAAAACCTATATTTAATAAAACTTAAAAAACAAATAGATAATATAATCAAAACATATTAAAATTATATTCGTTGGATAACTCGTTTTGAGGGGAACTTGATACTAGTTGGGTTTTTGAGATCTCCTCCATTTTCATTCTCAAATCGAACTTCGAAGTGCAAAATTCTCAGCAATTTTGGTGCCTCAGGGGATGAGGGTGAAAAAATGTTGGTTCGGTCGAACAAAAATATACTGCTCGGTCGAACAGGGGTTCGACTGAACCCATGCAACATAGAATAAAAAAATTGATTTAAATTGGGTTCGGTCGAACATTCTAAAGATGTTCGGTCGAACCCAATCTTTTAAAAATTAATTTTTAATATTAATATAAATATTAATTATATTTTTTTAAAATTATGACTTGAGAGAGAGATATGGAGGGAGTGGGAGAGAAAGGGAGAGTGGGGGTAGGAGGAAGGGCTTAAATTTGATGGCCGTATGACCGTATTTAGAGATTTTTGCCATAGAATACAATCAAAATTTTAAGAAGATTGTATCAGATATTAAAAGGAGATATTTTGGATAGACTGTCAAAATTTATATAGAATTATAATGATATATATGTTTGATTTATATATAATTTTACATACACTAAGGTATATCATAATGTTTTAAGGGCACCCTTGAATAGATAACCGTCATTAAAAAATTTTTTGACAGGCAAAGTCGACCATCAAATTTAATCCTTGGACTAGGAGGGAGATACTTGAGAGAGAGAGAGGGGGGAGTGGGAGAGAGATAAAGGGTAGGGGGTCCTAGGGTTTAAGGGTTAAGGGTAGAGGAGCTCGAGAGGGGGTAGGAGGGA
>VDFB02256132.1:188949591-189096058 GCA_007258455.2 Sequoia sempervirens
AAGTGCATGCACCGATGTCAGTAGATAGGTCACGTGGTGAGGAGCGCCTCATTCGAATTTCAAGTCAATCGGAGTAGTGGAGCTATCAGAAACGAGCAATTACTATTCATAGTAAATCACCTTCAGAAATGGGCTAAAAATAGCAGGCCGACTAAAAATAGCAGTGTCAACAGGGTAACAAGGTCATAAGGATCCAGTGTTTGAAATTTCAAGTCATTCTGAGCTTCAGAGATGCAAGAATTGAAGGACTTACTATAAATAGTAAGGCGTGGAAGAACCGGCGAAAATGAAGAAAAAATGGCTAAGGCATGAAAAGTTCATCCTGCTCTCATGCCAAAATGCGCCCAGCTCAAGGTAGTGGCAGGCAAATTTTATTTTATTTTTTAAGTCTGAGTTCATCCTCTTGCCACCTCAGAATGCGCCCAAGTTGGTGGAGCTGAAGAATAAAAAATTCTAAGGCAAGCATTTCATCCTGCACACATAGTTAAATGCGCCCAAGGAAGAGGGTTGATAGCAAAAACTTTCTAAGTATAAAACTTTATCCTCCTCCTATGGCAAAATGCGCCCATGCTTGGGAAGCTAGAAGAAAGTCAAAAGGGGAAGTCAAACATGTTTCATCCATCACTTATGCTAAAATGTGCCCCTTACATGCAAGCAAATCCAAAAAGTTTCTAAGTGAGAAACTTCATCCTCCACCCCCTTTGAAATGCGCCCAAATGAGGGCATGTAAGGACAAAATAGGGGAGCTCAAAGGTCAAGGTGGCGTTGCATATGTTTCATCCCTCATAACCTCCAAAATGCACCCATGTTTTAAGCTTCATCCGCCTCACTATGTGAAATGCGCCCATAAAGCTAAGAGGTCAACAAGTCAACAAATGTTCATCCTTCAGCGTATGCAAAATGCGCCCAAAATAGATCATGTGAAGACAAAAGTTTTAAATTTTCCTTGACCCCACCACATATGCGCCTAAGGAAAAGATAATGCCTATGTGGCATATGAGATTTTTTTTTTCTAAGTATTGGAAATTCTTGTTGACTCCCTTGAATGCGCCTAACTTGAAGAGAGGTGTGGATAAAAGGTTGATAAGTGTTTAAAAATTCCTGCAGCCCCTTGAAATGCACCCATGCTTAAAGTCAAAGTCCACATGAGTATCTTGGACGCGCCATGAAGACAAGGTAAAGTGGAGTAGAGGGAAAGGAGTAAAGGCATTGGGATAAAGATAAGTCCACCTCATTATATAAAATGCGCCCATGCACAGGATGAATAAAAGAAAATATGTAAGGCGTGGCTGGTATCCTTTTGCAAGTGTGAAGTGCGCCTAAGACTTAAATGGAAAATAATGCAAAGTGATATGCTAGGCGTTGGAAATTGCTAGGTGAGGAATAAAATATAAAGGGCGTTGGAATTTAAATCTTCCATGATGTGCTTTCAAAAAAAAAATTTCTCACCACAGGAGGATGAAATAAAATTTTCTAAGGAAATTTTTTTTTTCAAATGCTAAGTGATACAGAATTTTCTAAGGCACAAAATGTTCTCCCTTAGAAAAATGCCTAAGTTTGGAGAGGTGATGAAATTTTCCTGAGGCGTGAGCAGAATTGCCAGAGGTGAAGTCAGTCAATGCCAACTTCACAGGGTTGATAAAAAATTTCCAAGTCAGAGCAAAGAAATACTTCAGGATCGAAGAACAAGAATAAATTTGATGAAAGAATATTTTCTAAGGTTCAATATTCAAGAAAATTAAATGAACCCGTTTGTTGTGCACCCATGAGTTTGACGCATTCTGAAGAAAATTTTCTTCTGGGTATTGAAGATTATCGATGAGGAGTTGATTTCAAAGTCTTCCATGCTTCGCTGCAGCCTTTAGGACGAAGATTTTTTATGGGCACTGGATTGATGAGTTTTCCTAAGGGAAATTTGAAAATTTTCTAAGGCAAGTGTGAAGAAAATGTGTTTTCAAGGTAAAATTCTCCAGAGGATGAATTTGAAAGGAACTGCCTAGGTGAATTTGCTCAAATTCTTCGTGTAGATGGTCTTCTTGAGCCGGAGATGAATAAAATCAAAGTTGTCAGAGCTCCAACAGGTGAAATGAATTTCTTGAAGATGCAGTTGAAGTTAATATTGTCAAAGATGATACGCCCTTGAGGAAGATGGGTTGAAAATTTGGCTGCTAAGGCATGAAGAATCATGAAGAAGGCAGAAGTTAGCTAGTAGAGGCGATGAACGCTTGGAAGTTAGAACGTGAAAATTAGGTAAGTAAGTTAAGATTATATTATGAAGTGTTATAATACTCTTCTCCTCACTTGTTTTGCAGGAGGAATTTCGAGGCCAGAGCACGATGACTTGAAGTGGTGAAGCGCGATGATATTACAACCTTCAGAGGAAGATAAAGTTACGAGTTTCACATGAAGGAAGAAAGTTGCAAGAAAATGACTAAGTGTTGAGGCTCAAGTAACAAAGAAGAAACGTTTTCAAAAATTCAAGATGAAAAAAAGAATGGAAGCTCGAGCAAAGTTGAGGAACAACGTCAAGAAGAAGATCAAGGGTAGTGTGAACGCGTTTCAAAATTGGAATCTTCTAGAAGGATGGTGGACATTAATGCCGCATTTATTACCCCACTCTCCTTTGTGGCAGTTTTTAGGGCGAATCCTGTTTAGGGCTGAGGTGGCACAATCTAGGCCATCCAGCCAATTGTAATTTGAGCCGTCCGTTGGACTTGGCCAGCTATATAAAGGGGGAGTCCCCCTCATTTGGATATCAGTAGAAGGAGAATTAGATCAGAGTTAGGATAGCAGAGAAGGAGTAGAGAGCAATTAGATAGTTGATAGTATAGTTTAGATTGAAAAGGAAGGAAAGTCTTCCCTTTGGATACTTTGTAAGAAGTTGTCATGTATGCTTTCATAATAAAAGAATTTTCATTGATGGTGGATTCTTCTTTGTTGTGAATAGTTGTTGAGGCTTCTTCGTCCTTCCAATTCACGTAGCATCTTGAAGTAGCTTAAAGTAAAGTAGATTTCATTTCATGCAAGTACTTAGTAATTGTGGAATGTGGTGCTCGATTTAAACAAGACTTCGCTTGTCCATACCACTAGTGGGCTCGCTGACGGTGGGTTCGCCTTGCGTGGTCAACTGGAACTTTGTGAAGCTTAACTTCGATTATGGTTTATATGTTGGCATGCGTCGTTGTGATGGTGTCTTCATGCTAAATCGTGATATGAACATCTTAAGTCACTCCTCTGAAGATTGCACCAGTTCTGCGGAAGCTGTCCGAAGTGAGGCAAAACGGAGCTTGGTTGAAGCTTGTGAGAATTGATTGCCATATCCCACACCTTAGAGTAGATTAGAACTTCTTAGGCCCTACACCCTTTAAATTCAGTTCATTTCTGGTTAGAATTAGGAAACTTGTGCCCACTTGCCAAATCATTTGAATTATATGAAAGCCCTTAGTCCGGTGTCTGCTGTCAACTGTCGAACAATTATGTAAGTCCCCTTGAAATACCAGCAAAATCACATCGAGCCAACTGAGTCCATTCGCATTATCGGAACCTTGGAGTTGAAGGCATGATCTTACTCACAATCTTAGCATGCTGAATACTTTGTTCAAGAGAGGATAGAGTATCTGTTGGGAAACTTTATTCTATGTTGGTGCAATCTCAAAAACCACGTCAACAAATCTTCTGGAGGATGATGGACATTAATGGCTCATTTATTACCCCACTCCTCTTGGTGGTGGTTTTTAAGGTGAATCTTGTTTAGGGCTGAGGTGGCACAATCTGGGTCATCCAGCCGATTGTAATATGAGTCGTCCATTGGACTTGGCCAGCTATATAAAGGGGCATCCCCCCTCATTTGTATTTTTAGTAGAAGTAGAGCTTAGAGATCAAACTAGTGAGTAGAGCGGAGACACTTTAGTTGTAATATCTTAGCATAGCGTAGTTTGAAGGAGAAGGAAAGTTTTCCTTTGAAAACTTTGTAAGAGATTGTTGCGAAAAACTATTGTAATAAAAGATCTTTCATTGAACGGTGAATTCATCCTTGTTATGAGTAGCTAGCAAGATTTCTTCAACCCTTCGACTTCAAGTAGCTTAATATAGAGTAGTGTTGTGACCTTTTCACACATCGCCCCATTCAAAATGGGGACCCCCTAAATTTTTGCTCCATTCTGGTCTTTTGGCTTTGGTTTTGTCTCTCTTTCTGCTTCTTTTCTGCTATCTGCTTTCGGGGGACGCTCCCGTCTGCGAGCTTAAACACGTAAAATTTGACCAAGTCTGATATTAGGGTTTCACATCTTTAGGTCACTTCGGGGTCAAATTGAGTTGATTGGTCAGCTTTCGAGCCTAACACTACCATTACAACACTTCCAGCAAGTAACCCCCTAAATTTTCACTGAACTCTGTCAGCTTTCTATTTTTAGTAAGTGTTAGTTTAGGGTTGATTTTCTCGAGATTTTCACATATTGACAACTTCATTACATTCTGAACACTTCAAGTTCATTTCCGACAAAATTTGAGCAAAAACGGACGACTTGCTATTTTTAGCAATTCAGCTTCAGAGCAGTTTTCAGGGTCTACATGTTATATTTTCTGATGCATGTCCGAAGATTCTTTCTGGGTTTTTCGAGACCTCCGCAGTGATATGACATGCAAAGCAGGATGACGACTTTCAACATTCGACCTTCGGAGACCGATATTGGGGTTTGCATGCAGACTTTTTCAGCGCATGTCGACATATTCTTTCTGGGTTTTCAAAGAGCTTCGCAACGATGTAACATGCAAGTGAAACTGATCACTTTTCTGAAACTTGCTATTTTTAGCCAGTGCTTGCATGTTGAAGATTTTTCTGGGTTTTTCTGGGTTTTTCAAGATTTTTCGGGCAGTGTGATGCGAAATCATCCAGCAGCCGGACGGTCACTTTTTCAGCCACTTTCTATTTTTAACAGGTACCACTTAGGCAGCTGTTCAGCACTTCAGAACTGCAAACTGATCATCATGCAATTGAAACAAGGTCAAACGGAGCTCATCTGAGGAACATGCATAAAATTAGGGTTTCGAGCTTGAGGGCTAAAAATGAGGAGTCTGACGTCAAAATGTTCGAAACTAAAGTATCCATCATGATCAGTATCCTTCAGAGAGTCTGCTGGCAAAATTTGAAGGCAATTGGAGCACTTACTATTTTTAGTAAGGTATTCTCGACGCCGGCTATAAATAGAAAGTCGATCTCGGGCACTAGCGCAGACAGGCAAGTTCACCAACAAGGATTACACTATCCAAATTTCAACTCGAACGGAGCTAAGGAAGTCTCAGAAACAAGCACTTACTATAAATAGTAAGTTACTTCACAAGTAGCTATAAATGGCAGGTCAACATCGAGTCTCAGTACGAGTAGGTCAAACATGTGATGAGGGATCTTTGGCGCGAATTTCAGGACAAACGGAGTTGCAGAAGATGAGAAATCAGATAATTGCTATTTTTAGCAAGTCGGGGCAGAGAAATTAGGGTTTCATAAAATCAAGGGCGTAGCAGGACAGTCACGCAAAAGCAGCGTCCAGCTATGATCGTTACACTTCAGGCATTTTGCACGTGTAATTTGAAGACTTTCGGAGCAATTTCTATTTTTAGCAAGGTTGCTAAAAGTAGTAGGTGCAGACAGGCATCAAGCATCAACAGCACAAATCAGTTGAAATTCAGAGCAGGGCGAAAATCAGGCTTTTTGGAGTCAGAATTCAGTTGACGGCGCGAAATTCAAGGAACTTTCTAAAAATAGAAAGTCAGGGCGAATTAGGGTTAGCAAGGGGAAATCATCCTAAATCTAGAAAGAGGCATAAAATCCACCAGGTTTGATAAAATTTGGAGTCCGGCGTCAGGATCCACCTTGAGAAACTGAAGTGTTGAAAACTAGAAGTACCATGGGTCAAATGCGCCTAGCAACTTAGGACATTCAAAAATGTTCTAAGGCGTAAAAATTAAAAGTCAGCAAGGTCATTTGCGCCTAAGGCATAAATTGAAAGCTCCCTAACTAAAATGCGCCCCTAAGGCTCAAGATAGACTAAAGTGTAAAAACTCAAAGCTGGACATGGTAAATGCGCCCAGGAACTTAAATGAGGAAAAAGAGACTTCAAATTTGTCTAAGTACCAAAACCGGATGCTCAACACATCATTTGCGCCTAAAGAGTTTGAAGATTCGCCTAAGTGTTAAGATTGAAAGTACCACCTGCTATATGCGCCCAAGGTGTAAACTTAAAGTTGCACATGTGATTTGCGCCCCACCTTACAAAGTGCCTCGAAATTTTTCTAAGGCAAGTAAACTGGATGCTCCCCAGGGGAAATGCGCCCCTCTTCAAAGATGTTGAAAGTGAATTTTTTCTAAGTGATGAAATTGAAAGTTGCTAGTGTCATTTGCGCCTTGAGTTGAAAGGAAGAACTCAAAATATTCTAAGTCATCAAAATTAAAAGCTTGCCCTCCAAAATGCGCCTTGGAGATGAAGTCACAGGAAATTCGCCTAAGTCACAAATTGAAAGCTTTGGGGTCAAAATGCGCCCAAGAGGATATTGGAGATTCGAAATTTTTCTAAGTAATGAAACCGGAAGTTGCCCACCTCATTTGCGCCTCAAAACTCACATGGTCATTTGCGCCCCACTTTGGATGAGGAATTTAAAGCTTGAAAGCATGGCATACTATTTGTGCCTCAAACTGAAAGCTTACTCTCCAATATGCGCCTTGAGTGGAGGACATGGAAAATTCAATTAAGTATTGAAATTTAAAGCTTTGTATGTCAAATGCACCCACCAAGTTCAAGGAACCTCAAAATTTTCCTAAGGCATAAACTGGAAGTTGGCATAGGGATTTGCACCCAAGGTCCAAACTGGAAGTAGCATGGGTAAAATGCACCCACTTTGTGAAGAGGTCTATGCATTGTCTGAAGTGTTGAAATTTGAAGTTCCTCTGGCAAGATGCGCCCAGCCTGAGGAGTGAGTTAGAAAGTTTTCCTAAGCGTAAGAAAATTGAAAGCTCCAGACGCTATGTGCGCCCCAAACTGGATGCTCCTCATCTGATATGTGCCCAGAGCCTTGAAAAATGCTAAGGCATGAAAGATGAAAGTTCACCCATGCATATGCACCCAAGGCATTAATTGGAAGCTCCATATGTGATATGCACCCTTGAAGTCAAAAGCTCAAAGTTTGAATAAAACACGAATTTGATGCTCTATGGGTTATTTGCGCCTTGAGGAGAAAAATAAGGAATCTGAAATTTAGCACACACATATGCGCCTTCAATATGAGTGATGGAGAATCAAGAGAATTTTTCACGAAATCATTAAGCTGAAACCACAGGGTATGATCTGCACCTAAGCTTGAGGGGTAGAAATTCTCTAAGGCGTGGAGAATTAAGAATTTCGCTAAGTGTTGAAACTTGACGTGAAGGAGATGATATGCGCCCTTGGAGAGTGAAATGACTTGAAACGTTTCTAAGTCTGAGAAATGAAAGCTCTACATGTCTATTGCGCCCTTGAAAAGAACATTTTGACTAAGGCATTAAAAATAAAAGCTAATGGTATAATATGCGCCTACCTTTAAGAAAGAGGTTAAATTTAAATTTTAATGGGGCGTTTGGAGTTAGGCATTTGAAATTATTAAAGGCATCTTGATTAAATTAAAACCACATACCTCTATATGCGCCTTGGGTCTGAAAGAGGGGAATTTAAATTTTCCTAAGGCAACGGGTGAATATTAAATTTCGAGATTTGATAAGCAAACGATCAAGTGATGATTTTCAACGAAAATATTCAATAGCATTTGAAAAAAAATCAAGATGTAAATTAAAAGGCGTTGGGAGAAATTAAAATTTCTCCAGGCAATTAATTTTTAAAATTTGCCTAAGTTGGAGAAATTAAATTAATTTAATCGATTTAATTATTTTCCTAAGTATTAAATTAAATTCCCCTTTAAAATTCGACACATAAAAATTCAAAACTCAGACGATTTTAATTGTGGGGAATCTGTTTTTGGATTAATTATGGATGGAAAATAATTTCGCCTAGCCATTTTGAAATGTTGACATCTAATTTTTACATGCGCTGGAAAAATAAATTAAAATGGCACTTGAATTAAATTTTAATAAATTAAATATGCCATTTTAAAAAGGCAATTGAGATTATTTCAAATCAAAGAAAAATGATTTTTTTTTTCAAAATCACTGGCAGTCGGGAGGGAAGTTTTAAATTTAAATCAAGGAAAGAATCTCCCTGAATAGCAAATTGCTATGACAACTGCAAGACGACTGGAATATTCCCTTTCAAAATTGGCAACTGCGTAAGTCATGATGGAGAGAATTAATGGCATCTGCTAAAATTAGCACCAGCTTTTGGTTATAAAAACTTCGACGATTTTCATTTTCATCTCACATAATTCGAAGCTGAGATTTATGCTAGTGAATTAAGAGAGATTGTTGAGTTGTGAGATTTAATATTTTCAAGATTGAGAGTTGCTGAAAGTGTGAGAAGTGTTAAATTCGATTCTTTTTCAAGAGGCTTGAATTTCTCGAAGTTCTGCGAAGTTGCTGAGATTCAAAGTTGCGAAGTTGCGGAGGTTCGAAACAAAGCTGCGAAGGTTGAACATTTTTATTTCTTCAAGTTGTTGAAGGTAAGTATTTAACATTGCTGAGATTTAATGTTTTTACTGAAAGTTGAAGTGTGTGTTTCGAAGTTGAAAGTTGAAAGGCTGAAATTGTTTGATTATGCTGGAAGTCGAAATTGCTTGAGCTTGAAATTTAAATTTCCTAAAGTTGCTATCGAATCAGAAGTAGGAATTGTTCAAACTTGTTGATCTTTGAAGTTGCTGATTTATAACTTTCGAAGAGCTGATTCAAAATTATTGAGACTTGCTGATTTGAACTTGCTAATTTGAAACTTTCAAACCTATTGATTAAAATTCTTCGAAGTTGCTGATTTATAACTTTCGAAGTTGCTGATTTAAAATTGTTGAAGTCGCCTGAACTTGGAGTATTTTCCGAGGTTGACGCTGTGAAATTAATTTCTTCCGAAGAGCTAAGAATTCTTCTGGCTGTAAATTATTGGAGTTCGAAGTTTAAATATACCGAGGTTTGAAGACGAAGTTTACCGCTGAAGCTATTAACTCGCATTTATTTTCGCAGCCAACTCCATTCGCCAGCCGTCTCACGTAATTTTTATTTTAAAAGTTTGAAGTATAATATTTGCTTCTTGTTTTGCAGATGGCCGAAGGACGAAAAGCTGATGTTGCTGGAACAAGCAAAGCTGGAGCTAAGGCTGGTAACAATGAAACTGTCAAAGAGAACGCCTCCAGGCAGGCAATCATCAAAGGTTTGAAGAAGTCCTTTATTCCGGATTCAAAGATTGTGTCGAAGTTTGGAAACTTGACGGACACCAACCTTGGGCCTTTCAACCTCAAGGCTTTCATACGCAGAATGTATGGGCAAGGCGGCAATCTTCCGACAGAGGCATCACGCAACATTGTGAAGAGTGGGTTATACGCAGCAGCCGGATTCCAACCAGCAGTTCATTGCCCAGAGCTGATCTTGGAATGCGCCAACTTTTACAATTCAGATGATCGGACTATTGTGTCTCTGGATGGTATGATATTGGCCAACTTCGCTCCTGATGCAATTGGCGAGGCGTTTGGGATCCTAGCTACAGATAAAATGCTGTACAAATCTAAGGCAAAGGCTGACAAGATGTATGCCACGTCCCTCGAGAAGTGCATGAAAAGGATCAACACCACTTGGATGCGAAAGCCGAAGCCTCCTGCTACTAGGCTGCCAAAGCAGATAATCTCAGAGGAGTTGAAACAGGAGTACTGCGATATAATTATGTTGCTTAGCAGGGTTAACGGCAGCGCGCAGTCATTTGTGTTCGAGCCATGGATGTTCTTTTACATTAGTGTGGTGCTTGAAAGGAAGGTGGAAGTAAACTGGGCACAAATGATAAGTGACAATATTGATGAACAGTTCCGGAATCTGAAGAGAACGAAAACATTCTACATGAGCTTGTATGTTATTTACATGCTTGCTCGAATGACAAAGTATAGAGGGTTGGCATACCAGGAACCAATTGGTTGTGGTTATAATCAATTCAAGATTCACAAATCTTGTAGACAATTGCATCTCACGCACACAGGTGACTTCAAGAGAGTTAATGATGCTTTCACCATGTATATCACAAGAACCCTTCAGCGGAGGTTGCAACAAAGAATATCCGAAGAGGCACAGATGCTGATAGAAGAGTATGGGTTTTGGTTCGTCCAATTCCCGAAGTTTACTTATTTAAGGCTGCCAGGGTACGACTCATACGTCTACAAATTACCGAGGTACCCCACCAACAGGATGATACTGCTTGAGTTGTCTAGGCAATTGGTGGCCTACGACAAAATCATAAGAAGAAAGAAGAAGGGAGGCTTGCACTTTCCCATTGTGTTGGGAAACTCACTTGAAGAATGCCCTACTTTGCAGGCAGCCAAAGAGGCTGAAGATGAATTGAAGTTATATAAGTTGACTCTTCATACCAGCCGGCAGGATTTCGATCCTCAAGGAAAGATTAGAACAGTTCAGGGTCAGAAGTACAGACACAGAGCCCACTTGGAAGATTTTTGGGCGAACGCTGGAGATGAGGCTGAGATTAGGAAGAGAATGTTTTCGAGGTTGCCTCTCAAATTAATCAGAGAATGTGAAGTGATCCAAGTGCCAGATCAAGTCGAAGAAGATACCAGGATAACTCATCCGGATTATGAATCTATAAAGAACACACCAATTCCGCCACTAGATTGGGCCGAACCGAAGATTACAGATTTAGACACTTTGTCTATTTCCGTCTTGACTTTTACGAGGGCTTGGGTGGAGGAGCGCGTTCACAAATTGAGAAGGTCGGTTGCCCCCACATATGACCTCATGGGCGATAAGAGACCACCGGTGTTAGCAAAAAGGAAGAGACAAATTGCCCTAGCTGTGGAGCCACCACCGCAAGAAGAACCCATTCAGCCAGAACCTCAGGGGTCAGAGGAGAGCACATCGTCCACCAAGTTGGTGACCCATTCCTCCAGTGTGCGCGAAGTCTCACTATTTGCAGATCAGAGGGCCCAAAGGAATGAAGAGCCAGAGGTTGGAGAGGTTAACCAACCAATTCCGAGAGAGTTGGATACTCAGAGTGTCAATAATCCTGAGGATGCCAATAAGCCAGATGAAGGGGAGGAAACGGAGACGGATACCCACTTTGATTTTTCCTTCGAAAAGGAAGACGTTGGAGCTCATGAGGGGAGTGATCAAAACATTGAAATAATCGAGCCTCAACAAAATACTGCCCGAGAGGAGGTTCGGGAAGTGGAGGCAACTGAAGAACAGCCCCATATCATTTATGACATTCAGCGCAATTGGCTCTCACAGGCAATCAGGAGGGATCAGGATGATGATGCTGATCTGGCAATTGAGATGGAGGAGCTTCTAAACAGAACGAGTAAGTCGCCGAAAAGGAAGAGGGCAAGGAAGTATACGAGGATGGAGACTAATGAGGCCGGTTCACGTAGCCTCCATATTGCTGTTCCAAGAGAAGATCATGATTTAAGTGACGCAATGCCAGAAAATTACACGGTCACCACAATTGAGTTGGGACGTCCCTCCGGAGCGCAAGTGGTTGAGGAAGCTGAAAGTTCATTCCAGGCGTTGAAGGACAGGCTGGTGAAGAAGGAAGGGAAGTACAAAAGATTGAAAAAGGAGCACAAGGCATTAGTCGAGTAAGTGCAACATCTAGCACATCCATTTGCTCAGGAGAACCCAGTGGTAGAGCTTCCACCTGAGCTACCACGAGAGCCGATCAGTGGGCTTGAGGAGATGAGGAGAGCTATACGAGAGGGTGGATAAGTGGTGTCCGTACTGAGGCAAAAAAATTCATGGTCGATCTTGTCTCAGCATTTCAGAATGCATCTGGTATCCTTTCACGCCTAGGTGATGTCGAACAAGCTTGGGGAGACACCCATATTTTTTAGGACAAAACTATTCCTCGCCTTGCTGTTTTGATGCGTGTGCCCACGCAGACTTTGGTGAATGAAGGAGTGATCCAGGCAGGCAACAGGTATGATTTTCGTGGATGGCATTCGGCGGCATTCACTGGAAAGAGTTTCTTTGACACGGCAGCTGTGGAGTCCTCTAGGATCAAGAAAGCGATGAGGAATATTCACGACGGTATCCTTAACACGTTGGAGGCATTGTTCGCCAGGAGGATGGCTCCTGAGGAGGTTGAAATTGACGGATTGAAGGCAAGGTTGCAACCTTTCTTCTCCGAAATGAAGAGGTTCTCTCAACTGGACTTTGAAAACATGTCGACATTTTCAGCGATTATTCAAAGTACACAGGATTCTATTGAGGCTTGGGGAAAGTCTTGTGAAAAGCATGAGCAGATGGTGGCCATCCTGGAATATCAGCTAAATCTTACTCCATCAATTTCTGAGGAGGTTGATGAGGTGCTGGCACGATTTGTAGCGTACGCGGTCAAAGAGAAGAGCAAGGGAATCCGAGTCATGGACGAGAATCTTCTAGAAGGGTAGTGGGCATTAATTGCTCATGGTGGTCAAGGAGGAATCTGCTATTTTTGGGAGCATTTATGACACCACTCCACCTTCTAGCGGTTTTTAGGGAAAAACTTGTCTAGGGCTAAGGTGGCTCGATCTGAGCCCTCCATTGTAATTCAATCTGGACCGTCCGTTGAGACTGGCCAGCTATATAAGGGGAAGTCCCCCTCATTTGTAATCTAATAGTCAGAATCAGAAGTAGTCAACATAGTGGATTTTGGAGCAGAATAGAGAGTAGATACTTTTGAGTTAGAGTAGTTTTCATTGCATTGTTGAAGAAGAAGGGGAATTCTCCCTTTGAGAATTTTGTAAGAGATTGTCACAAAGGCTAATCATAATAAAGCATTTCATTGATGGTGAATTCAAACTTTGTTGTGAGTAGTTCGTGAGGTTTCTTTTTCCTTTGACTTCAACTAGGACTTAATTTCATGCTAATAGTTAGATATGGATGTTTATGTTTGATGTAAGTGAGCTTCTTTTATCCATACCACTAACAATCTTACTGATGGTAAGCTTGTCTTGCGTGGTCAACTAGAACGTGTTGATGTGATTTTCGTGACCGCACCAATCAGCAGAACAAAGTTTCCCAACGGATACCCTATTCTCTCTTGAACAAAGTATTCAGCGTGCTAAGATTGCGAGTGAGATCACGCTTTCAACTCCAAGGTTCTTTTAATGCGAATAGACCCAGTTTGGTTGATGTGTATTGCCGTGTTCTTATGAGGGGACTTACGCAATTGTTCAGGATACGTGCGGTAAACAACCAATATATGCTTTTGAAAGGGATTTTGTGCGAATGATTTAGCTCTGGAATGCAAGTTTCCTAAAACTAACCAAAAAGTATACGGAATTTGAATGGCTGCAGAGATTTCTAAATTTTAAATTCTAACCTAAATGCAAATGGATGTATGCTCAACTTCAATAAACTTCGAACAAACGTTGTCTAGCCTCCTATTGGACAGCCTCGACAAAGTAAGTGCAATCTTCAAAGGATAAGAAAGATGTTCAAATCAGAATTCAATAATGCAACTACCATCACAACGATGCATAATTACACATGAATCTAGACTGAAGTTAAGTGTAATGTGTTCCAGTTGACCACGCAAGACAAGCTTACCTTCAGTAAGATCGTTAGTGGTATGGATCAAAGAAGCTCACTTACATCAAGCATAAGCATCCACATCTAACTATTAGCATGAAATTAAGTCCTAGTTGAAGTCAAAGGAAGAAGAGACCTCACGAACTACTCAAAACAAAGTTTGAATTCACCATCAATGAAATGCTTTATTATGAATAGCTTTTGTGACAATCTCTTACAAAATTCTCAAAGGGAGAATTCCCCTTTTCTTCAACAATGCAAATGAAAACTACTCTAACTCAAAAGTATCTACTCTCTATTCTGCTTCAAAATCCACTATGCTGACTACTCTCTGATTCTGACTATTAGATTACAAATGAGGGGGACTCCCCCTTATATAGCTGGCCAGTCTTGACGGACGGTCCAGATTAAATTACAATGGAGGGCTCAGATCGAGCCACCTCAGCCCTAGACAAGTTTTACCCTAAAAACCGCCAGAAGGTGGAGGAGTGGTGTCATAAATGCTCCCAAAAATAGCAGATTCCTCCTTGACCACCATGAGCAATTAATGCCCACTACCCTTCTAGAAGATTCTCGTCCATGACTCGGATTCCCTTGCTCCTCTCTCTGACCGCATACGCTACGAATCGTGCTAGCACCTCGTCGACCTCCTCCTCAGAAATTGATGGGGTAAGATTCAGCTGATATTCCAGAATGGCCACCATTTGCTCATGCTTTTCACAAGACTTTCCCCAAGCTTCAATAGAATCTTGTGTGCTTTGAATGATTGTTGAAAACGTAGAGATGTTTTCAAAATCCAGCTGGGAAAATGTCCTCATCTGAGAAAAGAAAGGCTGCAATCTTGCTTTTAATCCTTCCGCCTCTACTTCCTCATGAGCTAGCCTCTTTGCGAGCAACGCATCTAAAGTGTTGAGGATACCCTCGTGGATATTCCTCATTGCTTTCCTGATCCTAGAGGACTCCATAGCTGCCGTGTCGAAGAAACCCTTTCCAATGAATGCTGCCGAATGCCACCCACGAAAATCATATCTGTCGCCTGCCTGGATTACTCCATTCACCAAAGTCTGCGTGGGAACACGCATCAAGACAGCAAGGCGAGGGATGGTTTTGTCTTGAAAAATATGGGTGTCTCCCCAAGCTTGCTCGACATTATCTAGGCGTGAAAGGATACCGAATGCATTCTAAAATGCTGAGACAAGATCGGCCATGAATTTTTCTGCCTCAGTGTGGACACTGCCTATCCGTTTGTCTCCTCCTCGTACAGCCCTCTTCACTTCTTCAAGGCCACTGATCAGCTCTCGTGGCAACTCCGGTGGAAGCTCTGTCGCTGGGTTCTCTTGAGCAATTGGATGTGCGAGATGTTGCACATACTCTACCAACGCCTTGTGCTCTTTTTTCAATCTTTTGTACTTTCCTTCCTTCTTCACCAGCCTGTCCTTCAACGCCTGGAATGAATTTTCAGCTTCTTCAACCACGTGTGCTCCGGAGGGACATCCCAACTCAACTGTGGTGATCGTGTAGTTTTCGGGCATTGCATCACTTAGATCATGATCTTCCCTTGGGACAGCAATATGGAGGCTGCATGACCCGGCCTCATTGGTTTCCATCCTTGTATACTTTCTTGCCCTCTTCCTTTTCGGAGACTTGCTTGTTCTGTTTAAGAGTTCTTCCATTTCAACCGCCAAGTCAGCATCATCATCCTGGTCCCTCCTGATCGCCTGTGATAACCAATTACGCTGAATATCATAAATGATAAGGGGCTGCTCCTCAGTTGCTTCTACTTCCCGAACCTCTTCTCGAGCAGTATTTTGTTGAGGCTCAATTATTTCAACATTTTGATCACTTCCCTCATGAGTCCCAACGTCTTCCTCTTCGAAGGAAAAATCAAAGTGGGTGTCCCTCTCCGTTTCCTCCCCTTCATCTGGCTTATTGGCGCCCTCAGGATCATTAACACTCTGAGTATCTAATTCCCTCGGCATTGGTTGGTTAACCTCCCCAACCCCTAGTTCTTCGTTTCTTTGAGCTCTCTGATCAGCAAACAATGAGACTTCACGCACACTGGAAGAATGAGATACCAGCTGAGTAGATGTTGTGTCTTCCGACCATTGAGGTTCTGGCTGAGCAGGCTCTTCTTGCGGTGGTGGCTCCACAGCTCGGGCAACTTGTTTCTTCCTTTTCGCCGACATTGGTGCCCTTTTATCACCCATGAGGTCGTACGTGAAAGCAACTGACCTCCTCCTTAGTCTGTGAACACGTTCTTCTACCCAAGCCTTTGTAAAGGTCAGGACGGGAATAGACAAGGTGTCTAAATCCGTGATCTCCGGTTCAGCCCAATCTACTGGTGGAATCGGCGTGTTCTTCACTTATTCATAATCTGGATGAGTTACCCTAGTGTCTTCCTCGAGTTGATCTGGCACCTGGATCACCTCACATTCCCTAAATTAACTTGAGAGGTAGCCTCGAAAACATTCTTTTTCTAATCTCATCCTCACTTCCAAAATTCGCCCAGAAATCTTCCAGGTGAGCTCTGTGTCTGTATTCTTCACCTTGCACTGTTCCAATTTTACTTCGAGGATCAAAATCCTGTCGGCTAGTATGAAGAGTCAACTTGTAGAACTTCAGTTCATCTTCAGCTTCCTTGGCCGCCTGCAAAGTAGGGCATTCTTCAAGTGAGTTTCCCAGTACAATGGGAAAATGCAAGCCTCCCTTCTTCTTTCTCCTAATGATCTTGTCGTAGGCCACCAATTGCCTAGACAACTCAAGCAATATCATCCTGTTAGTTGGATACCTTGGCAATTTGTAGACATATGAATCGTATCCTGGCAGCCTCAAATAGGTAAACTTCGGGAATTGGACGAACCAAAACCCGTATTCTTCTATCAGCATCTGAGCCTCTTCCGATATCCTCTGTTGTAACCTCTGTTGAAGGGTCCTTGTGATATACATAGTGAATGCATCGTTGACTCTCTTGAAGTCACCTGTATGCGTGAGGTGCAACTGTCTGCAGGACTCGTGAATCTTGAACTGGTTATAACCGCAGCCGATTGGTTCCTGGTACGCCAGTCCTCTATACTTTGTCATTCGAGCAAGCATGTAAATAACATACGAGCTCATGTAAAATGTTTTTGTTCTCCTAAGATTCCGGAACTGCTCATCAATATTGTCACTTATCATTTGTGCCCAGTTCACTGCCTCCTTCCCTTCAAGCACCACGCTGATGTAGAAGAACATCCATGGCTCGAACACAAACGACTGTGGGCTGCCGTTAACCCTGCTGAGCAACATAATGATATCGCAATACTCTTGCTTCAGCTCTTCTGAGATTATCTGTTTGGGCAGCCTAGCAGCAGGAGGCTTTGGCTTTCTCATCCAAGTGGTGTTTATCCTTTTCATGCACTTGTCGAAGGATGTGGCGTACATCTTGTCAACCTTTGCCTTGGATTTATATAACATATTGTCAGTAGCCAGAATCCCAAACGCCTCGCCAATTGCATCAGGAGCGAAGTTGGCCAGTATCATACCATCCAGAGACGTGATAGTCCGATCATCCGAGCTGTAAAAGTTGGCACATTCTAGGATTAGCTCCGAACAACGAATCGCCGGTTGGAACCCTGCTGCTGCGTACAATCCGCTCTTCACAATATTGCGCGATGCCTCTGTCGGAAGATTGCCACCCTGCCTGTACATTCTGCGCACGAAAGCCTCGAGGTTGAATGGCCCAAGGTTGGTGTCCGTCAAGTTTCCGAACTTCGACACGATCTTTGATTCTGGAATGAAGGATTTCTTTAGACCCTTGATGATCGCCTGCCTGGAGGCGTTCTCTTTGACAGCTTCGTTGTTTGCAGCCTTAGCTCCAGCTTTGCTAGTTCCAGCAACATCAACCTTTCGTCCATCAGCCATCTGCAAAACAAGAAGCAAACATTACACTTCAAACCTTTTAAAATAAAAATCATGAGGCGGCTGGCGAGTGGAGTTGGCTGCGAGAATAGACGTGAGCTAATAGCTTCAGCAACCAACTTCCACCTCGAACCTTGGCATATTTATACTTCGAATTTCAACAACTTGCAGCCAAAATAAATTTATCTCCAGCAATCCCAACTCTGGAAAGTATAGCAATTTTAAAATTGACAACTTCGGAAGCAACTTCGAAGAATTTAAATCAGCGAATTCGAAAGTTTGAGTTGTCAAGTTTCAAATCAACTCTTCGAAAAATCAGCAACTTCAAAAAAATTTAAATCAACAAGCTTGAAGTTGTAAATTATCAAGTTCAAATCAGCAAGTTTTAATAATTTCCAATCAGCTTTTCGAGAGTTATAAATCAGCAACTTTCGAAAAGTTCCAGCATTCTTCAAATCCAATTTGATTCTAACATTCAATAACTTCAGAAAATTTCAAGCTCAAGCAATTTCAAATTCAAACAATTTCGACCTCCAGCATAATCAATTGATTTCAGCTTTCAGCAACTTTTAACTTCGAAACACATTTCAACTTTCAGCAAAATATCAAATCTTAGCAATGTTAAATACTTACCTCAGCAACTCCAAATTCGAAAGATATAAACTTCCTGAAAAGAAATCGAACTCAACCTTCAGCAACTCCAAATTTTCGATTCTCAGCAACTCCCAGCAATTTCGACTTTAGCAATTTCAGCCTCTTGAAAAAAAATTGAAATCTACACTTCACACTTTCAACAACTCTCAAATTAAATTTCACAACTCAATAACCTTCTCTCAATTCACCAGCATAAATTTGTACTTTCGAATTTTGTGAGATGAGAATGAAAATCCTCAGAGTTTTATAGCCAAAAGCTGGTGCTAATTTTAGCAGATGCCATTAATTTTCTTCCTCATGACTGACGCATTTGCTAAATTTAAAAGGGAATATTCCAGTCGTCTTGCAGTCGTCATAGCAATTTGCTATTCAGGGAGATTCTTTCCTCGATTCAAATTTAAAACTTCGCTCCCGACTGCCAGTTATCTTCAGTAATTTCGAAAAATCATTTTTACTCCGATTTGAAGTTATCTCAACTGTCCTTTTAAAATGGCACATTTAATTTATTAAAATTTAATTTAAATGCCATTTTAAATTATTTTTCCAACGCACTTTAAAAATTTGACGTCAATACTTTGAAATGGCTAGGTGAAATTTTATTTTCCATCCATAATTAACTCCGAAACAAATTCCCCATAATTAAATCATCCGAACTTTTAAAATTTCATGTGTTTAATTTTAAAGGGGAATTTAATTTAATACTTAGGAAAATAATTAAATTAATTAAATTAATTAATTTCTCCGTCTTAGGCAAATTTAAAAATTTATCTCCCGGAGAAATTATTTTCACCCAACGCCCTTTGAATTTTTTAAATGCCATTGAATATTCTCATCGAAGATCATCACTTGATTTTATTATCCCCGCATTTAAACGCCAAATGTTAAATCATTGTTTCCTTTTGAGGCGCACATTATGGGTTAGGCTTTTGAATTTTAACGCCTTTTATTATTTTATTTTATTTTTTAAACAATTTCCTCTATAGGCGTACTTCACACTTTGTTCATATTTTTGATTTTTCAAATTTTCCATATTTGAACAAACATCTACTATAGGCGCATATCCCATGTTGTGCTTTCATTTTGACACTTAGGAAAAATCACGAATCTCTAGCCTTGAGGGCACAAATGGCATCAGGAACCTTCATTTTAACGCCATAGAATATTTTCAATATACCTTCATTTTAGCTTTTGGGCGCATTTGATATACCCTCCTTCAAATTTGGGCGCAAATCACCATATGAGTTTTGAGGCACAAATGAGGGTGAGGGGTTTCAATTTTAACACTTCCAGCTTAAGGGCGCATATCCATGTGTGAAGTTCCAACTTTCGATTTCTATTATTTGGGAAAAATTTCATCACCCAACACTTGAAGAGAGGGGCGCATTTTGAAGGAGTAGCTTTCATTTCACAACACTTAACCACTTTTCAACTCTTAATCCCCTTGGGCGCAAATAGCCATGTGAGCTTAGAGGCGCAAATTCAATTTGAGCTCTCAACTTAGGCGGATTTTCAAACCTTCCAACTCAAGGCGCAAACATCAAGCCAAGCCTCAAATCAAGCTTCCAGGCGCATATTAACTATGGTACTTCCAGTCTGAAGAGGGGCGCGTTTTGAACATGTTACTTTCAGTTTCCTGCCTTAGAAAAATTTGGAGGCTCCTTGCAAAGTGGGGGCGCATTTTATATGTTGAACTTTCGGTTTCGTGCCTTAGTGAATTTTCGAATCTCCCATCTTCACATTGTCAGGCGCATGTTACAAATCAAGCCTCCAATTTTATCATAGGCACATTTTACATGGGCAACATCCAGTTTTATCACTTAGGCGCATATGAATGGGTGAACATCAAGTTTTAACACTTAGAATTTTTCTTTAATTCCCCCTTTGAAGTGAGTGCATTTAACCCCTAGAGCCTCCAGTTCAAGTGCCTTAGAAGATTTCACGTCTTTCTTTCAACTTGGAGGGCGCATTCTGCTAGTCATGCTCTTAGTCTCACCATAGGCGCATATGCACTTGCAACTTTCAATCATATCATTAAGGCGAAATTTCTAAGTCCCCAAAGAGGGGCGCATCTAGACCCATGAGCTTTCAATTTCGCTACTTAGCCAAATTTCCCATCCAACACCAAGGGCGCATTTAGACCCCTCTAAGTCAAGGCGCATTTGAGGGTGCATGCTTCCAGTTTTAACGCCTTAGTGAAATTATAAGTCTCCCCTTTTCTCCTTAGGCGCATTTTGTACTTGGAACATTAACTTTCACCATGGGCGCATATCACATATCAAGCTTTCAATTCCAGCTCCAAGGGCGCATATGAGGGGTTGAGCATCCAATTTTAATGCCTTAGAAGCTTTTATTATCCCTCTTCAAAGTGAGGCACATTTGAACCCTCCTTCCAATTTACCAGACTTAGTCAATTTTCTGCCTCTCTTCAGCTTCTCAAGGTGGATTTCAACGCTAGATTCCAAATTTTATCCGTTTTAGTGAATTTTATGCCCACTGCCAGATTTAAGTTGATTTTTCTCTGGTCAACCCTAATTCGCCTTGAGCTTCTATTTTTAGAAAGTTCTTTGAATTTCGCGCCGTTAACTGAATTTCGACTCCAAAAAGCCTGATTTTCGCCCTGCTTATGAATTTCAACTGATTTGTTCCGTCGATGCCTGATTCTTGTTTGCATCTGCTATTTTTAGCAACTTGCTAAAAATAGTAACTGCTCAGAAAGTCTTCAAATTTCATGCGTTGAACGCCCGAAGCATGGTGATCGGAACCGGATGCTGTTTCTGCATAGTTGTTGTGCACTGCCCTTGTTTTTAGGAAACCCTAATTTCCTTGTTTTGGCCTGCTAAAAATAGTAATTATCTGATTTCTCATCTTCTATAACTCTGTCCATCTTGAAATTTGCGCCAAGAATCCCTCATCACATGTTTGACTTGTATCTGCTAAGATTTGACGTCGACCTGCCATTTATAGCTGCTTCTGAAGTGACTTACTATTTATAGTAAGTGCCCGTTTCTGAGACTTCCTCATTTCCGTTCACCTTGAAATTTGGACAGTGTGCTCTTCGTTGGTGAATTTGCCTTTCTGTGCCGGCGCCTGAGATCAACTTTCTATTTATAGCCTGCATTGAGAACACCTTACTGAAAATAGCAAGTTCTCCGATTGCCTTCAAATTTTACCAGCAGACTCCCCGAAAGATGTTGATCGTAATGGATACTTGAGTTTTAGACATTTTGACGTCAGATTCCTCATTTTTAGACCTCAAGGTCAAAACCCTAATTTTCTGCATGTTCCTCAGATGAGCTCCGTTTGACCTCGTTTCAGTTGCATGACGATCAATTCGTAGTTCTGAAGTGTCGAGCTGCTGCCTTAGTGGTACCTGCTAAAAATAGAAAGCGGCCGAAAAAGTGACTGTCCGGCTGCTGGATGATCTTGCATGTGACACTGCCCGAATAATCTTGAAAAACCTAGAAAAACCCAGAAAAATCTCCAACATGCAAGCACTGGCTAAAAATAGTAAGTTTCTGAAAAGTGATCAATTCCATTTGCATGTTACACTGTCGTGAAGCTCTTGGAAAACCCAAAAAGAATATGCCGACATGCGCTGAAAAAGTCTGCATGCAAACCCTAATATTGGCCTCTGAAGGCTCAATGCTGAAAGTCGTCATCCTGCTTTGCATGTCATATCACTGCGAAGGTCTCGAAAAACCCAGAAAGAATCTCCGGACATGCATCAGAAAATATAACGTGAAGACCCTGAAATCTGCTCTGGAAGCTAGACTGCTAAAAATAGCAAGTCGTCCGTTTTTGCTCAAACTTTGCCAAAAATGAACTCGAAGTGTTCAAAATGTAATGAAGTTGTCAGAATGTGAAAATCTCGAGAAAATCAACCCTAACCTGACACTTACTAACAATAGAAGGTTGGCAGAACTCAGTGAAAATTTAGGGGTTACTTGCTGAAAGCGTGGTGATAGCATTGCTAGGCTCGAAAGCTGACCAACCGACTCAGTTTGATCCAAAGTAACCTAAAGATGTGAAACCCTAATTTCCGTACTTGGTCGAATTTCACGTTCAAGCTCACAGACGAGAGCGTCCCGGGAAAGCAGACAGCAGAAAAGAAGCAGAAAGAGAGACAAAACCAAAGCCAAAAGACCAGAATGGAGCAAAAATTTATGGGTCCCCATTTTGAATGGGGCGATGTGTGAAAAGGTCACAACAGAACGCTTTATACTTAACTTCGATCAGGATTCATGTGTAGTTATGCATCGTTGTGATGGTACTTACATTATTGAATCGTGATTTGAACATCTTTCTTATCCTTTGAAGATTGCACTTACTTTGTCGAGGTTGTCCAATAGGAGGCTAGACAACATTTGTTTGAAGTTCACTGAAATTGAGCATAACACCCTTTGCATTTAGGTTAGAATTTAGAATTTAGAAATCTCTGCAGCCATTCAAATTCCGCACACTTTTTGGTTAGTTTTAGGAAACTTGCACTCCAAAGCCAAATTATTCGCACAAAATCCCTTTCAAAGCAAATATATGTTGTTTACTGCACGTATCCTGAACAATTGTGTAAGTCCCCTCGTAAGAACACAGCAATACACATCAACCAACTGAGGGTGTTCCAAGTATTTTGGAACCTTGGAGTTGAACGTGTGATCTATCTCGCAATCTTAGCACACGGAATACTTTGATCAAGAGAGAACGGAGTAGCCTTCGGACTATTTTGTTCTCCTGTTCGATGCGGTCACAAAAGCCACGTCAACAAGTAGTTTTCATTTTCATGCAAGTAGATGTTAGTTGTGGATTTGTGGTGTTAATTGAGGCAACTTCATTTTTATCCATACCACTAGCGGCTTGCTGACGACAAGTTTGCCTTGTGTGGTCAACTGGAAAAAATTACAAACTTAACTTCGATTGTGATTCATGTGTTTATATGTGTCGTTCTGATGGTACTCACATGTTGAGTTATAATTTGAAAACCTCTTGTCACTCCCTTGAAGATTGCACCGACTTTGTGTAAGTTGTCCAACATGAGGTGGAGCAGAGTCTGGTCGAAGTCTGTCGAGATTGATTCCACGTCCCATTTTTAGATAGAACATAAACTTCTTAGGCCCTACACTCAATTTAAATTTAGTTCATTTTTGGTTAGCGTTAGGAAATTTGCACTTACCTACCAAATCATCCAAATTACATGAAAGCCCTTAATCTACTGTCTGCTATCAGTTGTCGAACAATTGTGTAAGTCTGAAATATATCGAACCAATTTTTTCAATTTTTCAATTACAATGAGCAAAGCAATACACAATCATTAGGGTTAGCACTTAAACCAAACGTTGCGGAATTCGACTCTAACCAAGAATGTACACGAGGATCCCGAGTTGGGCAAGGTGTGAACATATGGTCAGAGGATCTCAATGCAATGCTGATAAAGGAACTCTAACCAAGAATGCGCTGAATGACGATGAGCATATGGTCAGAGGGTCTTAATGCAATGCTGATACAAAGAACTCTAACCAAGAATGCGTCGGAGAACAACGAGCATGTGGTTAGAGGATCCCTACCAACTATTATGCTGAAGTAACTCGACGTCAAGAATGTGCTTTCCAACCCGAGATGGAATTGGAGCTACCATATGATGGAGATGCTAAGTCTTACAATGAAATAAAGAGAAGAAGTAAGATTGCTGACAGTACTACTGTTTAGCTTACAATAATTAGAGATTTGCCTGCCAAATACATAGAATAAGAAAGTCTAACCAAGCTGCAATATAGTATAATGTCTCATCAATGATCACAAAGAATTTCAACCCAAACCCAACTCAAATGATAGACTTTACGCAAGCTGATATGACAGAACAGCAACTTAATATGCATAACCAGCAACCCTAGAATCCACTAAAATGATCACAACTCACTCAATACTCAGCCTAAAGACCTCAAACCAGATGCATTATCTTCCTAACATGATGGCGCCCAAATAAGAACCATGAAAAGACTCCAATCCACTGTGTTTATTTCTGCACAAATCCCAATGCAAGTATAGAATGGTACGGCTGCAAGGGAAGGGCGATTTTGCTCTATAAAATAAATGACTTCATTAAAAAATCCCAAACTTCTTAGAGAGGGGCGCCCTTAACTAGCAAATGCAAGGGTAAACTACCCAGAACCAGAATAAAATCACACAAGGAGTTATGAGTCAAAACTTCAATCTGCAACACACTCCAGCAACTCCAGATTTTTTGATTAATTTGCAATAACTGAATTACAACTGTTTAAACAACAACTACAATGCCAAACTCAATGGCTACAATGCAAAACTCACTACAGAATCCACTCAATAAGCAAACCTCTCCACTAGGTGCTATCTCACAAGCACGAAGTCGAGCCAAGGCTAGGAGGCATTCATTCCTCGAAGCAGTCCAGCACCATTTCGGTACAATAACATTACTCAAGATATCAGATCCCCAAATGAAGACCCAAGACTTCCTTTTATAATTTTGTGAAGACCCCTCTAGAAGCTTCTAGGAACCCTAATTCTTTTCCCTCCAAGAAATGGCGTCACTTTTTTTCAAGGCTTCATTTTTGACTTTTAATGAAATTCATCTCTTCAAATAGGCGTCCAACTTAAAGCTTCAATTTTAACCTTAATAAATATAAAATTACCTCAATGAGGCGCCACCCCTTAAAAACCACCTTTTTAACACAACATTAAGTTATGATACTAGGCCAAGGGGTATTATAACATTAAAATATAACATTGTTTAAATGAAATGAACTTATCACTCCAAAAATGCATCCCAAGGCCAAAATTGACAAACCAACTGAGTCGACTAAAGAGGAAAGCCAACTGTGCCGAGAATGACAAGACCACTACCAGAAATAGAATCTACTAAAAATAGTAAATTCCTGAAGATGCTCGAAATGCCAAGAAAAACACACCACTGCGAAGCTCTCTGAAAACCCAGAAAGAATCCGCCGTTCAATCATCAATTCACAAGCAATAGCAACCTCCAAAACATGAAACCCTAATTTCACCTTCCGAGTAGCCTACGGGTCTTCGGAATAGGCCAACGGTCAACTGAAAAGATCATGCTCGAGAAGGGGACATTACAAAGTCCCCTTGAAATACCAGCAAAATCACTTCGAGCCAACTGAGACTATTCGCATTGAAGGAACCTTGGAGTTAAATGCATGATCTATCTCGCAATCTTAGCATGCAGCAAACTTTGTTCAAGAGAGGATAGAGTAGCTGTTGGCAACTTTATTCTGTGATGGTGCGGTCACGAAAATCACATCAACAGGAAGACATTGTGAACCTTGCTACACTCCGGTAGCTCCAACTCATAAGCCACCTCCCCAACTCTCCTCATGATCCTAGAAGGAACATAGAAATGTAGCTTAAGCTTCTCTACTCCACTCTTCTTGAGTGTGGACTGTCTGTATGGCTGGAGTCTCAGATAGACCATATACCCAACCTCAAATGTACGCTCTATACATTGCTGATCAGCATACATCTTCTGCTGATTTTGGGCATGATGAAGATTGTCCTTCAAAGTTTTCAAAATGTCTTGGCTTTTCTACAACATATCCCTCGCTTGATGGGCTCTACTATCACCAATTAACAAATCAATGAAGCTAGGAGCCTCATACCCATATAGAGCCATGAACAAAGACATTTTGATAGACGTGGTATGAAGAGTTGTAGCAATACTCTCCCAAATGAAGCGTTTCCTTTTCAAACCCAAGATCTTTTTATTAATTACATGTTTGTTGATTTCTTTCCTTTATGGAATCGCCACCCATGATGTCCTTTGTCTTTTTCGATCCCTTTTCTATTTATTCCAGTGGCGATCTTCATTCTTAATGCTGCAGGGTCTTACGGGTCGGGCATGACACAAAGTTAATCTCCTTAGGCTCATAAGGAAAGAGGCAAGCCACTCAAAATCAAGGAAAGAGACCATTTGCAAAGTAGTTCAAGCATTTTCCCAACTCAAATACCCTTCAAAGCAAAAGCCAAGGTGAATATTTTTCCAAAAGAAGTATGGGATGCAAACAACCTAGAGATGGACTGCCCAACTATAGATATATTTTGACCTTCATCAAGTACATGAATGACAAAAATTTCCTTTGTATGCCTTAAGTTTTCTAACATGCACTCAATTTGTAGGAAAGTCATGGCCATTCTTTGATTTTGAAGAAGTTTACCATTGGTTGATGAAAGGGAGGAATTTGAGAAGTCACTAATCAAATCACCTTTCTATCCTTTTTGTTAAGAATCACATTGTGAGATTGAATGTCGATATTGTAGGCAAAGAGAAGGACAAAGTCAGCAAGAATACACCACCGAATTTTGGAGGCAAGCAATCCAATAGGGATCAATCATAGAACATCAAAATGTGCCAGTGATGGGTTTAACTAATTGCTCAACAAACACTCAAAGAAGAATGAGTAAACCCATATACTCAATCTAGATTAAGAATTTCAACGAAATGTAGTCAAAAACTGTGAAATCTTTGGTCCAACAGGACAAAACCAAAAAATGTTCTTGACAAACCAAGACTCAATTCATAATGGCTTGGAGATGCACAAGTTAACCAAAAAGAAACCCTTGGTCATATTTTTGGCTCAATTTAGTATTATACTATATAGCTTCCAATGACATTGGACTTGGGATTTTAGTGTATTTCTTTAATGGAATTCGAACCAACCTATCAAAGTAAAATTTCCATGCCACTGATATGGAATCTACATCTAATAAAAACTAAACACGCGTAAATGTAGTAGAAGTTTCATCCTTACCTTGCAACACACCTCCATAACAAACTTTTGCACATTCTTAAGAGCTCTTGTGCTTAGAGAGTCAAAAATCTCCCAAAAATCCTGATTATACCCGATGTTTTGTGAATTGGTCTTGCGGACGATTTATTCCGTCTTTTTAAAAAACTGTTGTCTACAATTTTTCGCATTTAAATAGTGTAAAAATCGCATTTAGATCATGTCTAAAACCTTAATCAATCTCCTACCAAGCTATGAAACCCTCAAAACTAGCGCACGAAATATTTAATGAATAACATAGTAGTGCAATATTTTTAGGGCACGACTACAAACGGGAGCTCATCAGGACATGCATAGAAGGACAACTAGTTGCAAACTTGCAAGGAGTCGAGAGGCGGTGCATCTAAGTCAAAGGTAGGCAATTTTTTATTGTAACACTGTTGCAAATACATTCCATAACTTCATGCCATATAAATAGTATTTACACAAAATTCGATCAATGCATACAATAGATGAATAATTTGTTAAATAATATTTTCAATGTGCACATCACAAGGATCTTTCAATTTAAATTAACAAGATAAAAAACATTAAATCTATTTTATTTTGGTGGGGCTTCCATTCAAAGAGATAGTATTTTACTATTATGACAAGTGAATGGTCTATATTCCGAGGTTATAATTTAGCTCACTATTCATACTTCATATTTTGTGTCTACTTTATCATGGTTTAATTTTACCTATATTTAGATGCCAAGATTTTTGTCAATACCATCAATATGTTGTCACACATGGTTCAATTTTGTGTCTACTTCTTATCTACATCAAATGTTAAATAAAATGTTCAATGGGCACATCACAAGGATCTTTCAATTTAAATTAAAAAGATAAAAAAATATTAAATCTATTTTATTTTGGTAAGGCTTCTATCCGAAGAGAGTATTTTATTGTTACAATAGGTGAATGGTCTATATTCTGAAGTTATATTATCTTGTTGTGTCTACTTCATATTTTATGTCTACTTTACCATGGTTTAAATTTGTGCCTACTTCTTATCTTGATTTTATGCACAACTAAATTGTTATTGTGAAGATTGGTTGATTATTTGGTCCAAACAACATTTGATGGTCTAACTTTTTCTAGAGTGGTAGCCTTGAAAGCTAGTTCTCTTTGAAAGCTTGTTCTCTAGAAAGAAATAAATCCGTATTCCTAGCTAAATGGCTTGAATTTAATGCTAATTTAGGCTCTATGTCATATCATTGCTTTGCTTGATGAATATGACAATGCTATAGTTACATTTTTTTACATAGTCTCATTACTAGAAGTGAAGAGGTAATGTTTTGTGTAGGTCATCTTTGCCTTCATAACATTTTATCCTTCTCTCAAGTTGTACAAAAACCCTTGGCTGCATAAAAACATCAGCCTGATGTTTATATGTAACCCAGTAGCACCAAGATGTCCAATCTGTGTGACATCAAAATCTCAGTCATTGTAACTTTGCGTGCTTAGTTTGATATTATGCATATCTATCCTAAAATGTGTTTTGTGTCTATCTTCTAATTCTACTTTATGAGTCAATACTTTGATTAAATTTGAAGGTTTAAATCTTGGTCATTGTAATTTTGCATGCTTAGTTTGATATTATGCATATCTATCCTAAAATGTGTTTTGTGTCTTTCTTCTAATTCTACTTTATACGAGTCAATACTTTGACTAAATTTGAAGGTTTGGTTTAATAGCAAAGCTTTTGAATGTGACTTGGTTTTGTATCTTGAATCTTTGAAAATGCATAATGCATGCCCATTTGGCTTTACCTGTTATGAGAAACGGTTTCTCTTTTATTGATTGATTAGACTTTTATTTGGATGATATATTCTTTTAAGTTTTCTACTTAAATTTCTTGGTGATAAAATGTTTTCTTCTTTTATCCTTCTGGGATGCAAACATGTTTATTGTAGTTGTTTTGAGGTCTTACTAAGTTTTTGAAGGTTTCAGAGTTTGTTATGGTAGTGTAGTCTCTATGATTAAACATTCTTTTGATATTAATAATAATTTGGAATGCAGTGTTGTTAGTAGCATTTTACCATCCACTCACATCATACATAATGCATGCCCATTTGGCTTTACCTGTTATGAGAAACGGTTTCTCTTTTATTGATTGATTAGACTTTTATTTGGATGATATATTCTTTTAAGTTTCCTACTTAAATTTCTTGGTGATAAAATGTTTTCTTCTTTTATCCTTCTGGGATGCAAACATGTTTATTGTAGTTGTTTTGAGGTCTTACTAAGTTTTTGAAGGTTTCAGAGTTTGTTATGGTAGTGTAGTCTCTATGATTAAACATTCTTTTGATATTAATAATAATTTGGAATGCAGTATTGTTAGTAGCATTTTACCATCCACTCACATCATACAACAAGACTAGAGGTTCACTCACATATCATTCAGTGAAATGTTTTATTGTTAAATTAGCAATAACTCTATCAACTTCATACAAAACTTACCAAAGAATCATTTACTAGCAAAGCTTATATGCTACACCGCATTCTACTATTTTATACAAACTTTTCATTTGGACAATTCATGGGCTAAACTCTCTATTTTATTTGCTCCCTATATCTCTATGCTATGGAAATGTATAGAATTTCAAAACAAGTAGCTTTTTTTGTCTCTTTTCCAACATTTTTTATTTTTTATTTTTTTTTAATCTGATTTTTTCCCCCTATTTTTTCCTGTTTAAATCCTGTTTTTTTCAAAAAAACTTATACGTTAGTTTGCCAATTTTTTTCCCAAAAGATTTTTGCTGCTATGCTTGTGTTCATCAGCTCCCGTAACATTAGTTAGAACTTAAACAACAGAGAGTGATGAAGATAGAAGGTGATAGAAATAACAAAAAAAAGTAAAATATAAAAAAGAAAACCTATCAGAGCTCTTGCACATATGCCATTCTGTGGGAAAAAAATGTACCGACAGATAATATTCCTGCCTTTGCAGTAGAGGACCTAGAATGCATCATGTGAGAAGATGCTTTGTCTTCACAGTATAATAGGGTCCATTAGTATACCCCATGGAGAAATAATCACAATATAAGCAATTCCGTTTGTGCCCCTATGGAAATTGAATAAATATGGCAAGTTAGTTGAAATCATGAATAATGAACCCTATCCCCAATGGAATGTTAATGAGCATTCAATGACACCTATCTATGATATGTTTGGTGATGGCCACAGTCTGTTTCTAACCCTAAAGGTTTATTAGAATTGCGTAGATATCATCCACTTTTATCTGAGTAGGCTTCATTTTCATGCTACCAAAGCATTACAAAATTATTATTACCACACACACACACATATAAAGGCACTATAAAATTATTTCCATATATAAATGTATACGTATAGATAGATAGATAAAAAGAGACAGGCAGAAAGACACAGACAGAGATTATATGGGTATGCATACACAGTGTCGTCCATATACCATACCCTGCCTCATTTAGCATGTAAAATGGAAAAAATAATGTTAAGAGACTTGAAAAATGATACATATACAGTTAAATGAAGAAATATACTTTTTGTGAATAATATGAATCAAGAATTATGCAATGGCAATTATCTGCCACAAATGAGTAGTAGTCCATGGGCATGTACATGTATTTTTGCAGCAAAATGATAATTAATCTAAGATCATTCTCATTTAATTTTAGCGCCTTCCTAATATTATTTATACATTTTAAGTTTAAGCAGAGGGAAAGGGCTTGTAAATTTTTGGATGGGCAATTTTATTTATATACCAATACACAGGTTCCTGCACATATGCAACATAGATTGAGGACTAGATCACACAGGAAGAAAATCAGCACACATTACCTTTTCCAATTTGTTCTCCTAAAACAAGGTCTTCCCATAATATTTCACAATCTGCTTCAGGGCTCAGGTCAGCTTCCCCTCTTGCATGTGAACACCTACTATTATTGTTAGTGATATTCTCATTCAACATGCTTTCTGTAGGCTGTCCTTGCTTCCTCTCATTCCCAGAGCCTTGTAACAAGCATTTGTCTCTTTGGATGTGTTTCCTAGAATCACCACCATATCCCAGCCAATGTCTTTTGAAATGTTTCTCATTAGATGAGGATTCTTCTTTTCCTCCAAAAATATTATTCAGTTCTGATCTTTTCCTGTAAAATTCTCCTTGGTTGCAATCCTTAGATATGACCTTAAGCTCAGACATTTTCTCCGATCCTTTTTCTTCAAGTTCATTTGCTTTGCTGGTTGTTGGATTCAATATGTTTTCAATATGTCTGGAACTAGTCTTCAGACTACTTCTAGGACAGTTGGGTCCAATTCTCAATACTTCATTCTCTTCTAACTTTGTACTGTGAGATTCATCCTTTTCTGTTGTCCTCTCACCATGCTGACAATGGAGCAGTTTCTCCTGTTTTAGTCCTGAATATGCCTTTGATGCCTGTAACAATTTGAAACCATATTAAAACAGAAACCCACTGACCGCATCTTGTTGATGTCACTGAATTTTGAATCCATTAAATTAACATTTGAAGGAAGATAGCAATGCAGTTACTTTTCAAGTGCATACCATTCTTAATAAAGTTGAGCAAGCACTCTCTTGAACTCCTTTTGCATCACCAGTGCTTGGGTCATTTATGTTGCTACTCCCACCTGACAATAGCCTTGACAGCACCTCTGATGCCTACACTTGGAATCAAATAGACTGTTATACACAAGCAATGTTAAGCAAAATGCTTCTCAGATACATTTCTCTAAGATTATTTGGATGCAAGTGTTTATGTTCAGAAAATATACAGGTTTTGGAGATGGACTGGCTTGCAAAGATCTTTGATCTAATTTTTCTTGGATTTTGGTTGCCATTCGAAGTTCATTGTCTCCCTCACCATAGATGAACTTGGATAACAGCTTGGAAACCTGCATAGGGGCTTCAGATAGAATTATGAGAGGCTTCACATTATAATCCAATGAATATAGATTTTTAATTAATTAGTCACTGAACAAAAAATAAAGGCTTCTACAGAAAAAAAAAAAATACTTAAGAATTTTTTTTGTTGGCATTGTTACATTAGTATCTCCTCGATTTAAACCAACATCACTTCTATATCTGGCTAGAATATTACTGTCAGTTTCCTCACTGCACAAATTGGGTAAGGGTTTTGCTTCCTGCACCAGAATTACAACAATGTGCTATTTAAAAAGTAAAATGTGCACAAGAATATGTAAGACAGTTCTACTTAAAACAGTGTTTATCAACCTAGCAAACTCTTTACATCATATGGTTTGAATAAATACAATATCTGCCAATCGCATTGCATGCACGGGCCCACACACTCTTCCAAGATGAGTTGTACTTGCACTTTCTGGATCACTCTTAATCTGAAGAGAAGGCCGGCTCAAAGAATCATCTAATACCTGGAAATATTCATGGGATACCACACCATATTATGAAAAATGGCTCCTTATTAAAAGAAAATGAATTGCTTATTCTCATATGCTGAAAAAATGTTCTCTTTGGTTAAAACTAGCACATGTAAGGCTTGCTTTGCACTATTCTGGTTAATTTGGCTGGCTTGGTACCAACTAACGCATTTAGGCATAACACTTGCAACTCAGCAGAGTTGGATGAGTACCACTTTTGTAAATGCCTCCAGTTGAGCATGATCTTGTCCCAGTCCTTCATTGCACTTATAAGCTGCATGAAGATCAGCATTTTCCTCCTCTATGTTCAAGCATGATAACATTTTTTTTGCCTGTACAATTGGAACACAGAATGTGGCATAACAACCTCAAAAGTAAATTGCAACAAAAATGTAAAGTATGTACAGAAAGCTAATGCATTTATCTGAACAGGTCAGCTATTTTCAAATTGGCCTATTGGAAGAAACTAGGATGATTAGGGATATTTGCAAACTGCTGTGACATACAATTCTGTTCACTGCTGTTAGATTCCTGTGGAAATTCAGCTGAAAGGCAACCTGTCCTGAAGAGCAATCCCCTGGGGTCCCCCTAGGGGAGTTGAGAAATTTTAAGCTAGAGTTGGCTACACAGGTTAAAGTTGAGTTTAAGTTGTTTCCATAATGAAGTTGATTGGTTACCCCTTGGGGCATAGATGCATATGTTTAGCTTTTGTAGCTTTCACAAGGAGAGATTTACTCTGTATCTTTATTGTTAAGTTCTAGTAAGTATCTTTATTCTTAAGTTCTAGTAATTATTTGTTCCCTGAAGTAATGTAAGATGCATTTCCCCAAAAGGAAGGCACATTGAAGAACAATTTGTTGACAAATGGCAATGAGAATGATTCATACATACCATCTTTGATATTGTAGATGTTTTACGCAAAGGCTGTTGCTGTTCAACCTTTGGCTTGTTAAAACCAGGAAGCATTGCAGGGCTGTAGCCAAGGTTCTGCCTGCTACATGGATTGTAGCCAGAAATGCTAATATTATTGGCATTTCTGAAGGCAAAAGCATCACTTGACACAGTAATCACAGCTACAACTACACCATTCTCATATAATGGTGTGTCTGTTACCATTGCCGTAAATATCCCACCTGATTTCTTCTTTAAAGGAAATAGTCCTGACCATGACAACCCCATAGATAACCTTCTAAGGATTTCTTTAGCAACACTATACTCGCTCTTGTCAACAAGCAACTCAATGGAATCCTTCCCAAGAACTTCATAGTCATTCCATCCATATAGAGCTTCTGCTGATCGGTTCCTGAAACATCAAATCAGATTTTTGCTTCAAAGCCTGAAAGATCAATAGGTGAATGCCAATACAAGCAAGCAGAAGGAAACAAACCAGATAAAAAGTTAAAACCTGGTTATCCTATCTCAAATGATTGATTCAGAAGTTGGCTATTACTCTCTACCTCTTGCACTATAGATTGCCTTGAATATACTGAACATCGGTAAAAAAAAAAAAAAAATTATGTATCAACTTATGTTTACATTGTAATGCACGGACTGGACTCAACTGGCCATTGGTCTCTATTGTAAAAATCAGCAGGCCCTATTAGTGCTTCAATAATATTGCTGAACATAGCATCAGAATGGAGAACAAAACCCATTCCTGCATCAGGTTGTGACATAACAAAGAGGTTTATCATTCATATTTCAGATTTTGCAATTAAGAAAAATGCCTCTAATTGTAAATATTAGTCTCATGCCAAAGTCAATAAAATCTTAAGTTCTGATAAATCGTAAAAATAAAGGGTCTTCACTTTTTCATCATTTCCTATTTTACTGATGTCATCCCTTAGTACAAGAAAAAAATTTGACACACTGTATGTAGAAAAATGCATTATTTTTTGCAATAGAATGTACTGAATCACTTTAGTTTTCCCATCCAGTTACAGATATGGTAAGTAGACTATACACAACAGAGTGGAACAAAACTGCAAGTAGCTTGATTTTGAAGGATTTAGACTGATAGAAAAAGTAGAATGAACCAATATGTTATACATCTCGTTTCCAAGGAGACCTCTGAGGTGGTTATAAAATACCTATAAAACAAAACAAGTCTCAAATTTATAAAACTTAGAACTAGATATTTGAATATAGCATCTAAAGGCCACTAGACTATGAAGCAATATTATCCGGTAAACAACAAACATCACATCATGGCTACCAACAAAGCACATTCAATATAACTCAAAAACAATGATTAGCCTACAAACAAGAAATCCATAACCAGACTCTAATAAGAAGACCATAAGAGGTCCCTCTATGGGGGAAAAACCAACCCTGATTGCCCCCCGCAAAAAAGGGCCTTTTAAAATTATAGAGTAAAGGATTGAGAAGTGACCAACATATAACAGGAAATAATAATAGATATTCATGGTGAGCATACGAAATTTGCATTAACTTATAAATTGGTTGGTATTAAAATGTCCAACAATGAGGTGAAATTTTGGCCTTCATCCTAGAACTAAAAATTACAAGGCTTGGAGGATCAAGGATCATGGACTTGTGTGGTAACCCGTTAAAGGCACTTATGTAAAATAGGTAATCTTCTAACCAAAGGTATGAACATCATTCTACCTCAAATGCTTCAAAAGCACAGTTTTGAGAAGCAGCATGTAGGACAAGTCGTGCTCTTGTTATAAGGGGAAGCTCCCTTTGACTTATTTAAAGAAATTTATATGACAGGACTGAAAAGAAAGATGAAGATGGAAACCTCACCAACAATTTTAAACAGCTCATACACTACCTGAAACAGAAAGATATCTTTTGGCTTAGGTTTGGAAGCACCCTATGCAAAACTCACAATAGTAAAAATTAGGACTCAATACTGCTCTTGTACTTGTAATTATAACAATCAAATCAGTATAACAATTTAAATGCCACAATAGACCATGAACTTATCATAACAGCACTTGCATTCATATTTGCATTGCAACACAACAACTATGGCCTTTCCCAGAATATCACTAACAACCTTTCCAAGACACAAAACAGTAAATCGAACCTAGAGCCTTCAACGTCCATCTTTGTATTGCTTTGATGTAATGTCCCCAATTTTGCAAGCATCAAGTTCGGTGGATTTAGCCTATTCCTGGCCCTCGTAGGCTATATTCCTAGCCCTCGTAGGCTAATATGTCTGGTTAGAGGGTCTCTTTTGGCAGTGATCAGAGGAATCTCTCCTTCAGCGTCTCGTGTGGGTTCAAGCTTAGCCTTCAGTTGATTTAGTTTCATATACTTACTATTTATAGTAAGTCAGCCGGTAAGCAATTCTATTTATAGCAAGGCACCTGAAGTTCGCATGTTGGCAGTGTCGATTCCCAAATTCAGTTGAGTTGGTGAAATAAGGAGTTTTGCCCATGTTATAACATTTAATTATTATTAAAGGTGACTTTAATAATAATTAATATTTTAATACTATATTATAACATTATATTTGTACTTTATGACTTGAGGGTCCATTCATCATTAAAAAGGGGGCCATTTTAATTAATTACTTGGGTGCCAATATCAAGGACATATTTTAATATTCCAAAGTGCAAACATTATATTATTTTAAAATGATTTAAAAGGCAAAATGGAGGGAATCGACCTATTATCTTTTATCCCACATTGGTGAGAAAAGTGTGTGAGCTCCTCCACGAAAGGTATAAAAGAATCTTAATGGGCTCATTTGGGTTATGGAGGATTTGATATTTGGTTTATGATTTCTCTTTAGCGTTTGGAGAAGGGAGCCCTAGGGTTTTTCTACCAGCGTATCGGCATTGGAGAGCGTAGTTGCTTCATTGCAACAGCATGCTGAGGTTGTGAAATATCAGCTGAAGGTGCTTAACTGTCAGCTTCATCCAGAGGTCAAGTTCGTGCTTCATCAGATTTACAGAAGAATTTCAGAATAAGAATTTCAGCATCTTTTAATATCAGAAGATTGTATTCCGGATATGCCCTATTGTAAAAGCTTTTAAAGTGAATCAATAAAAATTATCTATTTGCTGCAGTAGGGTTTCTATTTCATTTCCAGTATTTTATTTCATGCCTAGCATTATTTTTTATTAAAAATACACAAAAACGGTAAATATACAAAAAAACACAAACCCTAAGTTGAGCTTCAGAAGTAGGAAGGAGACGAGTTCTTACAGTGGTATCAAAGTGGTTTCCTGCCATCCTGTGTTGGTTTATGAAAAGAAATTTCTTCGAGTATAGGGTTTTAAAAATTTCAACGCTTGATAGGGATACTTCAAATTCCATTTCAAAATATTTGTCAGGAGTTTGAAATTAAAACTGTTGTATTTTCTTTACAAAGGCTACCACTTGCTTCAAGGGATAGTTCGTGGTTTTGTAGGAGTCGTGTCATTTGGTAAAAGACAAAATTTGTCTTTGTGCAAGATTACAAACTTTATTAAGGTGGTCTTAATCCTTTATGAGAATCGTTGATAGAGACCAAAAAACGTGGGAGTAAAGACAAAGGAATTTTTTTAAAAAGTCGATAATATTTACACAATCATGGTGATTGCATACCACAAGGAGTCACAAATCTAGATATATCGAATAGATATCTTTGACCATCGAGTTTATTTTGGAGGCATGAATTTTCTTCAACCGCCAACATTATGACTAAGCTACCATGAGTTTGAAGGAGCCGATAAATTTTTGGAGGAATCATGACTTTGTGAAGAGGTGTCGATTTAATTCCAGTTGGAGCCGCCAACCTTGGATTTTTCTGTAATGTCCCCTTCTCGAGCATGACTTTTCTAATTGACCGTTGGCCTATTCTAGAGACCCATAGGCTTCTCGGTGGTGAAATTAGGGTTTCTTGGTTGGTGGTTTCTTTGACTCACGGATTGGTGATTGAACTGCGGTTTCCTTCTGGGTTTTTCGTGAGCTTTTCGGTGATGTGTTTTTCTTGGCATTCTGAGCACTTTCATGAATTTACTATTTTTAGTAAATTCTATTTCTGGCAGTGGTCCTGTTGGCGTCGGCACGGTTGGCTCTCATCTTCAATCATTTTAGTTGGTTTGATCAATCTTGACCTTGGGAAGCATTTTTGGTGAGATTTGTCCAGTTGATTAAAATATTATATTTTAAAGTTATATTTTAATATTTTGACCCCTTGGTCTAGTGAAACAACTTAAGTTGTTCTTAAAAGGGGGACTTTGAGGGGGTGGCGCCTCATGGAGATATTTCTACATATTCTAAAGGTTCAAAATTAATTGCTTGAAAAGGGATGCCCATCTTTTGGAGAAGATTATTTTAAAATTAAAGTCAAAATTACATCAAGACAAAAGGGATGCCATCTTTGGAGGGAAAGGTGAAAATTCAAATTTGAAAGTTAGGGTTTCTAGAAGCTTCTGGAAAGTCATCACAAGTTTATAAAAGGAGGTCTTGGTCTTCATTTGCATCATCTGATATCTTGAGTAAAGTTATGCTGCCGAAATGGTGTTGGACTGCTCCAAGGAATGAATGCCTCCTAGCTTGGCTCAACTTCGTGCTTGTGAGATAGCACCTAGTGGAGAGGTTGGATTGCTTTTGAGTGATTTTGTAGTGAGTTTGCTTATAGCTGTTGTTTATGCATTGTAATCATTATATTTGCAAAAATATCAAAAAATATGGAGTTGCTGGTTTGTGTTGCAGATTTGGTTTTTAGCTCATAAGTCATTGAGTGATTTTCTTTTGGTTCTGGGTAGTTTACCCATGCATTTTGTTACATCCCGAATTGTATAGCTATTAGGCTATTAGAATTGAATAAGGATTATGTGTTTGTAAAGACAATTCTATGAATGAATAAAGATGTGAATCACCTTGTTTTCAATATGAGTTTTAATCATCTCATTCTTGTGTTATTATTTGATGTTAATCATGGTGAAAAACGTACATAATGTGATTTATGTGTGATGTTTTTATATCTTATGAAATTTATATGTATTGCTAATTTTGTGAGCAATTGACTGTCATGAGTTTATAATTGTGAATGCAGGAATGAGATCCAGTCCTCTAGACAGAGGGGAAATATCACTTGGGAGAGGGGTATTAGTCGTTTGACCGGTAAAGTTAATCAGTTGAGCATACACACACATTATGAACAGTACATAGAGAAACAGGTCAGATAAGTTAGTCATCCATAGGCTTAGGAGTATGATTTACTTCCTTATGCTTTATATGATGTGATTGAATGTTAGTCTGACTCTACTGTGAATCCCTGTGAATGAACGTAATAGAAAGAATGTGATGCAGGTCAAATAGGTACGTATACACATGTATACACTGTATACACATATCTAAATGTATAAACATATCGACATGTATGTACGTAAGCAGATGGATATGCTCGTACATATGTATCGACATGTATATACGCATACATATGTATATACATAGAGTACATGTAAACATGTTTACACGTACACATTCCGCCTGGTATCTTGATAAATGATATTCAAGTATTATTATCTGGAGGATTTAATTATATATTTATATATATATGATATATATATATTAATAAGGAGATTATTAATATATATATTTATATATATAAATATTAATACATAAGAAATGTATAAATAATAATATATTTATATATTTTATTGATTAAATGTGTTAATATTAAAATTAATATTTATTTATATATAAATACGTTTATATACAAATAAATATTAATGTTTAAATTAACACAATAATAAATAAAATATATAAATAGAAATTATTAAAACAATTTCAATTTCGAAAGGATTAAATTCGCATTTTTTGTGGAAAGATTAAATTCGCATTTTATTATTGTGAAAGCCTAAATATTAGAAGATAGCCGTGTATAATTCTTAAACCTTTCAAAATGCATTTGAAAAAGCAAAAAGGAAAATTTAAAAGTCGAACTTAAGGAGATGAAAGAAAATATAAAATGAAGAACTTACCCGTGAAAATGGCGGAGCTCCCTGCACAGCTGGGAATGGAAGAAGACAATGTCAAAGTTTTAAAACCAGAAAATAGCAACAAACAACTGAGCTGGGTCGATTTGGGACTTAACCTAAAACGCAGCAAAAATATCATGAAAAATTCTGACGCCTGGCAGAAAAACGTGACTGTAGATTTCGTTTTGGTTTCAAGTTGAAAGATTCTTCGAATTGCTGGCTGTATAGGAGTCGATTCATCATAAAAGAACATGACTAAAGGTTTGGATGCATGGCAGGTATCACTTTGACTGAGTAAATATTGAAAATTGTCAATATTCATGCCCAGAAATGGGGAAGTTGTTTTAACTGCGACCTATAAATACCTCACAAGCTCTCATTCGAATTCACTTCAGATTTTTCTCTTCTTTGACGTTTTTAGAAAGAGTTTATCCACTGCAAATATTGTGAGTTTGTGCTAGTTATCTGTTTCAAGTGTTTCAGTGTGTGCTGAGTTTTCTCAGTATAAATTTCTGTGAGACAACAATAAAATTCTTTATTTGGAGAAATTTTTGAGTGAGGATACTGTTAGCTAGGAACAACATTAGAAGATTTCTGAAGGAGTATTACTGGAAAAGGAGCTTAAAACAGGCATGATTCTGAATTAAAGTTTAAAAACTTTAAAGTTATTTTCTTTACTGTCTTGTATTCGCTGTCTGTATTGAACTGAGAATAATGAATTGTTTTAGTAACCATTTGTTGATGATAATCTTTTATGGCATAAAGATTTAAAAGAATTTCATCTTATGCATGGGTAAGGATTAGGGAATACTTATGCATGGGTAAGGATTAGGGAATGTCAGTACAGTTAAAAGAATAACTTGTTGCATTCAATTTAATTAAAGAAGATTTAATTAGGAATGCGATTTTGGAAAGAAATTTAAAAGTGAATAGGAAGGGGGTTTTGAAAAAGAAAGGATTCTATTTGGTTATATGCATTAATAGGGAATTATATGCATTGCACTTCAAGACTGTCTTTTGTGTATGATAGTTGATTGGTAGTAATAAATGATTATGCAACTGTTTGAAGTTCTAAACTTGTATGATCTCCGTATATGGAGAATACGTAGAATATGTAATAAATTCTAGGAACGAAATGATGTTTAAAATAAAGTGTAATCCTAGCTTGTGTTATTAGGTTAACATTAGGAAGCTCTCTCCTAGGATAAAGAATTCCGGAAACAGGAGATAGGATAGCAAACACTTGCTTAAAAATTCATTTCTAGTAAACTGTTTGAGGTAGGTAGTCTGGGGTAAAACTGAACCCACTGAAGGACACGACCTACGCGTAGAGTAAGGTAGCCCGAAGGCAAATCGGCCCTGAGTAGTGTAGTGATAGATGACTTATCAGTCGTTTACTGAATCAAACACTATGTCCATAGTAATGTAATGTACCTACATCCTCTTTGTTTAGGAAGATGATTACATTGTCAGTTCACAGTGATCCAAAACACATATACTAGGTTGGGATTGTAAGGCACAAGAATCTAGTAATGTAGGACACGACACTATGCTCAGTTGGTTAACAGAATCGGTCACTCAACCAATCTCTTCGACGAAGGGAGGGCCATTCATTGAAAAATGAATGTGCGGGGGGCCGCATTATTAGTCCGTGGTTGGCGGAAAAGCACCCGAGTGATATTTCTCCTCCACAACCTGACAACCGAAGAACCAAGATTTGCAAGGGAAGAACCTGGACCGTCTTACTTCTATTTGTGCAAAAGCTTTTAAAGTTGTGTATGTATTCTTATACTCTTATACTCTGTTATTCAATGAAAAGTTAAAGTTATTTAAATTGGAAAAGTTTGAAATCATATTTAGATGTTGTACTTTATTTCAAAAAGAAAAGAAAAATTTTGTTATGTTGTTGTTTACTGATACTCGTTTACTTTGGTTAAAAGTTGTAAAAGATAGGAAATTTTTTTTTACGTAGATGTCGGGTCGTTACACATTTAATTTAATTTGAAGTCTCTAATTTATTAAGGCAAAATCGCCCCTCCTTGCAGCCGTACCATTTAGAGTGTCATTGGAATTCGTGAAGAAAATAATTATCTGCATTTAGGTTCTGTTTTGTGTTTTCAGCTTGGGCGCCTTCATCATAGGAATGATTTGCATCAGATTTCATGTAATTTGGGTGAGTAGTGAGTGAGTTGTGTGCATTTCCTTGAGTTTCTGTATTGCTGGTTATCAGTTTTAGTCATTGTTCTGTCATAACAGCTTGCATAGACTCCGTCATTTGAGTTTGATTTGGAAAGGATAAACATTGAGAACATTAAGGATATCATTTTACATTGTTGCAGCATTGGGAGCTCCCTTATCTTGTGCTTAACAGATAAATCTCTGATATTGTAAGCTGAACAGTAGTACTGTCAGCATCTTTCTTATTCTTGCTAATCACATGCTTGTAACTGCCCACTGAATGGCTTGCCGCCTGTTTACTTGATTTGCATTGTAATTTCATAAGTCTCCGCCATATGGTCGCCTCATCTCCATCCTGGAATGAGTAGCACATACTTGGTGTTGAGTTTACTTTCAGTAATGCACTAGATAGGGATCCTCTGACCATATGCTCGCCGTCATCTGGCGCATTCTTGGTTAGAGTTCTTTGTATCAGTATTTCTTTAAGATCCTCTGACCAATGCTCACACCTTGCCCACATTGGGATCCTGGTGTACATTCTGGTTAGAGTTGTTTTCAACATCGTTTTGGTTTAGAGCTAACCTTAACGGGTGCTTGTTAATTGTAACTTGCAATTGAAAATCGAAAAAATTTGGCTCGGTATATTTCAGTGGTATCAGAGCCATGCATCCTGCCATCCTATGAAAACAACCTTCTATGAGTGACAGAGAACAGAGATACTTAGCAAGGGTATACAAGAGGGATACCAGTTAGAAACAGTTCTATCAGGTTCCAGAAGGTCAGACAGCATCAGAGGTTTTGAAGGCTAATTGGGAGCCTTCTCAGGGGACAGAAATGGGGGATAATGAAAGAAGTTCAGGCAACAGGAATGACAGTGGGAAGAGTAAAGAAAGATCACCAAGTCCCGGACGAGAATTCAATAGGAAGATGGATGCCTTGATGGATATGGTTTCTCTCATGATGAGGAAATTGGGTCAGAACCCTCCGCAGAACAATCCAGGGCATGCCGGTGAACACAGTGCTTCCTACCAGCATAATGGACATGTTGTCCAACCCTCACCAAGCAGCACATACATCTCTGCTAGACCATTCAAACCCACATTCTTGGCACCAGTAAACACACCACCAGAGCCTAAAGCAAATGTTTCATTTTTGGAACAGCTGAGAATAGGCCGTACTGAGTATGAAACTCTTCCTAATGAAGTCAAGCTAGACATGTCCAACGATTTCATGGAGCTTAGGAGGAAGAATAGAGGAAATGGGAGGAATTATGAACAAAGGAGAACATTAGTACAAGGGGACTTGTATCAAGCTATCAACAAGGTTATGCTTCCCCACTTTGATAGGAGTGATAGTAGTTCGGCTCGAGCTTGGATACAGAAGCTAGACAACTATCTGGCTCTTAGACCAATGGCAGAAGAAGAAGCGATTAAGTTCGCTACGCTACACCTAGATGGGGTGGCGCATGAGTGGTGGTACCATGGCCTAGTCACCTTAGGTCATGGGTCTATCACTACCTATGATGAGTTTACCAATAGACTCATAGAGAGATTCGAGAAGGACCCAGAAGTGCATTTCAGGGAGTTGGCACAGTTGAAGCAATATGGCACAGTTGATGCCTACATAGCTGAGTTCCAAAGACTTTCAGTAATGGTCACTGGAATCACGGAGAGAAGATTGGTGATCCTATTCAGTGAAGGATTCATGGAGCCACTCAAGGGTTGGATTAAAGCTTTTGATCCACCCTCCCTACAAGAGGCAATGAAGAAAGCAAGAAACATGGAGTGGGCTGCTCCCAAAGCAAAGTTCCATTCCAAACCATCATTTCACAAAGGGGATAGAGGGAAAAGACCTCATCAAAAACCTCATCATAAGGAGTTCAAACCACATAAACCTCATGGCACGAGATTGGATCCAGACTATCAATGAACTCCGAAGAAAGGGGTTATGTTTCCGTTGTTGGGAAAAATGGTCCCAAGATCATGTTTGCCCAAAGGGAGCCAAAATTCATCAAATTGAATACTATTCAGCTGAAGAAAGCAATTCTGATTTTTCTGATCAGCAGTCTGATTTTGAGGACAGCGAAGTAGAAAGGGCTCCAAAAGAGTCCGAAGATGAAAAGGGAAGTGGAGGTGCATTGGTTCAACTTTCGAGCTTTCAAAAGAATGAGTCTTTCAAAGTTCGAGGGATGATTAAAGGGCAACGAATCGTTGCTCTGATTGATACTGGGGCAACACATAACTTCATTGATGAAGCTGTGGTGGCAAAGAAAGGGCTGCAAACAGAAGATTTTGAAGGCTTCAGAGTTATGGTTGCTGATGGGTTTCACATCTCATGCACCAAGAAGATTTCAAACATGTCTATGCAATTGGGCAATTATGAAGTCAAGGATGACTTCTATGTGGTTAACATTGGAGATACGGATGTCGTCCTTGGCATTCAATGGCTGCGATCTCTTGGAGAGATCTCTTTAAATCTGCAAACCATGGAGCTCAAATTTCAATCCGATGGAAAGAAGGTAGTGTTAAGAGGAATGTCTAATGGTGGTCCTCGGATTGTGTCATTCAAAAGAATGGCAAGGTTGATTCGTCATGACCAAATTGAGTGGGCTGCGGAATGTATGATTCTTCCAGCTAGTCCGGTTGAGACAAAGAGAGATTATCCTCCAGATATTCAATCTTTACTCACCAAGAAGAGTAAAGTGTTTGCTGATTTACCTCCTGGACCACCTCCTGATCGAGGTTCAGAACATGTCATAGAGCTCAAGGAAGGAGCTAAGCCAGTTATCACAACTCCATATTGGTACCCCAAAAAGCAAAAGGATGAGATTGAAAAGAACATTAGGGAACTCTTGGAGATGGGCTTCATTCATCCAAGTAAGAGTCCCTTTGCTTCAGCAGTTATTCTAGTGAAGAAAGATGGTACCATTCGTATGTGTGTTGATTATCGTGCTTTGAATCAAAGCACGATCAAAAATCGATATTCCATTCCAAGGATAGATGAGCTCATTGATGAGCTACATGGGGCCAAGTTCTTTTCGAAGATTGATTTGAGGTTGGGCTACTATCAGATTCGGATGAGAGGATCTGATGTTGAGAAGACAGCCTTCAGGTGTCACTATTGTCACTTTGAGTTTCTAGTCATGCCATTTGGGTTGACTAATGCTCCTACTATCTTCCAGTCTTGTATGAACAGAGTCTTTCAGAAGCAATTGAGGAAGTTTGTGTTGATATTTTTTGATGACATCTTGATTTTCAGCAAGACTTGGGAAGAACATCTCAAGCACTTGGAGAAAGTGCTTAGCATCCTAGAATCAGAGAGCTTGTTTGCCAAAGAATCCAAATGCGAATTTGGAATGAAGGAGCTACTTTACCTTGGTCACATAATCAGTGCTGAAGGTGTGAAGGTTGATCCTGAAAAGATCAAGGCTATTGTTGATTGGCCACCTCTTGAGAACTTGACTCATTTGAAAGGGTTTTTGGGCCTTTGCTGATTTTACATAAGGTTTGTGAAGGGTTATTCACAAAATGCTGCTCCACTTACTGACCTCACAAAGAAGGGGGCTTTTTTGCTGGTCAAAAAAGGCTCAAAGTACTTTTGATAAGTTTAAGAAGATAATGAGTTCTTGTCATGTTCTTGCTATTCCGGATTTTTCCAAGACCTTCGAGCTACAGTGTGATGCATCCGGTGAAGGTGTTGGGGCTGTTTTAATGCAAGATAAGCATCCAATCGTGTTTGAGAGCATAAAATTAAGAGGAGTTGAGAGGGCCTACTCTATCTATGACAAGGAAATGCTTGCAATCATGTATGCATTAGCCAAGTTCAGACAGTACTTGGTGGGGAGCAAGTTTGTGGTCAAGACTGATCACAATAGTCTCAAGCATTTCATGCATCAAAAAGATTTGAACGACAGGCAACAGAAGTGGGTGAGTAAGTTTCAAGCTTACAATTTTGACATTGAGTATGTCAAAGGTAAAAACAACATTGTGGTTGATGCTCTATCTAGGAGACCTCATTTGAGCTCATTATGTGAGCTTACTGCTGATTGGAAGAACATGTTGCTTGCTGATTATGCCAAAAATCAGTTTGCAACCAGCATCATAGAGGGTACTTTTCATGACGAAAGGTACAAGGTGGTTGAAGGGCTGATACACTACAAGGGTAGAGTCTTCTTGGTGGCTGATTCTAAGCTCAAAAAGAAGATTTTGCTTACATTTCATGACATTCCACTTGCTGGTCATCAGGGGTTCTTCAAGACATATAGGCAGATCCGAGAGAGATTTTCTTGGAAGGGTTTGAAAGGAGAAGTTCAACGTTACATTCAGGAGTGTCCCACTTGTCAGATGAACAAAAATGAGCATACACTACCAGCTGGTCTACTGCAACCTCTTCCCATTCCCAATCAAAAATGGGAAAGCATATCAATGGACTTCATCACTGGGTTACCCAAAGTTCAAGGAAAAGACTGTATCTATGTTGTGGTAGATAGGTTGACAAAATTTGCTCATTTCTTTGCCATTACCAGCTCATTTTCAGTAGCTCAAGTTGCAGATCTGTTTTTTCATGAGGTGTTTAGATTACATGGGCTGCCAAAAAACATTGTGAGTGATAGGGACAGCAAGTTCCTAAGCACCTTTTGGCAAGAGGTCTTTAGAATGAGTGGTACAGTGCTTACTCCAAGCACTAGTTATCACCCTCAAACTGATGGGCAAACAGAGATAGTGAACAAGTGGTTGGAAGGTTATTTGAGGAACTATGTTTCAAAACAGCAAAGAACATGGGTGAAATGGCTTCACATAGGCGAGTATTGCTATAATTCTTCTTATCACATGTCAATAAGGATGTCACCTTTCATGGCTCTTTATGGTTATGAGGCTCTTAACTTTGCCGATTTGGTGTTTAGTGATAGCAAAGCCCCTCAAGCCAAGGATTTATTACAGCAGAGTCAAGATATCTTGAAATCATTGAAGGACAATCTATAGATTGCACAGAATCAACAGATGTACGCTAATCAGCGGCGTGTTAAGCGCTCTTTTGAGGTTGGAGATATGGTTTATCTTCGACTATAGCCTTACAGACAGTCTACTCTCAAGAAGAGTGGAGCTGAGAAGCTCAAACCTCGCTTCTATGGACCGTTCAAGGTTATCAGAAAGGTGGGAGCAGTAGCTTATGAGTTGGAGCTACCTTCGAGTAGCAAAGTGCACAATGTCTTCCATGTGTCTCGCCTCAAGAAGGCACTTGGGCACAACATTATTGCTTCATCACAGTTGCCACCTTTGGATGAAGAAGGACAGTTAGTTTTGATTCCTAAGGAGATTCTTGATTCCAGAGAGCGTTCTTTGAGGAAAAGAACAATCAGAGAGTATTTGGTGAAGTGGAAGAACTTTCCTATGGAGGATGCGACTTGGGAGAATGATGAGATTTTGCAACATCCGGGTTTGCGATTGCTTGAGGACAAACAATCCTGGGGAGGGCGGACTGTAATGTCCCCTTCTCGAGCATGACTTTTCTGATTGACCGTTGGCCTATTCTGGAGACCCGTAGGCTTCTCGGTGGTGAAATTAGGGTTTCTTGGTTGGTGGTTTCTTTGACTCACGGATTGGTGATTGAACTGCGGTTTCCTTCTGGGTTTTTCGTGAGCTTTTCGGTGATGTGTTTTTCTTGGCATTCTGAGCACTTTCATGAATTTACTATTTTTAGTAAATTGTATTTCTGGCAATGGTCCTGTTGGCGTCAGCACGGTTGGCTCTCATCTTGAGTCATTTCAATTGGTTTGATCAATCTTGACCTTGGGAAGCATTTTTGGTGAGATTTGTCCAGTTGATTAAAATATTATATTTTAATATTTTGACCCCTTGGTCTAGTGAAACAACTTAAGTTGTTCTTAAAAGGGGGACTTTGAGGGGGTGGCGCCTCATGGAGATATTTCTACATTTTCTAAAGGTTCAAAATTAATTGCTTGAAAAGGGACGCCCATCTTTTGGAGAAGATTATTTTAAAATTAAAGTCAAAATTACATCAAGACAAAGGGATGCCATCTTTGGAGGGAAAGGTGAAAATTCAAATTTGAAAGTTAGGGTTTCTAGAAGCTTCTAGAAAGTCATCACAAGTTTATAAAAGGAGGTCTTGTTCTTCATTTGCATCATCTGATATCTTGAGTAAAGTTATGCTGCCGAAATGGTGTTGGAGTGCTCTGAGGAATGAATGCCTCCTAGCTTGGCTCAACTTCGTGCTTGTGAGATAGCACCTAGTGGAGAGGTTTGATTGCTTTTGAGTGATTTTGTAGTGAGTTTGCTTATAGCTGTTGTTTATGCATTGTAATCCTTATATTTGCAAAAATATAAAAAAATATGGAGTTGCTGGTTTGTGTTGCAGATTTGGTTTTTAGCTCATAAGTCATTGAGTGATTTTCTTTTGGTTATGGGTAGTTTACCCATGCATTTGCTAGGTAAGGGCGCCCCTTTCAGAGAAGTTTGGGAATTTAATTTGAAGTCTCTAATTTATTAAGGCAAAATCGCCCCTCCTTGCAGCCGTACCATTTAGAGTATCATTGGAATTCGTGAAGAAAATAATTATCTGCATTTAGGTTCTGTTTTGTGTTTTCAGCTTGGGCCCTTCATCATAGGAATGATTTGCATCAGATTTCAGGTAATTTGGGTGAGTAGTGAGTGAGTTGTGTGCATTTCCTTGAGTTTCTGTATTGCTGGTTATCAGTTTCAGTCATTGTTCTGTCATAACAGCTTGCATAGACTCCGTCATTTGAGTTTGATTTGGAAAGGAGAGACATTGAGAACATTAAGGATATCATTTTACATTGTTGCAGCATTGGGAACTCCCTTATCTTGTGCTTAACAGATAAATCTCTGATATTGTAAGCTGAACAATAGTACTGTCAACATCTTTCTTATTCTTGCTAATCACATGCTTGTAACTGCCCACTGAATAAGTGGAAGAGGCTGGCTTGCCGCCTGTTTACTTGATTTGCATTGTAATTTCATAAGTCTTCGCCATATGGTCGCCTCATCTCCATCCTGGAATGAGTAGCACATACTTGGTGTTGAGTTTACTTTCAGTAATGCACTAGATAGGGATCCTCTAACCATATGCTCACCATCATCTAGCGCATTCTTGGTTAGAGTTATTTGTATCAGCATTTCTTTAAGATCCTCTGACCAATGCTCACACCTTGCCCACATCGGGATCCTGGTGTACATTCTGGTTAGAGTTGCTTTCAGCATCGTTTTGGTTTAGAGCTAACCTTAATGGGTGCTTGTTAATTGTAACTTGCAATTGAAAATTGAAAAAATTTGGCTCAGTATATTTCATTTTCCTACGGAAGAAGACAAAGAATCGCCATTTAAAAATACATAAATGATAAATTTTATCATCCACCTTATATCTTAGAGTCGTGCCATTCTGAAATTGGCGTATCGGGTCTTGCTTGGGTGATTGGTTCATATTGGATGGTGTTTGAATTAAAAATTGTGGGATTTAATAACAAAAGGTAAATTGCATATTTAAGAAGCCAACATGGATGATCAGAATAAGACAAGGAGGAGACGTATTTGCATCTAGCTCTAAGAATGACTTCAATAAGGAGAATCGTGGATCTCCTCAGAAGGTTGAAATGTTTCCTGAGAGGTTGGTTCTCATCGTCCACTAAAAGACAAGGTGCATTTGGAGTCTTGACTGAGTTTGAATGCTGCTAGGAAAGTCACGCACCTCATTGGAGACAAAAATTGTCATCAGATAAGACAAATTAGAGGAGCTCCCGACCCATTGGCATAGCATTATATTGATTAAATATTTCTAGATCAGATTAATTTATAGCCACGAATGCAGACAGGGTGCCGTCAGATATTATTAACGGCAAGAGCATAGTATCTGCATGCGCTGATCAAAATGTAAAGGCAGATAAAAACAAAATACAAGAAAGGAAAATTTAATCTGCAGAAAAGACGAAGACAAATGAGACATAAGACAAGCCGTGAATAGTCAAAGGCTAAGAATTAAGGAAAATCGGAAGATATATGAGAACGAATTTTGATTAAGGAAATCTTTAACTTTATGCAAGTCATGGAGTAAAGTTAGAGTGCTGCGTTTCATCACAAGCCTGGATCCTGAACAGTTATCAATGAGCTACATGAGGCTAGTATTTCCATGTACAGGTCAAATTATAATTTATGAGTCTGAGAATTCTAAATATAGGAAATATTTTGAATTTCTAAGTATTGGGAAAGTTTGAACAGAAAGTGAGTGCATTAAGCCTGAGTACCTTTTGAAAGCTGCAAGAAAATTGTTTGATGAAATTCCTGAAGCATTAAACAACAGATTGAGTGCAAATCAACTACATATAGCAGGTGTAGAAAAGGTTACATCAATGGCTGCCTATAGCCGGTATAGAATTAAGGATGGAAGATTGTTACCTACCTTTCTTCCTGCTCTACCACAGAAGGAAAAGTCTATGCAAGAATTCATGGCAAAACTCATACAAGTTGTTCAGGACTATGACAGGAGTGTGGCAAAGCTTCTACAACATCCAGAAATTTTAGATTATTTGTTTACAAAGAAAAAGAAAGCAGACCCTAATGCAAATAATCTTATCACTACAAAGGAAAAGGAAAAGAGGGTGAAACTTGAAGAGAATGTTGGTACTTTCAGCGCTCAAGAGTCACAGTCACGGATAGAGAAGCTTACTATGGAGTTGAGTTTGGAACAGTCTTCACCATCTACAGATTTAGTTCAGGTTTCTAGGGCAGCAGTTGGTGAGGAACATATGTCCACGGATTGTGGTTGTAAGCAGGTTGAGGATGTGGTTACATCCATCACGGTTTCAGGTTTAGTTGATACAGATGGGATGAATGCATCGGTTGGGAGTTGTAGTGAGCCACGTGTTGTGCAAGGTTCTCTTGAGTTTAGTCCCATGACAGGTGATGCAGCGCAACTTATTGATAGCTCTTGTGACATGGTTGTTGACTCCCCAGAAAGTTGTATGACAACCTTCGACACTACACCATCAACTTCACAGGAGATATGCAGTGTGTCATCTAGTAGGGAGATTGGTTCGCATGTGGATTTGTTTCCCCCTTTTGGAAGCAAATCAATCATTTCATCCCATATATCTAATTATGATTGGCAGTTTGTTGGTCCAATTCAGGAGTATGATTCAATTTATTGTTCCGAAGTTTCAGAGATGGATGATTCAGACCAGAACAAAGTGATTGTGCAATTTGTGAATAATCCGTTATTTGAGTTTGATGGTGGTTTAACCCATGATAATCCACTCTTCGAGTTGGAAGCCGATCACTCCTGAAACTAATTTAGGGTGGAGCGATAATCGCGGTGTTTGGAATTTTCCTAGTGCATCGAAATTCCAAAAAGAGCTCACAAAGGAGTTTTACAGTGTGTACACGGTGAGGAATGCCTATAGTTTTACATTTGATCCACCGGTACATGATTCGTATTTGATGCATAATCCTTGTACACAAAATGACTTTTTGGGTGCAATGGAGGGGAGTAACTCAATACTATGTGCAAAGTTACCATCTTTAGAAGATGGGATTAGTGGTTGCAAATACCTGGCTCAGTTATTTGCAGGAGATTGCTTGCAGGGGCAGCAGTCAGTTATCCATCATGCTGATATGTATCCGACAGGGTTTGCTAATTTAATGTCACAGGAATTTTATATGGATACATGGTTACAGAGTGATTACGGTGTCAGTGGACATGATGGATTGGCTAGTTACCACATCCTTGGGGTTTAGTGAAGGGCAAAGAGAGATTTGGCATAACGGATGCTTCCAGATACCCTTGTCTCTTCTTGACAGATGGATGTTGAGTACAGGTTGTACTGGGATCCAGGTGGTGACAGGTTTGGCACTGAGTGTTGGATGGGTCCCATTGGGCTACTTCACCACTCTTAGCATGGTGAAGTTGGAAGCAAAGAAGCGCAGCGAAAGTCAAAGAATGTCAGACATGGCAGACCTTCATTCTAGGTTTGGGATCCAGGAATAGCTTGCGCAGTTGTGTTTTTGCTAATGCTACCGAAGATAGTTAGAGAGGTGTGGGACACTTCACAGTTCTTCTTTTGGGCCTTTCGAGTTGGGTTTCTTTGCAGTAGAGATTGCTTGAGGACAAGCAATTTCAGGGAGGGCGGACTATAATGTCCCCAATTTTGCGAGCATCAAGTTCGGTGGATCTAGCCTATTCCTGGCCCTCGTAGAATAATATGCCTGGTTAGAGGGTCTCTTTTGGCGGTGATCAAAGGAATCTCTCCTTCAGCGTCTCATGTGGGTTCTGTTGTGACCTTTTCACACATCACCCCATTCAAACGGGGACCCCCTAATTTTTTTGCCCCATTCCGGTCTTTTGGCTTGGGTTTTTCTCTCTCTCTCTCGCTCCGTCTCTTTTCTGATGTCCGCCTTTCAAGGGTTGCGCCCGTCAGTGCGTTTAAGCGTGAAATTGGCCAAGTCTAAAAATTAGGGTTTCATCTTTCCTGGTCAGTCCAAGGTTGAACAAAGTCAATAAATTGAAAATTGAGCTTAACATTGTTGTCAGCATGTTTCCAACACGCTCCCAACAAATTTTCATCAAATTCTGAGGTACTTACTATTTTTAGTAAGTTTGAAATTCAGGGCAATTCGTCAGCATTTTTGAAATTCCAACAGTCACACTACATTCAGAGCGCATCAGACCACTCGTATGCAAAATTTGAGCGAAAACAAACAACTTACTATTTTTAGCAGTCCAACTTTCGGGACAAATTCGGGGGTTCGGATCTGAGTTTTCTTTGCATGTCTAGATATTCCTTCGGGTTTTCGAGTTGCGATGATATAACATGCAAAAGCGAGACCGACAACTTTCAGAATTCAATCTTCCAAGGCTATTTTTAGGGTTTGCATGTCAGGGTTTCTTTTGCATGTCAGATGATTCCTGATGGGTTTTTCGAGAGCTTCGCGATGGTGTGACATGCAAATGAAGATAGTCACTCAGTAAGGAACTTACTATTTTTAGCAGGTGTGTCCCGGTAGCCGCTTCCCAACAATTCGGAATCATGAGTTGATTGCAATGCAGCAGAAACGAGGACAAACAGAGATCATTTGATACGCATGCAAAGCGAATTAGGGTTTCCGACTTCGGAGCCTGAAAAGAGGGGTAAAAAGTCAAAATTTTCGAAAACCGGTGTAAACCACCGCGATCAGCATCCTTCAGGCTATCTGCTGGTAAAATTTCAGGTCGAACGGAGCACTTACTATTTATAGTAAGTCATTTTGGAAACAGGCTAAAAATAGCAAGTCAAGTGCATACGCCGATGTCAGCAGTCATGTCACGTGGTGAGGAGCGCCTCATTCAAATTTCAAGTCAATCGAAGCAGTGGAGCTATCAAAAGCAAGCATTTGCTATTTATAGTAAATCACTTTCAGAAATGGGCTAAAAATAGCAGGCCGACTAAAAATGGCAGTGTCGATGGGACAACGAGGTCATAAGGATGCAGTGTTCAAAATTTCAAGTCGTTCAGAGCTTCAGAGATGCAAAATCAGAGGGCTTACTATAAATAGCAGGGCATGAAATACTGGCAAAAAACGAGAAAAAATTCTAAGTCTGGAACTCCATCCTGCAGCCATGGCAAAATGCGCCCAGTTGATGAGGAGGCATGGAAAATTTCTAAGAGTGTTGAGCTCGTCCTCCTACATAGGCAAAATGCGCCCAAAGCATGCATGCTAGGAAGTTCAACAAGAGAAAGTCAAAAGGTCAAAGATGCTCATCCTTCTCCACACCTCAAATGCGCCCAAAGGAAAATGGGAGATAAAAAAAAAATTCTAAGTGTTGAAGATATCCCCCTCACCCATCAAAATGCGCCCATGCAAGAATAAGCTAGAAAAGTCAAAGAGTCAACAATTTTCATCCTCCTACTAGGCCTAAATGCGCCCAAAAGAGATCATGTAAAGACATAAAAAGGGAGATGAAAGGTCACAAGAAGACGTGGGAAATTTCATCCTCCATCAAGTGCTAAATGCGCCCATGTTTGAGAGGTCAACAAGTCAAGGGGGAAGGCGTCATGAATGTTATCCTTTCCTCTAGCTCAAATACGCCCAAGGTATAAAGTTGATGCTAGGCGTTAGAAATGTGTTTTCTCCTCTACATGTGATATGCGCCCAAATAAGAAAGGTGGTGAGTGGAAAGTGAAGTATGCTAGGCGTTTGAAAAATATTCACCTTCAAGTGTGATGTGCGCCATGCAAAGTGTGAAGTAAGGGGAAAATAAATATGACTAAGGCGTGGAAATCTAAATGTCTTTCAAGGGTGAATAAAATACAAGGCGTGTGAAGTGAAGCATGCTAGGCATCAAATATGCTATGCGCCTAGGGTGGAGTGTGAAGATGGTGAAATAGAATTGATGGGAGAAAATGTTGCTAAGTGGTGAATAAAAAAAAAAAGAAAATACTAGGCGTGGATGTGAAGTTACCCCTCTGCATGAGATATGCGCCCAAGTGTGTAAGGTGCAAAATGATAAAATTTTCCTAAGGCGTTGAAGCTGATATAAAGAAAAAAAAAAATAAGACATGTTAAGCATTGAGAGTCAAACATGTTGGGCGTTCAAGGAAGATTTTCTAAGAGAAGTTGATGTATTTTCTCATCACAGGCAAGATGATCGAAGTTGAGTAAAAAAAATTTCTAAGGCAAAAATTTCAAAAATGCTAAGTGATTCAAATTTTCCAAGGCAAAATATTTTGGGAAAAACGCCTAAGTCTGATGAGTGATGAATTTTCCTGAAGTCCGAGTGAAGTTGCCAGTGATAAAGTCAGATGGTGCCAACATTGCAGGACGAGTAAAAATTTTCAAGTTAGAGCAACAAAATTCTCAGAGGGGATGAAGAAATGAAATAAATTGTTGAAAGAATATTTTCTAAGGTTCAAAATTCAAGAAAATTAAATGAACCCGTTCGTTGGGTACCCATGGATTCGAAGCGTTCTGGAGAAAATTATCTTCTGGGTATTGAAGATTATCAATGAGGAATGGATTTTAAAGTCTTCCACACTTTGCCGAGGCCTTCAAGGTGAATATTTTTGATGGGCACCAGGTTGATGAATTTTCCTAAGGGAAAATTTAAAATTTTCTAAGGCAAGGAAAGAAATGTTTGTGAAGATAAAATTTGCCTTGGTGGATGAATTTGAAGGTGATCGCCTAGATGATTTTTGATCAAATTCCTGATGAAAGGGATTTCTTCTAGAATCTGAGTTAGATGAAATATCAGAGTGGAGTGCGCCAGGCAAAAGACAGGACGAGTTGAAAATTTGGCTAAGGCATGAGGAATTTGAACGCGAAGTTGGCTAAGAGGCGATGAACGCTTGGAAGTTAGAACATGAAAATCAGGTAAGTTAAGATTATATTGTGATGTGTTCTAATACTCTTCTCCTTGCTTGTTTTGCAGGAGGAATGTTGAAGCCAGAGCACGATGACTTGAAGTGGTGAAGCACGATGATATTACAACCTTCAGAGGAAGATAAAGTTTTGAGTTTCACATGAAGGAAGGAAAGTTGCAGGAAATGGCTAAGTGTTGGAGTTTCTCCTCAAGAATCCAATGTGCACCCAACACAGTCAGAGGGATGGCAAGCGGAAATGATCTAGTCCAAGACTGAAAAATCCTTCAAATTCAAGAATGGAAGTTTGAGCAAGGTTGAAGAACAACATCAAGAAGAAGATCAAGAGCAGTCGAACTCCAGATTCTATCAAATTTTATTATCTGAGGAGGCAGTCTTAAAGACTCTTTTACCCTCCTCCAAGTGATCAACAGAATTGGCTGAACACGAAGATCGAGAACAATATGAACGCATTTCAAGGATGGAATCTTCTAGAAGGATGATGGACATTATGGCTCATTTATTACCTGTTGTGACCTTTTCACACATCGCCCCATTCAAGATGGGAACCCCCTTAATTTTGCTCTGTTCCGGTCTTTTGGCTTGGGTTTCTCTCTCTCTCTCTGTCTCTGTCTCTTTTCTGGTGTCCGTCTTTCGGGGGTTGTGTCCGTCATTGAGCTTAAACGCGAAATATTGGCCAAGTCTAAAATTAGGGTTTCATTGTTTCTGGCCAAATCAAGGTCAAGTAAAGTCAGTAAATTGAAAATTGAAGCTTAACATTGTTGTCAGCAGGCATCCAGCGGGCTTCCAGCCAAATTTCATCGAATTCCGAGGTACTTACTATTTTTAGTAAATGCAGTGCAGGCAATTTATCGGCATTTTGATTCCGATCATCACCACGGCATTGAGTATACGGTTGCTTGCATGCCAAATTTGACTAAACGGACAACTTACTGGCTTTTGTAATCACGGCTTCCAGGCGATTTGAGTCGGTCTGAGAGTTTTTTCTTTGCATATACGGATATTCATACAGGTTCTGAGACCTTGACGATATAACATGCAAGGCGAGATGATCGCACCGAGGATTGACCTTCGAGGCTATTTTTAGGAGGTTGCATGTGAGCTTTTCTGCATCTCGGTGATTCTGATGGGTTTTCGAGAGCTTGGCGATGGTGTGACATACAAGCGAGTTCTCTTTCGATAAAGACTTCTTTTTAGCGGTATGTCCGGCGGTAGCCACCAATGATTGATTCACCGAGCTGATCGCGGTGTTCTGAAGCGAAAACCATGGAGTTCATTTGATCGCGTACAATGCAAATTAGGGTTACCAGCTTGGAGCCTAAAATAGGCATCAAAGTCAAAATCTTAAAATCCGGTGTAAATACTACGATCGGCGTCCTTGGGCTATCTGCTGGTGAAATTTCAGGTCAAAGACACTTACTATTTATAGTAAGTCAGTTTTGAAGCGGCTAAAATAGTAAATCAAAGCGCGTACGTCGGTGTCGACCCGGGGTCACGTGGTGAGGAGCGCCTCATCAAAATTTCAACTCGATCGGAGCTTGGGAGCTATCAGAAACAAGAGCTTACTATTTATAGTAAGCCACCTTCAGAAACAGGCTATAAATAGCAGGGTGACTAAAAATGGCAGTGTCGACAAGTCGATAAAATCATGAGGATGCTACGTTCAAAATTTCAAGTTGATCCGAGCTTCAGGGGCGCAAATTCAGAGAACTTACTATAAATAGCAGGGCACAATGCTGGCGAGGATGATAAAAATTTGTCTAAGTCTGGAGTCTCGTCCAGCAGGCATAGGAAAATGCGCCCATCTCAGCTAGAGGCATGAAAAATTTTCAAGGCATGTGAGTTCATCCTTCACACAGGGCAAAATGCGCCCAAGACACCAGAAGTCAAAGAAAGTCAACGAAATTTCATCCTGCTCAGGGGTCCAAATGCGCCCAAGATGAAAGAGGGAAAGTTGAAAATTTTTCTAAGGCATGGAAATCCGCCTCACCCTCCAAAATGCGCCCATCCTCCACCATGGGCAAAATGCGCCCAAAACACAAAGGAGTCAAAGTGGTCAAAGATTGTTCATCCTTCTCCAAGGCTAAAATGCGCCCAAACTGGGCCATGTAAGGACAAAACATGGAAGTTGAAAGGTCACCCAAGGACGTTGGAGATTGTTCATCCTTCACACACATCAAAATGCGCCCAAGGTAGGAGAGGGTCAACGAAGTCAAAGTTTCTATCCTTCATCACATGCAAAATGCGCCCAACTTGCAAACTCGTCCTCCTTAGGGGGTAAAATGCGCCCAAATCATGCATGTCAAGACGAAATAAAGAAGGTGAAGGGTCACAAGGCGTGGTGGCAAGTTTCATCCTCCTCCTACAAGGAAATGCGCCCATGTTTCAATGTAAAAGGTAATTAAAGGTGGTAATTAAGGTGAAAAGTTTACCAAAACGTGGTGAGAAGTGGTAAAAGGTGGACGTTATCCTCCTCTACACTAAGAATGCGCCCAAGGTGGTGGGCCTTAGTGAAAACTTTGCTAGGCGTGTGAAGGGAGTTATAAGGCGTTGGAATTTCCTAAGGCGTGGAAAATATTTGAAGGGGTTAAGAATAAAGTGTGATGTGCGCCTAGGAAGGGAGTTATAAGGCGTTGGAATATGTTAGAATATATTTCATGGCGTTGAAAATAAAGTGCTGAGTGAAGTATGCGCCAATGTTTGAAGGGAGTTATAAGGTGATTTTAAAAATCTTGAGGACATTGAAATTAAAATGAAGTGTGTTAGGCGCCCCAGGGGAAGAAAATAAAATATTTTCTAAGTGTTGAAAATTTGCCTAGGCGTTGGGCTTTTGAATAAATATTTTCCAAGTGTGAAATGATATGGATGAAGTGAAGATAAAATGTACAAGGCGTGCCGGGAATGAATGAAGTTGATAAAAAAAATTCCTCTCCACTGGCAATCAACAAAATTTTCTAAGGCAAAGTTTTCAAAAGTGCAAGAGGATTTTAAAATATTTTCTAAGGAAAATTTTTTTTTTTCCTTGAAAATATGCCTAGAACTAAGATGATAAAATTTTCCGAGGCAAGCAACTTTTCTCAGTGATGGAGTCAAAGATGATGATAACGCAAGGTGATTCAATTTTTCAAGAAGTCAGAGCAACACAAAGTGATCACGGGCGAAGAACGAGTTTAAAATGATGGAAATAATATATTTTTCTAAGGTTCAAAATTCGAAAAATTAAATGAACCCGTTAGTTGGGTACCCATGAATTCGAGACATTCTGACGAAAATTTTCTTCTGGGTACTGGACGTTTGCGATGATGAATGGATTTCCAAATCTTTCAAGCTTCGCCGACACTTTTTCAGTGAAGAATTTAATCAGTGCTCGAATTGTGGATTTTCCTAAGGGGGAATTTTAAATTTTCTAAGGCAAATTTGAATAAAATGAGTTTTCAGAGTGAATTTTCTTCGAACGATGAATCTAAAGGGAATTGCCTAGATGATTTTGATTAAACTCTTCGAAGATGAATTTTCCAGAGCAGATGATGAAGTTAAAAATTTGAATTCAAGTGACAGAGCTCCGGCTGGTGAGTTAAAAGAAGATGAATTAAATCAAATTTTCAAAAGCAAAATCCAGAACGCCAGTCAAAGTCAAGTTTCTAGAAGAATAATATTCCCAACGACTGGAGACAAGTGTCAGAAACACCAGAGAGGGAAAATTCGAATTCTTGAAGTGGAGTAGTGGAGTTTAATGGCACTGGCTAAAATTAACGTCTTCTAGAATTTGAATTTTAGCTATAAAATGAGCAAGTTTTTCACTCACTTTCACAGCTGAGAAAGGCGAATTTGCTAAGTCTAAGTGAGTTGCTGAAGTTTGAAAGAGTTCGAATTTTGCTGAGGAATTGAGTTTAGAGAAGGCGCCTTGAGTTTGCTGAGAGTTGAAGAAGACGTCTTGAAGCTTGAAAGAGGTACACCATTGCTGAAAGCTTGAGAAGTACGGCCTTGCTAGTGTTGAAGTTTGAAATCTGATTTGCTTAGTTGAAGTTGCTGGTTAAGGGACGCCTTGTATTGAGTTGAAATATTGAGAACTTTAAAAGTACGGACTTGCAAGTGTGAGATTGCTGATTGCTGATACGAAGTGGTTGAAGTTGAAATTGCTGATTGCTGATTGTGAAGTAAAGTTGTCAAAGTTCACTTAGAAATCTGCTCTAAGTGTCGGAATTCAAATTTATTCAAGGAAGAAGCTGAGGTTTGCAAACACAAGAATTATTGCAGCTTCTAGAATTCGACTGCAGCCCCTATCATGTCTTATTTTATTTAATTTAATTGCTGATGAATGATTGTTATATTGCAAATGGCTGAAGCAAGGACAACCGGAAAGGACAATGGTGCCTCAAGACAGGCTACGATCAAGAGGCTCAGCAAAACATTCATGCCAGAGTCGAAGTTTATTTCAAAGCTGGGCAAGTTGACAGACACCAATTTGGGCTCCGTCAACTTGGAGGCCTTCAAGAACAGGTTGTTTGGAATTGGAAGTCATCGGGCTTCGGTCACTTCGCACAACATCGTCCGAAGTGGACTATATGCAGCTGCTGGTTTTCCGCCAGCTATTCAGTGCTCAGAGCTTATAATGGGTATGTTGCTACGAGAAGAACGCGATCGATCACGTCACCCGGATAGTAGGTAGCACCAGCCTCACTCCAGCCATTAATTTAAAACTTTCAGGATCGTTTTATAGAAACTATGATTTACAAGTCGAGGGCGGCGGAGGCGGATGTATACTTCAGCTTCGAGAGATGCATGGATACAATCAACACTCTGGATGGGCACTCCAAAGCCATCCTGATGCTGCGAGCCCGGATCATAAGCGGTTCAAGCAGTCTTGCTTTAGTCTCATCGCAATCTTTGAAAGCCGAGAGTGGGTGGTCTCATATTTTGACGGTCATTTCACATCAAGCACAGTGGAGGCAAGGATTATGTCAATTAGGCTGAGATGATCCGTGTATAAACCGACCTAAGGAGACTAAAATGTTCTACATGGCTCATCACATATTTGGCACGAATGACGAGTCGGAAAGTTTCTTACAAAGGAACCCGTGGTTGTATTCCATCAATTCGGAATTCTTGAAATTTATCCAGGCTGTTACCTAGCGATATGAGCGATTCATTCACCATGTACATCACGAGGCTACTTGAGAGATTACGTAGGAATTAGAGATGCCCAGGGTTGGTTGAGGTATGGGTCTTGGTTTATACAATTTTGAGATTTTCATACATTAGGCTGCAAGTTTTCTTCATACCATACAAAACACAGTATATGATGAGTAATAATGCTAGAGATATTGACAGTTGTGTGACAAAATCAAAGAAAGAAGAAAGGAGGGATGGGTTTCAATTGTGATGAGCCTTCCCGGATGAAATTATGTCTTGATACAGTGACTGAGGCGAAAGTGAGCTTCAATTTTATCACTCTCATATCATACCGACCGGCACTACTTGACCTACACCCATAACATCAATTGGGATACATCGGAGGAGTTTAAACATAAGGCCACCATTGAGGATTATTGGGCTGATGCAGTTGATGAAATTGAAGTGAGGAAGAGAATGTTCTCTCGGTTGCCGATTACTCTGATCAGGGAGTGTGAGGTAGTTCCAGTTCCGGACCAGGTTAATGAGGATATGGATGTAGTCCACCCGGATTATGCAGCAGTTCGAGATATCGCCGCTATAAGATTGGGTGAGCCGAAGTTGCTGATCTTAGTACTCCTCATCAGTTCTGGGGCATGGGTTGATAGTGATGGTGATTGAAAAGGTAAATTAAAGGTGCCTTGACCTACAACGATGGAATCGGGACGCAGGAAGGAAGAAGCTTAGTTCTGATTCGATTGAAGAAAATTAGTTCTTGAGCCTCCACAGTCACGTTAGCGTCTGGTGGAACCGTTCTCCAAGCATCCCCGGAGGTGTCTTTGTTTGCTGATCGGAGGGTTGCAATAGAATGGAGTACAGATACAGGTATTCAGCCTCCACGGAGGGAGTCAGTGGCAGTGTAATGCTGTCGAGTTAGTCGGCCACGATGGTGAGGGGACTATTTCATTTCGTTTCAACTGAGGTTCGGCTGTAGACGATGATGATATAGTGTCAGGTGACACTCAGCCACTCGAGGACAATGAGCCTCGCCAGAATGAGGAAGAAGTGGAACAGGTTAGAGAAGTCGAGGCACAGGAGCAACAGCCCTTTGATATATTATACGAGGTGCCCGATTGGCTTAGAGACAGAATGCGAAGAAGCCCGAGTGAGGAGGTTGATCCAGCAGTTGAGATGGAAGAGTTTTTGAACCGGATCAGTGCTCCTCCACCGAAGAAGAAGGCAAGAAAGTTTTCGAAGATCTCCACTGATGAGGATGGCTCTCGCACCCTTCACGTTGCTGTCCCACGAGGCCGAGTGTGGCGGAATAGGCAGCTCTGAAAGGGTATGTGATCACCGCCGACAGGACGCCTCACGGTGCCAGTTGGCAGGGTGCTTGATAGCTCCTTCCTTTGCCCTCAGGATGAATTGTTCAAAGAAGGAAATAAAGTTGAAGCGAGACACAAGGCGTTAGTTGGATATGTTCGGTGATTCTTCTGGATTCTCGGGGCGGATGTGCAGGTGATAGAGCCTCCAGTGAATATTCCTAGAGAGTCGATCAGCGGCTTGGTAGAGTTGGGGAGGATGGCACGGGAGGCAGACAAATGGGTCACAGGGGTTCGTACGGAGACAGAGAAATTCATGGAGGACCTATCCTTTGCTTTTCAGCAAGCCTCTACTATTTTGGCACGGATGGATGCGGTGGATCATGCTTGGGGCGATGCTTCCATCTATCAGAGTAAGGTGATCCAGCGTCTTGAGGTATTGAGGCATGTGCCATTGCAGTTGCTGATTGATGGAGGTGTCATTCGGGCGAATGACCGATATGATTTCTCGGTGGTATTCTTGGCTATCACAGGCGTGGCTTCTTGATCTGCAGCCGCAGGCAGATTCAGCCGGGCACACAAGCTATAGCCAATATCATAGATGGAGTTCGAACACCTTGAAGGCCATATTTGCTAAGCGGCTGAATCGATGAATAAATTTGATAATTTGAGGTTTCTTGGTTCCTTAACCCATGATGTTAAGACCTTTATGCAGGATGACTTTGAAAATACGCATTCTCCACTGATCGAGAACACGGGACTCATTAAGTACATGGAAAAATCTTATACGAAACACGAGCACTCGATCCGCAGTGTTAGAGTTTCAGTTGGATTGTGTTCGGCCTATTTCAGTTCATGAGGTTGAGGCCGTACTTGGCAGATTTGTTGAGTTGGCAGTCAGAGAGAAGGCTAATGGGAACACACTACTGGACGAGGATCTTCTAGAAGACTGAGTATGGAGCATTTATTGCATTTGCTATTTTGGGAGTGAGTGGGAATCTTTGATTCATTTAATGTACCACTCCCTATTCTGGCAGTTTTTAGGGTTAGGGCTGAGGTGGCACGATTCTGGCCACTCTATTGATTGTAACCCTAGCCGTCCTTTGGGACTTGGCTAGCTATAAAAGGGGGAGTCCCCCTCATTTGTAACACAATCAGAATATTAGAAGAAAGTTAGAATCAGAGTAGACATTGAGAGAGCATTAGAGCTAGATAGTGTAGTAGAGCATTTTGCATAATTTGGAGAAGAAAGAAAGTTTTCCCTTTGAAAACTTTTGAGGAGATTGTTGTGTAACACATTTTATGATAATAGATCTTTTCATTGATGATGAAATTCGTCTTGTCATGAAATGCTAGCAAGGTTTCTTCTTCCTTTCGTATCCAAGTAGATTAGATTCATGCAAGTAGCTTACTTCGGTGTGTGGTGTTTTATTGAGATAGCTTCACTTTATTCCATACCACTAGCGGCTTGTTGATGATAAGTCTGCCTTGCGTGGTCAACTGGACATTATCTTGTGTTTAACTTCGGTTATGGCTTACATACTTATATGCGTTGTTCTGATGGTGTACGTATGTTAAACTATAACTTGAACACCTTTCGCTATCCCCTTTGAAGATTGCACCGATTTTGCTGAGGCTGTCCGACGGAGGCTAGGTGAAATCCGGTTGAAGTTTATTGAGACGAAGCCCCACATACCCTACATTTAGAATAGAGTATAAATTTCTTAGGCCCTTATCCCCTTTACTTTCCGTACTTTCTGATTAGTTTTAGGAGAGAGAGCACATTGCCAAATCATACACGTAAGAATTCCCCTTCAATATCATACATTAGCTGCTGACTGCAAGAAATCTGGACAATTGTGTAAGTCCCCTCGTACGAACACAGCAATACACATCAACCAAACTGGGTCTATTCGCACTAAAGGAACCTTGGAGTTGAACATGCGAACTTTCTCGCAATCTTAGCGCATGGAATACTTTGATCAAGAGAGAACGGAGTAGCCCAAACTATTTTGTTCTGCTGTTTGGTATGGTCACAAAAATCACATCAACATTACCCCACTCCTCTTGGTGGCGATTTTTAGGGTGAATCTTGTTAGGGTTGAGTTGGCGCGATCTGGGCCATCCAGCCGATTGTAATTTGAGTCGTCCGTTGGACTTGGCCAACTATATAAAGGGGGAGCCTCTCTCATTTGTACTCAATAGACAATAGAGAAGATTAGAGTAGAAGTCGGAGTAGAGAGACAACTAGGTGATAGCTTAGAGTAGCTTAGTATAGATTGATAGTGTAGTTTGAAGAAGAGGCAAAGTTTTCCCTTTGAAAACTTTGTAAGAAATTGTTGTGAACACTCTCTCAATAAAAGAGTTTTTCATTGATGATGAATTTCGTCTTTGTTGTGAGTAGCTAGCAAGGTTTCTTCGTCCTTCTGATTCAAATGGTAGCGTAAAATAGTTCAAAGTAGTATAATTTTCATTCCATGCAAGTAGATGTTAATTGTGGAAGGTGGTCTTCAATTCGAGCAAACTTTGTTTATCCATACCACTAGTGGGCTCGCTAATGGTGAGTTCGCCTTGCGTGGTCAATTGGAACATCACGGACTTAACTTCGTTTGTGATTCACACGTTGGTATGCGTCGTTGTGAGGGTATCTCCGCGTTGAATTATAATCTGAACACCTTGAGCTACTCCTTTGAAGATTGCACCAGTTCTGTGGAGGCTGTCCGAAGTGAGGCAAAGCAGAGCTTGGTTGAAGCTTGTGAGAATTGATCGCCATGTCCACGCCTTAGAGTAGATTAGAGCTCTCTAAACCCTGCATTTTAAATTCAGTACTTTCTGGTTAGAATAGGAAACCCGCGCTTCATAGACAAATCTTTTGAGCATTTGAATTCCTTTCTCCGCTGCCGAACAATTCCGTAAGTCCCCTTGAAATACCAGCAAATCACATCGAGCCAACTAAGCCTATTCGCACTAAAAGAACCTTGGAGTTGAACGCATGAACTCTCTCGCAATCTTAGCGTGCTGGATACTTTGATCAAGAGAGAATAGGGTAGCCGTTGGCGACTTTATTCTGCGTTGGTGCGGTCACAAAAAACACATCAACAGGTTCAAGCTTAGCCTTCAGTTGATTTAGTTTCATATACTTACTATTTATAGTAAGTCAGCCAGTAAGCAATTCTATTTATAGCAAGGCACCTAAAGTTCACATCTTGGCAGTGTCGATTCCCAAATTCAGTTGAGTTGGTGAAATAAGGAGTTTTGCCTATGCTATAACATTTAATTATTATTAAAGGTGACTTTAATAATAATTAATATTTTAATACTATATTATAACATTATATTTGTACTTTATGACTTGAGGGTCCATTCATCATTAAAAAGGGGGCCATTTTAATTAATTACTTGGGCGCCAATATCAAGGGCATATTTTAATATTCCAAAGTGCAAACATTATATTATTCTAAAATGATTTAAAAGGCAAAATGGAGGGAATCGGCCTATTATCTTTTATCCCACATTGGTGAGAAAAGTGTGTGAGCTCCTCCACAAAAGGTATAAAAGAATCTTAATGGGCTCATTTGGGTTATGGAGGATTTGATATTTGGTTTATTATTTCTCTTTGGCGTTTGGAGAAGGGAGCCCTAGGGTTTTTCTACCAACGTATCAGCATTGGAGAGTGTAGCTGCTTCATTGCAACAGCATGCTGAGGTTGTGAAATATCAGCTGAAGGTACTTAACTATTGGCTTCATCCAGAGGTCAAGTTTGTGCTTCATCAGATTTACAGAAGAATTTCAGAATAAGAATTTCAGCATCTTTTAATATCAAAAGATTGTATTTCGGGTATGCCCTATTGTAAAAGCTTTTAAAGTGAATCAGTAAAAATTATCTATTTGCTGCAGTAGGGTTTCTATTTCATTTCCAGTATTTTATTTCATGCCTGGCATTATTTTTTATTAAAAATACACAAAAAGGGCAAATATACAAAAAAACACAAACCCTAAGCCGAGCTTCAGAAGTAGGAAGGAGACGAGTTCTTACATTTGAATACCTCTATGAGAGTGGATAAACAAAATTCAATTTCAAAAACAAGAAGTATTGAAACACTATCTTCTAAAGAGTCCTTTCACAATACTCTAACTGCAAAATCATATATCTCGGCTAAATATCCCTTTTCAACACAACCACTACTTCCTTTCCCAGATTAGCACTAACATGTTCAAGATGCAAGATGGTAAAGCTCAATCTGGATCCTTGAAGATATATGATATATCTTGTATTGCTTTGAATATATTTGGAAGAATATATAAATAAAATTTAAATTCAAAAAAATGAAGTTTTGGAACACTATCTTCTAAAGAATTCTTTCACAACAACTTAAATATAAAATCATATATCTGGGCCAAATGTCCTTTTTCCTTCTAGCTTGTCTTTTATACAAAAAAAGACAAAAAATAGTTATGACTGTTACACATGGAATCAGCTAAATAGCTATCTAGGAGTAGAACATTTATCACTTTTCTTATCATTCTTGTCTTGGTTAAGATCGCAACTTTTTAATAACCATTGTCCTTGTCAACAGCTCCATCAGCATCTCTTCGTCCCTCACCCTTTTGCTAGCCTCTTGCACAATTGTGAGCTCTATAGTCATTCTGTTAGCAATTTCAAATATCATGCTCCTGCTGTACAACTTCATTCCCAGTCATTTCCCTCTCTATTCTGCCCATAAGCCCGATTATGGACTAGTGTATTTTGGATAATTCATCTATTTGTTGAATCTTATTTCATGTGATGTATGAGAAAAGCCCTTGCTTTTCAATTTTTCTTTCACATATATCAAGATCTTTTTATCAGGCCTCAGCTTCTCATATTCAAAGGTAAAACATACCTGGTGATTGACTATAGTTCTCCATATTTAGATTATTGAACTGAAAGATGTTTTGTGGTCATCCTTGCTCTATATTAGGATAAAGTTTCCACTTCCCTACAAACTTGTGAATATTTGCACCTGCTTCTATAATTCTTTGGTGGGAGTTATCTGGATTCTACAGCATATCTATATTGTTTTATATGATATCCTCTATCTTTGATGTTCACTCTCCATGGATAACATGTTTTTCTTGACAGAAAACAAAACGTGGTACATTTTTCAGGCTCTTTAAAAACCTGACACCAAAATTGCAAATCTTCAACCATCTGCATTGAGTCCATGAACTTTTAAAGATTTGATATTCTTGCAACAATTTTTTTATAAGCTCCCTTCTCATTTTCCAAGCTGGGGATATTGGCACTCTTCTCCTTTCTACACGATTTTCATCAAAAGTCATATGCCCTATTTTTTCAGTCATCGGGAAAGCTGAATGAAAGGCAATGGAATTAGCATCCTTGTCAATGATGAAATTTGTAATGAATTATCCCTTCTTTAGAGGTTTTTCTACCATCAATGAAGCCATATCCAGCAAAGTTCACTTTCCCTATTGCTTCTCTCTGTTGACAATTCTCTATACAAAGCTCATGTTGACTCCTACTGATACCAAGGCATGTTTATCCTGATCAATTTTGTTTTCCCTCTTTGTTGTTTGTAGTTAGCAACTGGTTCCTTTTTCTTTTCTACTTATTTTTTCTGTACAAGGTTGCTCCCTTTCTATGACATATTGATTGTAGTTCTTTAAAAACATTTGTTCTCCTATTCAATGCCTAATATTGTGTCATCCATCTGAGCATTAGGTGGTTGTGGATCAGTTTTCTGAAGGCTCCTAAATGTTTCTAGTAACCATGGGGAATATTTACTTTCCATTTCCTTGGATGTTTATCCTCATCAGAACCATTATAACTATCACATGAAATCTACTTGTGCTAGTCTATTACTTTTATGTGTTTTCTCCTTTTATTCCCTAGGCAATGATTTGACTTTTAGGAGTTGATGCAGAGGAAGAAGTCTTACCTCCCTTTAATACATTTGCATTAGCATTTTCTTTGATAATTTGGGAGATGTTATCCAAAAATTCAGCGTGATTCAGAGCCTTGGTTAAAGTTAATGCTTCAACTAAAGCTTACCCTCAATCATATCCAATTCTTGATTCTCTTTGCTTCTGGTGGTTTTGTTTCATTGGTTGGTGCTTGACGAGTTGGGGGCTTTAACATGGGTATTATTCTCATAATTTTCTCAATTATCTTCATATTGACCTCATGATTATAAATTTTAAAACTATGCTCCCTTAAATGGCCTCCCACTCCACCTTAGGCAGTTATAATAGTGCCCAACTTCCACATAAGAAGATTCTAATTTTACAGGCCAATTTCTGAATTAACAGCTCACCTCGTCTGAACTGATAATATATTTTTTCTATTGGGTATGTAGCAGGTGAAATTCAATCTGCTTCTCAGCCAGCTTGTGGATTGGCAATATTTGCCTGCTGAATTGCATTAGCAAATTTTTTTGGTCTACATTTGTGTAAAGGCAATATGGATGCCTTTCAAAGCCAAATGCTTTGATATTGGGTATAGTTTCTATGTTGGATATAGCAGCCTGCCTGTACCCAATACCATAAAGGTGGTCACCCTTCTTCTGAGATGCAGAAATCAAAGTCTCCATTCAATTACACTATAATATTGTTAAAAAATTCATCAATGATTATTTAATAATTCAAACTCAAATTCCTTCAATAAAATTAAGAGCAGCACTCACATACCATCTTTCTATCATCAATGTAATGTTTATCGCCTATAGATGATATTCCATTTTTGTACACCAATAAAGAGATGACAAGGTATTAAGTCATGTAAAAAATGCTGTTTGTCATGCCTACTGCAGCTGCATGTGTATAGAATCAGTGAAAATCCAAGGCTATCTGAATTTTTCTTTGTTCTCAAATACTTTCCATTTGAACCAAAAGATGTGGAACTTGAATGCTAATGCATCCTACTGAGCAAGATAATGCCATCTATGCAGTCTTCCTTAAAGTTTAAACTTCCAGTTGTGGGAATATTAGCATAACACTTTTTTATTGATTTTCTCGTTTGGATGTTTGTTTCTAATACTTTCTATCATAACCTCCCCATTGTGTTACAGTTCTTACTACAAGTACAAACAGATTATTCAAAGAAGAAAATAACATATGCACTGTGAATGGAGTAATCTTTATTGATATTACTCAAACTGATTATAATATATTGCTGGAATCTTCAAGGGGGGTGCCTCCTTAGAACAATACTCAATAAAAAATGATATTCAAGATTATCCTCTTGCTTAGGCACCACAATATATACAGTTCAACTTAGACTATTACTACTTCCCCATACATGTGGAATAAATACATCTATAATAATTAGCCCATGGGATGGCTTACAAAGCATATGTGTCCAAGCCTTTATTTATTAATACTTAATACATAATAAAAGAGTTAGAACATAAGGGTCCTAACATGTTTGGTGTACTCCTATTCTGAACATTTCCTTAATACACCTTGAACCTAACTAGACAATTATTTCCCCCAAGACAGAGGATTTACCTCACTGCATTGTTGTAATCTCAAATCAATTCTAGCACTAGTCGCTGGCACAAATAGAACTGGAAAATGCTGTAATGTCCATCAAAATTGTTGTTAAGTGTGGAAAAACCATCTTGTGCTGCAATATCCATCAAAATTGTTGTTAAGTGTGGAAAAACCATCTTGTGCTGCAATGTCCATCAAAATTGTTGTTGAGTGTGGAAAAACCATCTTGTGCTGCAATGTCCATCACAATTGTTATTAGTGTGGAAAAACCATCTTGTCGGGTCCCTTTGTGTTACCAATACATGTCATAAACCACTGGGTTAAGTGTTGCTTGTATGTGTAATTTATATATGTAAAGGTTCCTTACATGTGTAACTTGCACTTATACTTGTATTGGGGTTAGTGCCTTAATGTGTTGACCTACTTTTAAAAGAAAATTGTAGCTTTTGTCACCACCACCATATATTGGTATTCTTTCTTATGCTTGTGGGGTTTACTGTTTGTTCTATGTTTCTAGATCTCACAATGTATCAGAGCTGAGGGATTGAAACTCCCTAGGCTTTGGTCCTTTTGCAAAGAAAATGTGCCTAAGGAGTGGTAATATCTCATTGTCCATTAGGTCACGATTTTCTTTCATTTATACAGGTCGTACTTTTTGAAAATAAGAACAATCCAACAAGATTGTAGCAAACAATAGGATCTGAGCATAGATTTAGATTTACTACAGATATCAGAGGCAATAGGAACTCATTTGAATAGAATTGGGTTTGTGATCTCTCCTAGCTCAAGAATCTGTCCTTATAGAATATACCAAGATTCCAAAGAAATCCTTGTTCAAGTGCACTTGGGCCTGGATCTGATCACATATTGGTTGTGGCACAACCGAGCACAAGTGGCATGGTGAATTTCAAGTTTGTGGCAATGTGGCATGACCAATGGTGAGTGGCGATGCTAATGGATTTTTAATCTAAGTTTAATGAAACCCCAACACACCCATATCCGATAGAGCACACAAGAATAGCCCACTTGGTGAACTCATTGGCAAAAATTTTCTTTAGGATTGTAGGTTGAGGATTCAATACTTGCTAGTGTCCTTACTTTCATTTTTTTTCTTATAAGATATTTGTCAAAGTAAGGCATTTTACAAAATAATTGCCAAGAGATTAACAAGTTTCTCCTTTATTATAAGGTATTTTCCAAAGTAATTTTCAACAAGACTTAGCAATTTTTTCGCTGAAATAAGGACAAAAACTCCAACTAGGTTATATATGTAAGGTACACCCTAAACAATCTGATTTCTAGCTAGGAAATGATACAACGGGCAAAGACTATAGAACTGAAAGTTTGCATGGCACTAATATGCTTTGAAAAGGCATATAATAGGATTGAATGTCCCTTTAATGAGATGATAGTAGAAATTTTTAAAGAATGGTAATGCTTTTATTTGATAATGCCTATGCGCAAATGGAAATAAGTTGAGAATTGGCTTAATCCTTTTCGCCTATAGAGATCCAGCAGAAAAAAGTTGCCCACCATCCTATTGATGTGTTTTTCGTGATCGCACCAACACAAAATAAAGTTCACCAACGGCTACTCTATCCTCTCTTGAACAAAATCTCCTACATGCTAAGATTGCTAGAAAGATCATGCATTCAACGCCAAGGTTCCTTCATGCAGTGGATAGTCTCAGTTGGCTCGATATGATTTGCTGGTATTTCAAGGGGACTTACAAAATTGTTCAACAGTGGACAAGGGAATTTGAATGCTCAAAAGGTTTTATCTATAAAGATCTTGTTTCCTAAACTAACCAAAAAGTACTGAATTTAAATGGTTGCAGGGATAAGAAGACTCTAATCTACTCTAAGGCATGGGAAATGGCAATCAACTCTCGCAAACCTCAACCAAACTCTACTTTGCCTCGCCTCGGATAGCTTCCACAGAACTGGTGCAATCTTCAAGGGGAGTAACTAAAAGTATTCAGATCACAATTCAATATGAGGACACCATCACAACGACGCATGTCAACACATAAACCATAATCGAAGTTAAGTCCGCAATGTTCCAGTTGACCACACAAGGCGAATTCACCATCAGCGAACACACTAGTGGTATGGATAGACGAAGTTTTCTCGAATCAAACTCCACATTCCATTACTAGCATCTACTTGCATGAAATGAAATTTATTCTACTTTAAGATTCTACTTGAATCGGAAGGACAAAGAAATCTTGCTAGCTGCTCACAACAAAAGATGAAATCATCATCAATGAAACCCTTTTTATTATGAGAGTGTTCACAACAACTTCTTACAAAACATTCAATGAGAAAGTTTTCCTTCCTCTTCAATCTACGCTATACTATCAAACTATGCTCTATGCTATGCTATCACCTAGCTGTCTCTCTGTTCTAATCTTTGATCTAATGAATTACAAATGAGGGGGAATGCCCCTTTTATAGTTGGCCAAGTCCAATGGACGGCTCAGATTCAATTACAATGAAGGGCTCAAATTGAGCCACATAAGCTCTAACCCTAAAAACTGCCACCAAGAAGAGTGGGGCAATAAATGAGCAATTAATGTCCACCATCCTTCTAGAAGATTCTCGTCCAGAGACACGTTCCCACTATTCTTTCTTTGACTGCAAACTCGATCAAATAGCTTCAACTTATGGCATGGCAGGCGCGTTCTCATTTTGCAATTCCAAGACTGCAACCTCATTCTTCTGCTTGATGATGATTTTCCTCTTAGCTGTCATTCTTTAACTCTCCAACACCTTTTGTTCATTTCTCACTCGGATCCTTAAGGATTTTCCTATCTCGGACTCGACCATTTCTTCCTTGCCACCTGTCTCCCTGAGTTGGGTGCATACTAGGTATTTATGGAGAAACATCCAACACTTAGCAGTTTCTTTCATCATCTTCCTTCATGGCTTGGGCGCAAATGAGACATCATGGAGGAGATTCAACATGTAACTTCATCTTCTTCTAAATGTTGTCCTGGAGTATTTGTTCCATCACCTCAAGTCATCATGCTTTGGTCCTGGCATTCATCCTGCAAAACAAACAAAAAGAAGAGCATCAAAACACTTCATGATATAAAATCTCTTCGCTTACCTGATCCCTATGTTTTGATCTTCAAGGTCCAATTGGTCCCGGGATCTAATGAAATTCATCATTTTTCTCTAGTATAGCTTTTCATCATGGGCGTATTTAAAGACTTGTGTGTTCATTTCATAGGGTCCTCTTCAAGGGCGCATTTACAACCTTGTGTTTGGAGTTTGTGCCTTAGAAATTTCTCCACCTTGAGGGCGCATTTGAAAGCTTGATGTTTGAGTTTCACTCATCTTCAAATTCTTCATGCCTTAGACAAATTTCATCTCTTCCTTGTGAGCATATTTCACCTCTTGCCCTAGGGCGCATATTGCCCTTGGTGTTCTCATACTCAATGCCTTAGGGTTTTTCTTAAACTTCCTCCTCCCTGGGCATATTTAGAGGGGTGTACTCTCAATCATCTCCCTCCTGCCTTAGAATATTTTGCCCTTTGGGGCTTGGGCGCATTTCAGGTCCTCTACTTCTATTTTTCCATCCTTAGAAACTTTTTCTTGCACCTTCACAAGCTTGGGCGCATTTAGGAGCCCAAGCTTCCATTTTGATTGCCTTAGCAAAATTTTGTGTACCGCTTCTCCTTTGGGCGCATTTGATGTATGCTACTTCCATTTTCAAATACTTAGCACAATTTCTTAGTCACCTCTTATCCAAGGGCGCATTTTACCCCTTGTACTTTCATTTTTGACACTTAGCATATTCCCAAACCTCCCCTTTCACCTTGGGCGCATTTCACTAGCCCTACTTTCAATTCACTTGCCTTAGAAAAATTTCCACGCTCAACCTTGTCCTTGGGCACATTTAGGTAGGCCAACTTCCATTTCATGACTCAGAAGATGTCTTCTCCACTTGGGGCGCATTTGGACCCATGGACTTCCATTTTGAACACTTAGAAAATATTCCTATCAACTCATCCAAGCTAAGGCGCATTTAGCACCTCATACTTTCAACTTTCATCACTTAGAAGATTTTCAAGTCCTCTTGTCTTGGGCGCAATTCCACCCCTAAGCTTTCATTTTAAATGACTTAGCCAAATTTCCAAATCCTACTCTCCACTAGGGCGCATTTAGGTAGTTGGGCTTTCACTTTACTTGCCTTAGAAACATTTTGTTACTTCATTCTTCAAGTGGGGCGCATTTGGGGTGGGCTACTTCTAGTTTCTCAAACTTAGAAAAAATTCTTAAGCTCTCCCTTCACCTTGGGCGCATTTCCACCTCTCTACTTTCATTTTTGAATACTTAGACGCTTATCATTCTCTTCACTCTAGCTTGGGGCGCATTTTAGACCTTGTACTTTCATCTTTGATGCCTTAGGCAATTTTCAAACTTCAACTTCTTCTTGGGTGCATCTAGGGAGGCCTCCTTCTAGTTTCTTAGACTTAGAATTTCTCAAGCCTCCATCCTCAAGCTAGGGCACATTTGGGGCCTTGTGCTTTCATTTTTGAGACTTAGCAAATTTGCAAGCCTCTCCAAGCTCCTTAAGGCGCATTTGGCAAGGGCTACTTCAAGTTTCAATCACTTAGTCAAATTTCAACCCATGAACTCTCAAGCTAGGGCGCATTTGACCCTCTAAACTTTCATTTTCTTATACTTAGACAATTTTGACTCCTCAATTCTCAGCCTAGGCGCATATTGGTGGGTGAGCTTCAAGCTTTAGACTTTGAAATATTTTCATCAACCTTTTGAATCCTGGGCACATTTGGAGGCTGGGGCCTTAAGTTTCAGACTTAGCAACCCTTCATGCATGCTTGTCCTTGTTTACTATTTTTAGAAAGTTTCGAAGCCTTCACAATTTTCAAGGATTTTCCACTTCTGAAGACTTGATCTTTGCTTAGCTTGACCCTTGTGACAAGACCAGCCTGCCGACACCTGATGTTTGCATGCACTTGCCATTTTTAGTGACTTGCTAAAAATAGTAAATGTTCGGAATGAGCTCAAATTTCACGAGTAGACTCCTTGAAGACTGTTGATCGTGATAGGGTACCACTTTTTGGAGACTCGTGTTTCGCCCTATCTTTTAGAAAACCCTAATTCTCCTGCATGGACCTGCTAAAAATAGTAAATGCTTGATTTTCAAACTTTTGCAACTCCATTTAACTTGAAATTTGTCACACGTGATCATCATGACCTGCTTGACCTGTTCGCACGGGTGCCTTGTACTGACTTGCTATTTATAGCCCTGTTCTGGAGGTGACTTGCTATTTATAGTAACTGTTTGATTTCAGAACTTCTGCAACTCTGTTTGACATGAAATTCACTCCATGGGGGCCTCGTGGGTTAACTAACCTGTTCACACTGGTGCCTGCTGCTGACCTGCTATTTATAGCATGTTTCTGGAGTGACTTACTATAAATAGTAAGTGCTCATATTGCCTTCAAATTTTACCAATGGATTCCTTGAGAGATGCTAATCGCAATGGGATACATTCGTTTTTGGAGATTGTGGCATTTTATCCCCCATTTTGAGTCCCGAAGCTGAAACCCTAATTTGAGTTGCATGTGCCTTAAACAACCTTCGTTTGACCCCGTTTCTGTTGCATGTCATTGTGTTCATGATTCTGAAGTGCTGGGGGGGTTGCTAGAGTGAACCTGCTAATAATAGTAAGCGCCTGGAAAAGTGGCCAATTCACTATCGGATGAGTTTGCATGTCACACTGCCCGAGAGATCTCAAAAAACCCAGAAAAACCCAGTAAACTGGACTGCATGTGGGCACTGGCTAAAAATAGTAAGTTCCCAAAAAGTGATCAACTCTGCTTGCATGTTACCTTGTTGCATAGCTCTTGAAAAACCCATAAAGAATAACCTAACATGCATCGAAAAATCCTACATGCAAACCCTAAAAATAGCCTTCGAAGCCCGAATTGTTGAAGGTCAACATCTCTGTTTGCATACTATAGCATCGCGAAGGTTTTGAAAAACCCAGAAATATTTTCTAGACATGCGTCGAAAAACCCATCATGCAAACCCTAAAAATGGCTCTTGAAGCCTGGACTGCTAAAAATAGCAAGTTGTCTGTTTTAGCTCAAAATTTGCAAGCAGGTAGCTCAAGGTGTTCAGAATGCAGTGTAGCAGTCAGAATTTTCAACTGTGCTGAGAAAATGCCCTAAATTGAGTACTTACTAAAAATAGTAAGTTGTCGGAACTTGGTGAAAATTCAGTGGAAACTTGTTTGTAGCCTCCTGACAGCAATGTTAGTCTCAGATTTCAATAAACCAACTCAATTTGACCTCAAAATGACATGAAAAGCGCAAACCCTAATTCTACAAACTTAGCCAAAACTTCAATTTACGTTCAAAGATGGGCACACCCCGGAAAGATAGACAGCAAAGAGAGAGACAACAAGAAAACCAACCAAAATCAAGCCAAAAGACCCAAACGAAGCAAAAATTATGGGGTCCCCATTTGCAATGGGGCGATGTGTGAAAAGGGGCACAACACATCCCCTTCCCTGTTTGCAATCGCAACAAAAGCGCTACAGTTGTGGCTCAAGGATTCATCACTCAAATCCCCCATCAAAGACATTGTTCTTCATAACCAAGGTAATTTGTTGGAAATGCAATTTGTTATTCATGATACTTTCTAATTTCGTGTCTTGGATCAAAATGATTTTGAAGGTTAAACAAGAGACTTCAAATATGCTATGGTGGCAATGAGCCCTAGAAAATGATGGGTGTGAATAATATCGTGAGTGGTCTTCTGAAAGGTAGCCATATTTGGAAGGGTATTAAGCCCTTTGATCTCAAATTTCATTATTTTGACTTACAGCCTATTGGCTAAAGCATCCTTTGTTCCCTTCAGAAGCCCCAAGGCAAAGCATTTAATTTTTGGATGGCTAGATTTTCTATGACTTGACATTGAGTGCTAAGTCTTCAAGTCTAAATACTAGAATCTCTCACTAAACACAGACCACTTGCTAATATTATAGGGCATTATCCTAGACACGGGTAGGAAGGGCTTTAAGAAATTTAATAGCAGTTTTGACAATACAAATTGACCTCTTGGGATTGTCCACTTGCTAATATTAGAGATTGTTCTGCAAGACATTGGTGGAGAGGGCTTTAAGAACTTCAATAACAGTTTTGACAACGGAAATGGATCTTTTGGGATGAATTGACAATCATCTATAGAATAATTGATACTCAAAAGGATTACGTATTCTTTCTTGATGAAAATTTTGAATTCTCCTGCTACAGGATTGAAACTAAAACTTGGGACAGCATTACTTGGATTAAGGAACCCACTATAGGAAATTAACTCTAAACAACTATCTGAAAAGTTAGCATGCTCACATGATGTTAGTATTGTTTTCAACAAAAAAAAGTCACTGATCGATCCTCTCAAAAGATAGAACCGAACAAGTCTTGTATTAGGTTGTTGTCATTGCAGCAAAAGCTTGTCATATGATCTTTTTTTATCAAAATTAAGCATGATAGACCATGTGGGGGCCCCAAGGGTTTCCAAGGCATTGCACCTGTGACATCTCCAGCAGACAAACAGTGATTCTATTCTGGTCATCAGTTCTGTTGATTTTATGATCTCAAAAGGGTGCTGTGAGGGGTCCATTAACTGTTAATTAGTAATAAGAATGTGAATCTACTAATTACGATAGTTATTAATCTTCAACTTCCATTGTGTGGCATGTACCTGACGAAGTGGGATCATACAACACAATTGCTTCAATATTTAGGGAACTATCCCATATGCCTTACCTGAAATCCTTTATATATCTGCGATATCTCTAACAAGATCGGTATACTGCACTTTTTCCCTCTTCTCTAGGCTACTGATTGCTATGGACAGCCTCGTGGTTGTTTATCCTCTACCCAGGTAGGCCTGGCTATCTACGCTGTTGGTTTTGTATTTTACTTAACAGTTTTTTCAGAGCACATATAAAAGCCTGAAATAAACGATTCGAGGATTTTGAATAGATCTTGTTGACTGCAACAACTTTTATTGTCTCATTGTTTCCATCTCAACATGATGGATAGTCACTTGTAGATTCTAGTTGGTATTTTGAACTTTGAGCTCATTTGAAATAGATGCCGATTTTCAGCTATAGGGTTTCTTAACGTATCCTCATGAACATGGCTAGTGCTTTACAATAATTAATTTCTATGACTGTTTAGTTTTAAAATAAATTTTTAAATTTTCTTCAAATGATTGTCATGGTTTAAGATTCAGAAATGAGTGAGGTTATGATTACAATGCTACAAGAAATTTGTTGTTCTTTCATGTATTCGGAATTCACAGGAGTTTACTCTAAGCTTAGAAATCATTTGAGGGTAAATGCGTATATATTTATATTTCTTCTACCAAAAATTACCAACTTAATCCAGAAGACTACCTATATATATATATATATATATTCTGCACCATAAATTACGAACTTAATCCAGAAGACTCTTAACACAAAATATTTATAACATGATATAAATCAGAAACAGAATTTTATTTCTCTTGAGAAATATAAATCAGAAACTCAGAAGCAGAATTTTATTTCTCATGAGTAATATAAATCAGAAACAGAATTGTGTTTCTTAATATGAGCAAAGTTGATGCATTTGATAAAAATCCAGCTTGGTTTTGCCTGTGAATGAAAAGAACAGAATGGGAATGGATAACGCACCAAAAGGTGATCTCCCGAGATGAAGGTGCGAACAAGAAGACAGCATGGCCCATCAATTGCAATATTTTCAAGAAGGGATTGGGATTGTTGGCAATCTGCTGATGAATGCGCGCAAGTGTTTCGACATCCTCTCGCAGCTCCGCATGACCGCGTTCTAACTCCTCTACTCTCTTCTCCAAATCACAGTTCAACTGCAACTGCATATTCCTGTGCTGTTCCTCCGCCATCTCCATCTTCTTTCCACTATAAACCTAAATTATTCTGCTCTTCCTTTCTAACATTTTATATTACAAATTTTGCCGCCTCTATTTTGCCATGTAACGTGACACGCCTGCTCCTGTCGCGTGTGAGTCGAGGAGTTGGGAATTTCCTAGTGGCTACCTAAATTTGCCTTAACATTATACCAATAACTAACAAGGTGGCACGTGAGATGGGGGGGTGGTTCCCTGCCCCCGAGGCAAATAAAACAAGGGGGTTTCTGAAACCAGATAAGGGAGACAATGCACCAACATGAAGCGCTGCAGTAGCTTGTCAGGCTATTCGCAAAGCTGGTCTATGTGTAGGCCAACTGTTGGTAGTCGTGCCCTGGCAAACGAACATTCACCATGCTTGTTTTTTCTGTTTTGTTTTAATATGGTAAAAGCGATGTATATTAGATTAAAGAACAAGTACAAATGTAGACAACATATAACCACCAGCAGTAGCAGCTGTGAAAGCACAGCTTAGAGAAACACCAAGATGACAAAAAGCTGCATAGACCCATAGTGTGACAATCTATTTAAAATTATATTTTTATATAATATAATTTTTATAAAAATTTAATTATTTATAATAAAATTACTTAAATAGAAGTATGTGACCATTAAATTTAAACCCTGCCTGTGACCCCACACGAAGGTAAAATACAAAATAGGAGGCCCTCGCCTGGTTTGATAGAGGGAAACCAAATACTTCATCGTTCAATGATTGGACCGAGTTCGAGTGCTCAATAGTCGTTCGGATAGTGAAGGATTAATCAAGAATATTCAAAAGCCTGTGGGGTCTTGATATGAGGAAACCGGCATCATCAGGTCCCACACCTATCTGTCATATGAAAATTTTGTGACATTTTAATTTGACTCATCTATCTAAAACTGTATTTAAATATCAATTTCAAACCTCTCATAAAATAATTATATAAAATTAAAAATAATTTAATCTTAAAATTTATCTGTCTAAAACTATAAATTATTTGTAAAAACAACATTAAATTGGATCTTGAAAAAAAATGAAAATTCTTGTTATATTATTATTCATATGGATATCTTATATACATTAAAAAAAAAGTAAAATTAAAAAAGATTGATAATTAGTTTATCTTATCCATACACAAATTTTCAATAGAGGCAACAATTTCTATCGGGGCATGAATGTTGCATGCATGCATCATAAACTAATCTGTACCCACCATGCCTGCAAGTAACAACGATGTCAATAGTCAATTGCTGTGTGTTGCCTCCATTATTACGGTGAATTTTTTTTTTATCTCAAAACCATTGGGATTTTTGTTTTTATTGTCCCTTGTCTTATGATTTTTTTTCTAAAGCTCTAAAAATCTTTTCAAGAGTAGTTATAAATTTTTTTATGGTGAATTTTTTTTCTTCAAAACTATTGAGAATTTTTTTTTACCTCCTTGTCTCAAAACAAATAAAATATATACCTTATGATTTTTTTTTAAAGCTATAAAATCTACTTATAAAAGTTTATTTATTTATTTATATTATATACATTTTATTTATTATAACATATCATATTGTATTTTATATATAAGATATATGCTATTTATTTAACATAATTCAATAATAAATAATATATATTTATATAATAATAATTTTTTATAATATATTATTTCATATTAAATAATGTATAATACAATATAATATAATAAATATAGTACATATTAATATGTTGTATGTTATATGTTATATCATAGTATTTTTTATTATATATTATATTATATTATTTTTATTATATATATTATGATATAACATAATAATAAATATAATACATATTAATATATTATATATTAAAATATTATATAATCCAATACTAAATAATATATATTTATATAATAATATTTGTTTATAATATATTATCTCATATTATAAAATATATAATACAATATAATATAATAAATATAATACATATTACTAGGGCTTGCACCTCAACGAGGTACAATGGTTACGCCGATAGTAGGATATACTTTGGCAGTATAAGGGCATGGGAAAAAATCGAAAGAAAAATGTAATTTGCTTTTCTTAAGACTAACTATTTATAGCAAAAGTCAATTGATGATGGGATGTGAGAAGATTTGAATATGAACAAATGGAACTTTATTTAAATCAGTAAGCTATGCCAAATGGTGTCACAAAAATCCTTTGAGAATGATCTTAAAAGCTCTCAACCTAGTTAATAGTCGGATAGAATTTTGTTGGCTCTTTCTTTCATATTAAAGCTTCATCTCCTCTACATTTCCATATGGAAGGCTTGGAAACATGTTTGCAAATGCTTAAACTAAAAAATTTCTTCAATCAATCTTGATTGTGTTTAGTAAGTGTGCAATGACAAATCCCAACACATTGCCATAACCAATATGCTCTGAAATACAAGCACTTGCAAATTCATCAAAAGACATTCCTTCTTTGCTTTGCATAGTAAAATGAAGCATCTTCAAGATAGCTTCACTGTCCTCAATACAAACTACACTGGATGCTTTGAACAGAACATGTAAGTACCAAATGGTTTATAAGGACTTTGAGGATCAGAATCTCCTACATAATTGTTTGCTATTGTAGATGTGTACTGCAATACATTGTTAAGAGGATTCTTGCAATCTTCTTGAATGGAAGGATGTGATACAACCATGGAAGCATTTCCCATTAAGCTCCCATAGTGAGGCAGAATTGCACTTAAAGGCTCAAAAATTGATTCAAGTGGTGCAAGGAGTAGTCGAGGAACAATATCATACTTGGAGACAACATGGCAAAATTTTCCTGACCAGTCCTCGCGACCAATTGCTTCCCCAAGTTTAACATCTCCCACCAAAGGAGAACCAAATGTAATGCAAAATGGTGAGATTTGTCTTACTCTTTTTTCCAAAAACCAAATTGTCGCCAAGGTTGCGATTGCATCTCCCATAGAATGACCCACAAACTGAATGGCTTGTTCTCTTCTTAGCTTAGTAAAATTATGCATCTGATGAGACAGACAAATAATTTGGGTTACGTTAAATTTTAAAACTTGATCTCTCTTAAACCAAAAGAGAGAATATAGGTTCTCTATGACGATTGATTTCCATTTCCAGTTTTATTTAATAAACATTTTTTTTCTTTACCTTGATATGGAAGTCCCATTTTTTGTTTGCTAAGTGAAATTGCTTTCTAAAGAGTGCAAAACTTGTAATTGCAAAAGTTCTCAGCATGGCAAATAAAATTCACAAAATTAATCAATATAATATGTATGCACGATGCAAAATGTTAACATTCATAATCATATAACTTTGTATAATATCTGGAGCAACAAGACATAGATCACAAGTTTTATCATTTCTTGGGCTTCTAGATTTTATATCATGGAAGGAGCTTCAGTTCCCAACTGACAGAATGCTTGAAAGAGAGCAAAAGTAACAAGCATTGTCTGGAACTTTTTCAAGGGCTCTAATTTTCATCAAGGATAATGTCTATAGTTTCTAGATAGAATTTTTATTAAGGATAGTCAATAAATTTGGATAGTTCCTATGTTTTCAGCTAATAGTAGACTAATTAACAAGATATATCAAAAAAAAATTTAGCATGTATCTTTATTTATAGAGAGGAAAAAAAAAGGATATGCCATGCATAACTATGTGCGAAGAAGGCCTAATATATAAAGCAGAATAGATGAACCCTTGGGTGTTGTCTAATCATTTAGATTTCCACAAAATCAAGGATGATAAGCGTTGTCCAGGAGTTCTTCAGGGGATCTAATTTTCATCGAGGATAATGTCAATAGAGGAAAAGGGTACACCATACAAGACTCTATGTGAAGCAGGCCTAATATATATAGGTAGGGTAAAAGAACATCTGGGTGTTGTCTGATCATTCAGATATCCCATAAATAAAATGCATCAACAACAAGAAAATGGCATACTCTCGAAATTGCAGCTGGGTACAACAATTGTATTTTAGAAATGCAAATACAGAGATATCACTCACAGACGGTGATAGATAAATCAAGTTAATGGATCTATTTTCAAACAAGTAAAATAAACTAAACACAATTACCACTACCAGCACTTCAGGCCACCATGGCCATCGTCCAGTTACCCCATACGCATAAATGCCCTGAATCCTTCAAAAAAGAAACACCGTCCTTACAATTAAAGGGGTTTATAGAACTATTTACCTTGTCTTTGAAATCTGAATTTTCCATAATATACATGGATTTCCTGAGAGCTCCCTTGTGAACAAGGGCAGGCTAATCATCATTGCCCTTAAGGCAGGGAGAGAAGACTATGTTCTCATTCTGTTTCTGGCACTCTCCATATTTACTATCCCTCACAATGAAATCATCTATGTACAGGGAGGAAAAGACCACATATATTACACCTTCATACTCTTTGAGAACAAAAGTATCTACATTATTTACAGAAGCACTAAGTATTTCTTCCCAAGATTTGTGCACAAATCCAGAGGAAGCAAGAAACGTTGAAAGCTCCTGACCGGAAGTGAATCTAGATCAATGATTCCACAAATTAGCACCATGTGGACACAACAAAAATTAAGACCTAAAATTTAAAATTTCATAAAGAAGGCTCAATTTTCAACCAAACTTTAGTCGGCTTTCTATTAAGGCCACTCCAAACTTGCTATAAATGAGATTTACATTATTGGGTTTGCTAAACGCTTTAAGAAAATGACAATAGAAGTAAATAAGTCCAACTACAAATTCATAGCCTAATGGAAATTTACAAGCTCATACTTACAGTGGAGTGGACGACTCTGAATCCATAAGCAGCAATTTGATAGTTGATTAGTTACAATATGATGCCTATTTGAGTTTTGTTAGGGGGTGCATTTATAGAGTAATGGGTTGTATGGAGGAATCTTCAGGGAAAACACCCAAACGGAATAAAAAGGGTAAAAACGTAATCTAGGGAAGCCTCGTTGGAAATTGTTGCAAATTATGATAGCTTTTTGTTCGATGTAGGCTATGCAAATAATAATTGTAAATTGCAGACCTATGCCCTTTTCTACCTAAATGGTTTTTAACTATAGACAAAGCAACTGAAATTTCTCAAACCTGGATGTATTGAGTTGAATATAGCCCAAGAATGAAGATGGTGCCCACAGAGAAAGATATCAAACTCGAGCTACTAGCATAGATTCAATATGGCACTTTTTTTTTCCTTGTACAAGGCGTGCCTAGCCACAAATAGGAGATTTGATGTTTCTAAACCCTCCAAGAGTGGCCACAACTCAGCAAAAGAAGTTATTCAAAAGATGTATTGCTCAGTAAATCATGATTTTCCTTATTTTGCTCAGTTTGCATCAAATACACGGCTTGATAAACCCAATTGTTGGAAGAAAATGATGCGCCCAGCCTTCATTATAAACCACGCCTACAAATCTGAAGCTCACACTCCAAAACGCGTTTCTCTAAGGTGCCAAAATTCCAATGTACTATGACTCAAAAATCTGAAGGAAGACCATGCTTTCACTCTGCCATTGTACCGAAACTTGCAAGATGTATTTCTTCCCCAAAGACTTTGATTGTTCCAACTAGGGCTGCTATCCGTAGCATTTCTCATGCCCTACCATATTTATTTCTTCAGTATTTTTCATGCAGTATTTCTCATACCCTGCCATATCATTTCCACATCTTGTAGTCTTCTCATGTTGAGGAATGGGTGGACATACCTTCACATGAAAAATGGCATGGGTACCATGCCTTATTGAATACGCAGGGAAGCGTACATTTTCTTCGAACAATTTTCTCGGCATCGAGCAATTTTATCGGCATTAGATAATAGACTTTTTTGGTTGGATTTCCCACCTATAATAGCCTATCGGCTAAATATATTGTATATTATATATTATATTATATCATAATACATATTTATAGAGCAAGTTTTTGTATTCAATTGTGTATGTTTTTGGAGATGTTTAGTTTATCTTCTCTATTTATAAGGATCTTCATACTAATAATCTAATGGAGGCTCGGGCCATTTTATCAGCTCTGGAACATGGAATTCAATTGGAATGACGAAGGATCATATGTGAGTTTGACTCCCAGGTTGTGGTGAACTTGTTGAATAGGTGACATTTAGAGGATGTTAGCTGGCATTTGGCTTTGATTGTTGATCAGATTCTTGACCTCTGTGCTTCTTTCAAGTTTGTTACTTTCACTCATATTCCTAGATAATGGAATGTTGTTGTTGATTGTTTGGGCTTTTGATCATATTCATGATTGGAATTTGGTGGACTGGGGTCAGTTACCCTCGGATTTGTCTCTTTAATGGAGCTTGATAGGACTATGTGATGCCCTTGCTTTGTAATTCTTCTTGATTTAATAAAAAAATTACCCCTCTATATGTTAATAATATATAATATATTAGAAAAAATATGATATAATATATAATATACAATATATATTGTCTTTATTATCTTATATTGTAATATATTATATAATATGAAATAATATGTTATAAAAATTATTATTACATAAATATATATTATTTATCATTGGATTATATAATATTTTAATATATAAATATATAATAAAAAGTAATATTATATATTATATAATATATTAATATGTATTATATTTATTATTATATTATATCATAATATATGTCATCAAAATAATATGATATAATATATAAGAAAAAGATAGTATGATATAACATATAATATACAACATATGAATATGTATTATATTTATTATATTATATTGTAATATATTATAAAAAATTATTATTATATAAATATATATTATTTATTAATTGAATTATATTAAATAAATAGCATATATCTTATATATAAAATACAGTATGATATGCTATAATAAATAATATGTATAATATATAAATAAATAAAGATTTATAATTAAGATTTTTATAGCTTAAAAAAAATCAAAGGTATAATATTTTATTTGTTTTGAGATAAGGAAAGTAAAAAAAAAATTCTCAATAGTTTTGAAAAAAAAAATTCACCATAAAAAAAATTATAAATTTATAACTACCTTATGAAAAGATTTTTATAACTTTAGAAAAAAATCATAAGACATGAGATGAGACAGAGGGACAACAAAAAAAATTCCCAATGGTTTTCAGATAAAAAAAAATCACCGTAATGAATGGAGGCAATGCACGAGGAATTGACTACTGACATCGTCATTACTTGACGGCATGGCGGGTACGGATTGGTTTATGATGCATTCATGCAGCATCCATGCCCCGATAGAAATTGTTGCCTCTATAGAGAGTGCCGGAAAACAGGTCCTCCATAATTTATTAAAACTGCACGGAGAATACGAGGCGTTTCTGGTTGTTAATGGCGCGAATAGAGCACGTATGCTGAATAAAAACCCTTTTTCGTCAACCTTTCTTCGGTGCCCAGTTTAATTCGCTACTTACCTTTCATTATGTTTACGTTGCAGAGCAGTCAAGAATTCGTCACTGTTGTCTGGAAGTAAAGGAAAACTGAATCTGAGCATCGCAGAGCACACACAGTTGGAACAGACATGGTAAGATATTAATTTTATGCGCATTTCAATTGTTTTTCTTTTATTGCAGAGCAGTGGAGATATCTTTGTGCATGTAAGGATTTTCTTAGACGGACTATCTTCTCTAGCCGCGAGATTGAAAAATCCTCCCGCACGAATGAGGGCTTCCATGGAGATTTCGGTTTGATATCTTTGTGATCCACATTTTGGTTTTACCTATCTTTTCTGCAGAACAGCAATTCGTATGCTTCTATCTAAAAATCTTTCTCATTGCTCGGATTCTGTCTACCAAGGCCAAAAATTCTTAAACTTCACTATCATTTGCTCGCGGACACAATTTAGTCTCCTTTTCCTCAACATCTAACAACTCTCTAGCTTCCTTATCGTCTGTTCATGGACATTTTCTCTTCTTTTCTCCCTTGCATTCTGTGACTTCACGCTCTAGACTACATTGCAGGCTTTGGTTTAAGTGATTGACAGCCATGATAATTACTCTCAGAGCTGACAAAATTAAATGCTCGAAGACTTATTCTCAAAGAAAACTATGCACAGGGGAAAAAAAATCAACCAGTCAGGTAAATTAATTCACCGTGGAAAAATTCACCGACATGACAAATTCACCTTAAAGAAAATTCACCACTAACAATTCACCATCAGAAAAATTAATCACAAACGAATTTTCCTGAAACCATTACCATTATATCCATGTTTAAAACTTGAGTCGTCATTAACTCTGAAGCAAAAGCTCGCGTTATATAACTACTAGCCTAATCAGATCAAAAATTAAAGAAGTTAATCAAGATATTTTTTTGTATATTTCAATCCGTAGTATGACTTGTTGAAAGATTATAAAATATGAGCTTTGTGATCTTTCTTTTTGAAATGTTGAAATAAATTGGGTCTTGATAGAATTGAAAATTATTACCTATCAACATAGCAATGATGTTCTCTTCTAAAGACAATTCTCCATCATAACCACATTGTCCATCTTTATTTTCATATTAGTAAGGAAACCCAAATTGATTTATGAGCACAAGATACATACATGTAGCATGTACTATATGTTATGAGATCAAGGATTTTAGTTTTCTAATTACCTATGCTGAAAGAATTTAGAAGTAGAAAGCATATGCATATACACAATTTATATTATATATGTGAACTTGATTAAAGTTATACCTATAAACAAATAGTGCATGCTATGAAAATACAAAATTTGACGGTCTATTCTCCTGTGGCTGAGTAATCTATGTGCAAATTAACTTTATTGTATGATACTTTCAAATGCACCAAAATAACTTATATAATACAATCCCCATTAAATGTTTCCATTTTCACTATGTTGAGTATTAAGTTTTATTTATTCAAATTGTATTATTACATGATCGAGTTTTTTCAAATTATTCAGGATCAATTTTGTACCCCTATGTTGTTAAGATATCCTTAACGAGTTTTCTAATCCCCGGCTTCACTTAAGTGGGTGGCAGCTGACTGTGAAACTGTTTGGGGAAAAAGGACCCTAGAAAGGGTTGCATACCCACTCATATAGTTTATAAATAAAAGAATAGGGGCATAGGATGAATTGGAGTAGAGAAATGAGTTTAGCGTATGTCAGTGTTATTGGGTTATGGGTGTGACTGAGGTAAAGTCATCTTTGAACATAAGGGTTATACCCCTTGTGTTAGTCAACCAAGTGTATGATGCTTGAATTGTCTAGAAAGATTCAATATGTGAATTATCTTATTAACCTTGCACCCCGAAATCTTATTAATGTTATATGGTGACCTTAGTATTTTTTGGATTGAAACTTCAACTACAATTATAATCATTTGTTTAAGATATGATATGGTCACCTTCATCCTAGATCATACTTGGTTATCTATTATGTCACGTGACCCTTGAGTAGCATTACAATTGGGATTGTTAACCATTATTCTTTGTAGTAAAAAAAAGAAGCCTTATAGATTAGTTGATGTTGGTCATTTTATGTATTCACTATACCGTTGTGAGTTGCGATTTAAACCTTGGTGAAATGTGTGATTAATGGTCAATCAAATATGAATTGGAGTGAACTCAAGTTGTCGAACTATGGAGCCTCTACACAATACGTAGGAAAGACCATTAGAGAGGAGCCCCCAAGGAATTAGGTATGGCCCCTAGGTATTTTTCTCTCATCATTACTTGAAAACTATTTTGATATATTTTATTTGCTTAACTTGTAAATGGAATTATGTTTGTGATTATTATGGAGTTTAGCAAAGCTAATTAAGTGTATTTTGGTGATGAGGATTTTGTGCCACCATTTGAACTCAACCATGATTGTCACAACAATTGTTTACTTGACCAAGTTCTTTTAATTGATTGGTCAAATGTTGTTATGCTTTCATGAAGTGCATGTATAGGAAGTAGCCTTTGGTGAATTATGTTGGTGTTTATGGTCAAAATTTGAAATTTGTGTTTTATCCTTAACTATAATTTAGTAGAAAATTTTGGGCATTACACTAACACATAAGGGTGTAACATATTTTTTAGTTGCACATTGAAATTTGACACATTATTGGTAGAAACCCACATCCAAAGAAAAAATTTCATTAAAAGGGGTAAATATGAGATAATCCAATTGTCGATATCACAACACAAAAGTAAAATCCCTATGTCAGCACTAAAGGGGGGTGTTATGAATTAGTGCATGTCATAGAATAATGTAATAAATAATAAATTAACATGTTAATTTTTTAATTTATTATATGTTAGTTATGAGTTAGTTGGTATTTAGTGGTTTGGGTATTTAATAATTTGAATGGATTTATAAACCCATAGTTCATGTAATTGTTTGTGTCTTGAAGATGAATGATTGCATTTGTGGGTTGGAACCTTTGGCTCTTTGTTTCTCATTTTCAATATTTGCATTGTAACTTTGCACTTATGGAATAAATATTTTTTATTTCACATATTTGTGTTTTTATTATTATTTGTTTATTGGAATAGCGAATTTGTGATTGTGATTTTCTTCACTCATCCAAATCATGGTTTTTGTGAGTCTTTGAGGTGACTCCAAAAAAATCATCAAAAAAATTTGAAAATCAAAGTCTCAATTTTGATGTCCAAAATTATTAGAGCAAAAAATGCATTCTCATTGATGAGGGCCAAGCCACCTGAAACCACACAAATCACAACAATAGATAACAACATAGAAGATGCGAGACAGAAAAATAACCCACTTTCAATTATTTTCAGAAAACGAAATTATAGATTCAAAACTTACATGCTACAACCTCATGGGCTTGATTCATTACAACAAAATCAACTCTGAAAAGAAAATATATTATTCGAAGCCACAATCTACACTCTTAGAGCCACCTTCTACAACCCCATTAACCCTTTTTATTTTCCCCAATAATAGCCCTAGAATGTTTCGGAAAGTTCAAATTTCTCCATTTTGTTTTGGCGCCAAAAGTCCCATCGTTCGATTTCTAGCTTGGGAAGAAATTTTTATGAAATTCACTTTGGAGGACCAACTTCGCGAGGCCATAACTTTTGATCCGGGTGTCCGATTTGATATTATTGCATATCGTTGGAAAGCTCTCAATGAGCTCTACAGCACATGAGCTAATTGTAGGTTAGTTGGGACACTTTTTGAGTTGTTTCGAGGCCTCCAAAGTTTTATATATGAATTTGAAGCTGCATTGGAGAAATTTCTCAGAACAAAAACTTTAATTTCTCCCAAATTGTGCAAGGTATTGAGGTGATTCTTTCACGACCAGAAATTTTTTTCAACTCTGCTCCTTAGGGTAAATTTTCATGTCCATACAAGCCCGTTTAGGCCAACTTCCTAAAATAGAAGTGCCCATTTTTCGCTATTTTTGACGCCTGATAGTCTTATACCCCTTAAGTGCCATCATGGGACTCAAAACAACTAAAGAAAATAAAGAAAACATTCTTTTTGGGTGATGCGAGATTTCCCTACACCGATGGATGCTCCTGCATCACTCATCAAGTGGTGACTTCCCTAGTTAATTTAGATAACTTAATATCTATTAATCCCCTTTAGTTGGAAGGGTTGAATGCTTTTCTTTCTAATGATTGGGAATTATACTAAATATTTTCCCTACTTTTTTTGGGTGCAGAGTATGGCTTGTATCAACATATTACTATCATTTGTAGCATGCTATTATTGAATAGGGTGACTTTTTTTATTATTCTCTGATTCTTGATTTCATATGATTGTTATTTTGGTCAATTAGATTATTGGTTTGTTTACAGATTTTTATGTTGTGTTTGTGTAGATTTTTTTTCTAGGGATTTCCATTTTCTATGTTACCTCATGTTGGAGGATATTCTTAGATCGAGATTGTGGAGGTTACTCTCATTTCTTTCCAACAAAGACAAAGCATTGATGTGAACATAGTAATATAGTTCAATTATTCCTATGTAAGTTCTTTCATTACTTGTCTTTGGTGGTGGAAATGGTGGCCATGATTTGCAAAGAGAACTCTAATTAGTCTTTTTGGGGTATTTTTTAATTTTCAAAAGGTGGGAGTATGGAGTATTATTGTGATATAAATATTTTTTATAGCATTCAAGTTGATTGTTTTAGACTAAAATCCATTACTAGTTTGATCCTTTGCTTTGGAACATGACATTCTACTCCTTTGTTATTTCCAGTTTTTAGAAAATGGGTGTGAACTTCTCCTAATGTTTTAATTATAAAAAAATTGATTTTCAAGTTATAAAAAAGAAAAAAATAATAATATATGGACTATAGAGTTGGTTTTATGCAAAAAATAAATATTTTGGATTGCTTGACACCACTTTAGTGGTGCCTATTATGTAGGTCTTTTCAAGATCTACAATTTAAAATAATGGGTCCAATTGGCCTCTTGGATTAAAGGTAATGGCCTCCAAAAGTTAGGCCTTCTACATGGGAAATGTAAAAATGTGTTGAACACATAAAGGAGATGTAAGAGGGAGTTACACTTGTTGACCAACTTATGATGCATATTATGACATATCATAATGCATCTTTGGTTTGAGATAATGGAACCAAAATGGAATTCCTGATTTTGTGAGTGGATTAGAATAAAGTAATGACAAGTTGAAGGAATATGCTATCTTTAGTTTATGGAATCATCTTAGGATTTGGGTGTCATTTTTTGCGTGGTTTTAGCTCATGATTTTCTAATTACCATTTGACAGTTTCATGTGTTGTATCTCCTATATACTAGGTCCTTGATATGTACCTCTAGGTTGAGTGAAGCTTTTTGTAAATATTGTTAAGTTGGATTAATTCATCTAAACATTTGGTTAGTGATACTTCTATGGGGTGGGTGCAAGAAGTTGGGTCCATAAAATATTCAAAAAGTGGAAGTGTTTTTCTTAATTTTCAGAATTTGTCATAGTTAGACTTAAAATTTGAAGCAGTTACACATTGATCTTAAAAAAGTCCAATAATATGAAATTTATTATTTTGAGTAGTTTTCAAATATGTAATTTATTCTAATACTCAGATGATACAAAATAATTTTTAATACGTATAAAAACCACTTTTTAAAAGTCACCTTTTAGGACCATACCATGCATGTCTACAAACACCATAATTTGACCTAAATAAAAGTATTTTTATAATTTATTTTGGAAAAAAATGTGTATTATAATGAATATTAATGAGGATATTTTTTTATAACTTTTTTCGTATTTTTTTCTATTTATTAATTTTTTATTGGCCCTAATTGTTGGTTTAAAAAATCCTTGTGTACAACACCATAACTTGACCTAAACTTATCATTTTTTGAATTTTGTTTTTTCATTGTGTAAATAATTGTTTATAGATTGATTTCATATAAAAAAATTTACAAGAAAATTAAAATATTATTTAAGTTATTAAGAAAATATGAAAACCTAATATTTCAAGTTTATGAATTTGTTTCTTAATAAATTAACTAAAAAATTAAAAAAAATCAAATCATTAAAAAACTACATATTTGAAAACTATACATAGTCATATATAATGGGTTTTAATTTCATAAAACAATTTTTAAAAAACACCTCATTAATTATATTGCCAAAGTTAGTTTTTTCTCTTGAAATTGCCATGACCTTGTACTTCCAGGTCCAAACCTAAGTGTTGGGTTACCATGACTTTTATGAGCCTAAATCCAAATTAAAAACATGTCTTGTGAGTTTCAAACCTTTTGGAAGAAGTACCCACTTCAAAATGGGTACGCATTCTAAAAAATGGATGGGTATTTGTTTTAAAGCTAAAAAATGAAACTTCCCTTGAATTTGGACCCAACTTCTTGCACTTACCCTATGAAGGATTTCTCTACAATTTTATTGTAATTATGTTGTTTATTGAATAATACATTGGACTTCTTGGAGCTTAGAGTTTCTCTCCCAAAAGGGTTTTCTCAATGTACACTTGTGTTGTAGTATATTACTTATTTTATGCATATATGTGTTTCTTCCTTCTATCAATATTAAAATTCTAGTTCAGGAAGTGTTTATACATACCTTGATTCCTTTCACTTGTTTTTATTGTCACTCTTGTGGTATCATGGGTGTGCCCTATTTGAATTGTTTGCATTCTTATTCTAGGAAACTATTTTAGTGACATTTTTTGATGGTTTGTTGATTTTATTCCTTTCTAGTTTTTTTTTTGTTGGTATATTTTGACTTGGACTTCATGTTTTATCTTTGTAATAGGGTGAGGTCCCTCTTCTTTATTTGATTTATCAAAAAAACTACATATAATCTTATCCATACTATCAAATTAATTAGGGTTAGGTTAATATAGAAAATAGATAATAAATCATAATTGTGCACCATTAGAAAAAGTTAAGGTAGATTAGTACTAACAATGGGTTCTTAAATAATCTCTTTCCCCACAATTATCTCCAATATTTTACAAGAATATTCAATTCCACAAACATGTAAGTATGCCACATGATAAAGAGATCTCAAAACATAAGAATAATTTGCAAGCTTTATTTATTTAACACCTTTGAAAGAAACACATATAATCCACTTGTAAATCTTGTGTATAGACTATTTGCATTGGTCCACATGATGTATGAGTTACTTCTTCACTTGTGGTTTGAGAAGTCATGTAAAATTACCAACTTTTTCCTTATATGGATGAATAGTAGACAAACAATTAAAAGGGGTAAACATCTTAATCATCTTACATTTATTCAAAGACATAGGCATGAATGTCACATGAGAAAAGATATTTAGTCTAAACTACACCAAAGAATAACTATCATTACTTTCAAAATGTATACACTTCCCACCATAAGAAGAAACACACATAATTCAATTATGGATGATGTATTTAACCATCCATAGTTATAAATGTTGAACCAGTCATGATAATAAATTGTATGGAAAAAATATTGTTGATTAGGTATAGAGTTATTGCAAGACAAATCAATTCATAAATACAAATAGAATAAAAAACTTACAATAAAAATTGAGATGGCATAAATGTGTCCAAGATTTACACCATTTTGAACCAATCATATAAAAGTGAATGGATTCCTTTAGAGGAAGTCTTGTTAGAATATAGGAACACAAGTCCCCTGATATCCAAGAAAGGGTATTTTTTACCCATATTAGTTGACCTTGAATTTCTATTAGTGGGATTTGATCAAATCCCTAGATCAAGGGGCTTGTATCCAACTCCCAATGTTATCAATAGAGGCTCATGGATAAAGTTAGGAACTACACTACCTAGCTAGCAACAATGCTAAATTGTTAGTGCATTATACTAATCCAATTAACTTCTACATTTGAGCTCACACAATATTTATCAAATACTCAACATGTAATGAATCCTTTCATTTGGTTTGTAGGAAAAAGAACTAAAACAAGTTGTAAGCCCTATCTATTATAGAACTAGAAGGGGACTCAATTACGGTCATTTCAATCAAAACATCTTCAATCAAACCTTGTCCCACCATTGGGTTCCATTAGTTCCATGATAGGGTTGATTGAAGATGCTTTAATCAAACCTACACAATCCCATGTGTGACTCATTTTGGCATTTTTATTTTAGCTCAAAAGTGGGACTAACTTATGTGATTTCACTTGATGACACTCAAATAGAGTGGAAACATACATATGTTTCAATTATTATATTGTCTATATGTGATTTTTTTTATTTGCAACTAAATGGAAAACATTTGACAAAAGATAGTTTCATAGATTTTATTTTTTTGAGGTTTTAGTTGCTTTAGTTTTTTTAGTAGATTGTTTGTCATAAATTTATTTAGGCTAAAGTGGAGGTAATGTTCTCCATATGAGATAGCCACACTACCTCATGATTTTTTTGGCTTCTAGGAGAGGTAAATTCTCTAGTAGTTCCCTATATTTGTGTAGTTTTATCTTCTTAGTCCACCTTTTCTCTTTATCACTTTACCTTTTTGTATCATGGTTTAAATAGTATAATTTTATACAGTATATTTTCTTATTATTTCCTCATTGACACATAACCAATAATAAATATATTTCCTACTCTTTTACAGATTCTCGAGGTAACCTTCCAATAAACTCAAAACAACAAGGTGATGCCATGAAAGTACACATAATTATAGAAAATCATTATGGGTATCAATATTATCATAGTAGTGTAGATTGGGATCAACAAAATAGAATTAAATAGATCATCTATCTTAATCATGTGAAGAATGCTTAAAATATATGGATAAACAATCATTTCCCTTTAATATGCAACTTGTAAATTTATAATTTAGGCTAATTCTAAACATAAGTATGTTAAATCCAAGTCCACTAAAGAAAATTAAAAATCGAAATCATTTATTAAAATATAAATAATGACTTTTTATCACTTTATCAAGAGTATCCTAGTTCATGTCATCATTTAAATTATTAAGGAGAGCAAAGAGAATATCATAAGGACAATATTTTGTCAACCATAAATCCAACATAGATCTCTTATGCATCCCTCATATTATGTGGGACTGGATTTCCTTCACAGATGGGTCATGAATAAGAACTACATAGGGAGAAAATATAAGTAACCACTGTGGGTGATTGAAAAATTAACTTACATATTGTTATTTACGCAATACATTGGACAATGATTTCAATAAAGGTACATGCATACTAATAATCTACAATGATTAAAAAAAATACCCCTAAATAGATACACTTCCTAAGGTGTATGAGCTTTACACAAATGTAGGACACTTTTGATGTACATGTCTATGATATAGAGTCATGTGCTCATCTATTATTTGGATATGGCATACTAGTCCCCAAAAAAAATTGGATTTATGACCCCACTTATGGGACAAGTATAAAACTACTTAGCTATGCAAGAGCGAGTTGGTGATAGATGAGGAAGGGTGGCTCTTGTAGAACCTCTTCCTTCCCATCATAGACAACTCATCCTCACACAAATTGAGTGTATGGAAATAATTACTACACCTCTCTCTCCATTTGCAGGCATAGAAATACACAAAAATAATAATTCATAGATCAAATTTTAGGAGGGTAGCAACCCTTTCTAAGGTTACATTCCCTATCTACTATTCACCATTGATTTCTACCTACTCAACACATTGGTAAACTTTTATGTTTTTATTGTGTATAATTATCAATTATTCTTGCCAAAAACCTATTGTTTTAATAATTTATCCCTTTCCTTCATCATTGTAAGGGCTTTATTCCTTAAAACATGTAAGTCCACTTAATATTAACCTCAAGTGCCATACAATGTGTATTATAATCATGCATCAAGATTTTGGAAACAACATTATCATGTAAGTACTTACTTAGGTCATGTAAAATCAATTGTAAATAAAAAAACATTTGTAATACGGACCTAACAATACTTAGCATTAGTCTACAACTTCTATCATGGGTCTCATTTGACTTTATCATTAATAAAAACAGTAGGGAATCCTTTGTGGTCTGGTCATAGTCTTTTATGATAGCTACAAGCTACAAACATAATCAAAATGTGTCGATAATATTCAAGAATTCAACATTTCATACTTGCATAAAGCATATTAAAGTATATCACCTCATTGTTTTCTATTATAAAATTAAATTTACGAGACAATGTTAGAAACATGAACTCTGTTTCATCACTATCTCTAAACATCTATTATATACAAACAATCTTACCAACTATATTGTGTAGTTAACGAATGTTTACATCCCTCAATTGAAATGTATAAAAATCTATTCCAAGCTCTCCAAATTTAATACCAAGCAATAAGAAAAAGGTTTTTGAGTGAAAATTAATTTAACAGTAAGCTTGAGTTATAAAAAGCTTGCATATTATAAGTTCCCCATTAAAAAAGCTTCCATAAGCAAATACAAAACACACCAATAAAATGTCTGCTCGTAACATTTTATAGTCTAAATTGCTAGCGAGAAAGAACAAACAGCAGATTCCCAACTAAACAGTTCTGTTCAGGTCTTCTCTGAACTTACTAAATCAAACTTAATCTGTCAACTGTCTTCCCCGCTCAGCTTCTCAAGAACAGCGACCAGCCCAAAAACGAATGCCTGATCAATCCCTGCCTGCACTTCAACATTATATACGTCCTTGCTCCGGATTGCATCTTTCACCATTTTGTTCAGGCTCACCTAATCAAAATTTAGATCTTGAATCATATTCTTGGAAAAAAGAACCCAGAAAAATCTATATTATCCATAGCCAAACTGGTTTGTGCAAAGATATAAGTTACCTCTGCAGCAATGGCGTGAGAGTCATCGTAAATGGAACATGCTCGTTCTGCAAAACTGCCCACAATTTTATAGTTCCACCCCTTCTTAGCTTTGGATTGAAGAAGCGACACCTTCACAGAGTCATTGGCTGAGCAAATAGAACTGCTCGCCTTAAAATGGGCTTCTCGTGCCCATCTATCTCGTCGGGTACGAATCCTTTCCATTTCTTGTGAAGGCTGAACACCTGTACTATCCCAACCTGCAGAACATGAAAATACATGGTTAAAAATGGGGTGCAAGTTAAGTGGGTTAAGTTTGTTTGAGTTGGAATAGTATTGGGAAAGGTCTAATGCTTCATCTCTGTGAGCATCACCTACATGCAATGAGTGCTAAGTGGACTATTCATTATATGAAAGATGGATTCTTGTGACTACTAATGAAACATAGGTCAATGAATTTGACTGGAAAAATTACATAATTGAATTGTGATAGCAATATAAGAAAATACATTCAATGATTCATGCTATGTAAGAGAAATATCAGGTGAATTTTATTTGAAAAGAATAAACTTGATCCACCCTCAAAAGAATTTTGGTCAATATTCATAGTGGAAGATCCATATCTAAAGGGTCTGAAGATAATTTAGGATTAGGGTTCTTGTTCCTTTAGATTGTAAGGAGTTTGGGGATAATTTAAGATTGTGGTTCTTCTTCTTTTAGATTGTTTGGTGTCGCAAACATCATTAAAATCTTTCATTCATTCACTTATAATTTAAGTTAAAGAAGAGATTACAGAATTCAGGATAAAAAAGAAGATTACAAAAGATTACAAACTTTATGAGACTTTGGTACCAGGATCACGTGCTGCTCTACTGTTTTGGCCTCATAGATTATTAAAAATCTATTTCATTTCATTATTCCTTTTGGTAAAAAAAATTGATTTGATTTGAAATTTAATTATTTAAACTTTACCTCGCGTTTGATCGAGAGGACACCATTGCCTTCAGCGTCTTTAAGCAGAGCGCGGTCTTTTACAGCTGCGCCGCAGCCCTCCATTCTGAATATTTCATCCCCCTGGGAAGAGTCGATGACAACAAAACCGCCGCCATTGATGGCGCAGGGCCTCTTCCTCACAGTGAATACTTTAGTTGAGGTTGAACAGAAATGCTTGCTCACTACAGGCCGAAGAATGACATTACTCTGAGTCATCTTCTCTGGGGTCCTCTGCAAATCTTTGTGTCCTCACATGTTTAAATATTCACTATGGCAACTCATTATACAACGCTGTGACTACTTGGAAGACACGGAAAGAATAATGTACGTATATCTAACTTAAGGATGGTCAATGAACTGGATTCAATATATCTATAAACTATATTTGTTTCTGCCTAAAAGTAAGATTAGATTCTCAGAAAATCTTTGCAGCAGAAAGTTATGACATGATTAGACAACAAATGCCTAATCAGGTGGAGTAAAGAGAACAAAAGTTAATTTGTTGAATAGTAGGGAAGAATTTTAACGTTCACGAGTTTAAAGATAGTCTATGAAATAGTAGATTTGTTGAACAACTGTTAAGAAATTTGATGAATAATCTTCAATTTTACCAACCTTATTCTTTTTGAACGGATTGTGTAACTAAATAATCACTATACAGATCCAAATATCGTAGAAACTTCACACTCTACAACAAAATACTTTTTTGGATTCAATTACCCAAGTGAACATAAAATCCAACAGCATAATTAAACAGTTATTATAATTGCACTTCCACCATATGAATTGAAGATCACACGCAAAGTAGGAGGGTGATGAGTCATTGTCCTTGACAGAGAAATCTTTCCATAGATATTTGACCCAGGAAAGTTCAATGCTCTAGCCTGGTTCCTTAACTTCTACAATTCTTCTGAGGACTCCCTTTAACCATTTTTCCTACTAATATTGAATTTCATGGAAGATTCTTGTTGAACTTTTTGCAAACCACTTTTGAATAATGAGTAAATTCTATTTTTATATTCAGAAAATTTTATATTCAAAAGTGAAAACCTTTCTAGTAGATTGCAGGCGAATAAACATAGAGAATTGCAATCGTCCATTGATTTAAAAGTTGAAAGTAAATAGTTGGCACATTATGCTGTTGTTAAGATCTACAATTTTGGGTGAATTCACAGAATTTATGCCCTTCACGTAGTTCAACAAATATATACATACATATAAATATTACTTTTATTTTTATATTTAAACAACATTATGAATTAATTTTTTTAATTTAAATTATTCTTAGAGTTATTCTTCAGTGACATTAAAAAGTCTGATGGATGTGTGATGGATGTGCAGATATAAATATAAATTCACTAACTTAAATTTAATAATTATTTAGACATCAAATAATAAATATAATATTAATATTAATCAACATTAGAAATATCTTAAATAAATTTAGTTTAAACATAGATAAATATATATTTTTAATTATTTTATTTTAAGAATCATTTTATTATATTAATTTCATAAGAATTCTTAATAGTATATTTTGTTTGTTTCACAAATTATTTTATTTTTTCAAAATTATTTAAAAATATATATATTTTATTTACATTATTTACTTTTTATTTGAACAAATATTTTTATTTATTAAAAAATTCATATAATGAGATAAAATATGTATTTCAGTAAATAAAATAACAAATAATTATGTATTTGAGTAAATAAAATAGTATACAATATTTTTGAAATAAATATTTATTAAATATGTTATTTCAAAACTTTAAAACTTGCGGGCGGGGGCCCTAGCTCGGTTGGCTAAGTAATTCCGTTGCGGCTCTACTGGTCACGAGTTCTAGTCTCCCCCCGTCCCGTGGTACCGGAGGGCGTGTCGCGCCAGCGCCGCCGGTCACGTTACAAAGTTTACCAGGCGCACTGCAATTTATAGGGGGTCGTGCTACCCGATTCCTATAGTCTAAAAAAAAAAAAAAACTTTAAAACTTGCAAAAATAAAGTATATATTATTTATTTAAATATATAGCTATTAAATAAAATAGTATTTAAAATTTTAGCATTTATGTAAAATAATATAATATCAAAAATTTTAGATATCTTTAAGTACTTTAAAAATAAAATACTAAGCTATATATAATATTTATTAAACTTTTAAAAATTAAAATAAAAGAATTAGAGAAAACATAGAATAATAAAAATAGTAAGAAAGATTTATTGAAAACACTATGTAATTTTGTAAATAAAATAAAAAATAGATATGTGGTTAGTGAATAAAAATATAATAAAAATAATAATTTATAAATTATTATAGATATTTTAAATATATGTATTTAAAATATTGCACAGCTATTAGATTCAAGGTATTTTTATTGAAATTGGTATTTACGATAGATAGGTGTCTTGGAGTTATATTTTTTGACTTCTTTTATATAGATAAAATTTAATATATCTATTTGGTTTTGTATAAACATAACTAACCTATCAACAGATTGCACCAAACTACTATATCCTCTCCTCTAATAAGTCCCATAAAAAAGGTCTATACACACTTAATAAAATTTTATCATGACCAATTATTAGATGGAGGAAGTAAAAGTGCATCAACCTAGTTCATAAATAGATGTATGTAATATATGTTAATATTCTACCAAAGTGAAGTTGAAAGATAATCAACTTGTTAGTACTCACCCCCAATGAATATTATGAAAGTGAAGTGAATTCGTTGATCATGCTAGAAAAGGATATGTGAGAAAATAACAATCTAAACAGGGATTACAATTCAATGTTAAGCTCTATTTTGTATTTAATTATTTAATGATTTTATTTGAGGAATCTTAATTAGCACAATGAGCAAAATTAGAACAATTGGTAAATACCTTGGGTGCTTATTAGCACTTGTTAGATTATGACCTATAAAAAATGAAAAAATAATCTCAATTATTGAGAAAATAAATAAGATGTCATTGATTTATTATTTCTAATTCCAAGAAGGTTATAGTTCAAGCGATATGCAAGTGATGAATATAAATATTAAACCTCTTGTTAATCCATAAATACCATGTGTGAAAAGATTTTAAGTTGATCTTAGTACTTCAATATAATTTTTTATTCATTGTATGATCTATTATATCAAAATGCATTCTATAGTGGTAGAAAGACATTAACTATTAACTTGTGACCATGTACATAAAAAACTAAAATATAGCTAACATATATTTTTAAAAAATTAAAATGTATATTTATCTTTCAATCATAATCATAAAATAAGAATTCAAATAAGATTCAACTAGTATCTCTAGATATCTTACAAATTACCTATATATTATTTGTTATGACTTGAATGATATTATAAAATAGTCTATACAAAACAAGTTACAATCCTATTAGATAATCCATACAAAAAAACAAACTTTGAGATCATAATTTCAATCTTTAGAGATAAATGTAGTTCTAAGAATTTAGTGTTGGCATCCCAATAAAATTGATTCAATAATATTCAAATCCATATAATTTGATTTAGTGTTTGATGGCTTAAGAGACCAATATTATCTAAGCGATTCATTATTGACATCTTAAGAAATATGATTAAGTAATTTTTTTCTATATTTGAACATTTACTTAACTTGTTGGTATTTTGAGCTTGGATGAAAATATTGAAATCTTTTTATTATATAGAAGAAAACCAACTACATTAGACCTCTTTACACAAATAATCTAGATATTTCAAACTTACTATACCTAATGACCCATTACAATTATATGACAAATCTAGTAAGCTTAACTTGTATATTTTTTATTTATAACTTTTTATGTTGTTTAAATTTTAAGTACTCATAAATTTGCATTTATAACCAAACTTAAACATAATTAATATAAGGATTAAACTTGGAATTAATTAAATTTCATGGTCTAACAACACGCGATTTCAATCCCTTAATTTTTAGTATTACTAGTTAAGTTAAAGGCATATCATGCATTTACAATGTCTTTATATGTTTCAATTCTAGTTTAGTCTAGGCTAAAATTTACTAAGTTATGCAAGTGAAAAATTTGGTTTTACTACTAGATACAAAATTTTAGTTTGCTACAAAATGCAATACTTTGGTCTTCAATGGATGTGGAACTTTAATTCTTTTGTTGGATTTCATCCTTCTCTTATGTTATCATGTTCACCTAAATTTTCTCATAGAGGTATTTTGGTTTGAATTTTATCTAAAATGTAGGTTTCTAGTGTGGAAATGAACATTTATGATTTTCTTATGTTGAACCAACCATTTTGACCTCAATTTTCAACCTATTTGAAAATATCTCCCCAAGGTTATAAAGTTTTGAATTTGATCAAGGAAGGTTTGTGAGTTCTAGTGTGGAATAAAATATTTGTAAGTTTCTAGTGTACAACTAGACCTTCAATGTAACTTAGTTGTGGAAAGCATGCAAGAAGCCATTTCCATGATAGTTCAATTGCAATGTTTTGCAATTCTATTTTGTTGGGACATATAGGGGTATTCAAGTATTGTTTGATATTGTGTTTCTTTAAGAATTCCAAGAACAGGTTCAATGTGAGTTCTTGCCTTGATCTGAGTGAAGGAGAAGAAGAGGTTGTCTTGTCTGCTAAACAACTCACTAGTAGAAGTCCTAAAAGTGTGCAAAGGCTTTATTATTCTTCATGAGAAAGACTAGTTCCATATCTTAGAAGATAAGTAATCCAACAATAGCTGTACGTATTGGAAACCTCAAAAGGAAGTAAGAAGGGGTCCACATAATGTATGCATGACCATAAGATAGTCCTTGGAATGGAAGGTACTCGACTCAAATGTATCCTAACGTTTTTTAGCAATAAGACATCCAAGGAATATAGGAAAAAATAGGAAAGTTGAGGAATTCCTTATACCACCTCCTTAAAAGTGAGATGATACAAGGAGTCAGTAAAAAGATGGCCATAGTGATAATGCTAGAATATATTAGATTCAATTGTAGAGGTAGAGAGAAAATACAGAGAATGAGATTGAATCTAGTGCAAATAAATGGTCCTTCGTGAAAGTGTTAAAAATTACCTTACTGTTTTTGAAGATCAAATAAGATTTGATTCCTTCCTTGATTTGGAACCTCACCTTAAGCTTATGATTCAAAATTTGACTTACAAATAAGAGATTTATTGTCAAGCCAAGAACATAGAGCACCTTTGTGAGGGTACAACTTCTTATACCAAGAGGAATGGTGACATTTCATATTCCTTATACAACATACTCCTTATTGTATATGATCCAAAATTGATCTCATGTGGTTAAAACAACCAATGTATCAAATATCTCTCTATTGTCATTCATATACTTGTTGGCACCATAGTCTATCAACTAAATATTCCTTGTTTCCTATGAGGGATAGGAGACAAGAACAACATTCTGATGGGAACCTCAATTTCTTATATCTGCTACATACTCATTGGATGTGTCATCTTATTGGAAATTGATGGGAACCTCAATTTATTATATCTGATACATACTCATTTACCACATACTTAGATTAATTTGTGTACCCCCACACTCCTATTCATAACCCAACTCTCATTAGTTCACATCTTCCATTTTTCCTCCTAAGACATGTTGAAGCCATGAAGTGTTGTAATGATTTAGAGAGAGAAATTGTATTGATGTAACTCATTTAAATGATTAATACAAGTCTTGGATCTCTTTGGGTGTTGAAATTTTTCCCAAAAGGGTTTCTCCTCATAATTTTTGAGTTATGGTTTTCATTTATATTTTATTCTATTTTTATCTATGATTTATTACTATCTATTTATTTGTATGCATAAAATTATCTAAATATTTTCACTATAAAGATTTATCCTAATTATAACATAACAGATTTAGTTCCTACACAGGCTCTCATAATATTAAGTAACCCATTTATAATAGGTACAATAAAATCATCCTTGTAAACAACATTCATTCTAAAAAGTTTTAGAAACAAATATAAGTATTATTATGAATAAAGAGGTGAAGATTCATTTCATCTTCTTACCAAATTAGTTTTTGTAAAATCCATTGGACCTGCCACATGAAAAACTCCATAACAACCCTCCACTATACAAGCAAAGCTTTCCTATAAGCATACATAAACTTTGAAGAGATTTATCCTTTCCTCTACCCTCAACAACACCAAAAGAGCCCAATATTTTATCTCATCCCCTACATATCATCAATGCATATGCAATCAGAACACTTAGCCAAATAACTCTTAACTAGAATGTTAGATTTCTGTGATCTTCTCTTAAAAACAAGTACTTGGGTCCCTTAGTGAAGCATTGATGGTGTATCCCCTTTGAATAATATTTTTTACCAACCATGAGTATGCATCCCCTTGCTCTAGTCACACACACTCATTTTACACTATTGTTAACTTTGTCTACCATTAAATTCCTATTTTAAGAAAATTAAAATGGAAATGTGAGTGGAATGTCTATTTTTATAGATATGTTCTCAATAAATTAGTAGGATCTGGGAAAAATGTAATCACCTAGCAAGAAAGAATTGATAAACAAGTAGAATATGCAAAGCTGGGAAAGAACAAAATAATATAGAACTTCATAAATTTCTTCCCATTGAAAGCATGAATGATCAAATTATATTATTGAAATACATCTTATGTCATGAAACAATTCCCAATATAATAAAATAGATTGAATTATTAAATGGGAAAGAACAAGGGATCAAATAAATGAACAACTAGGAGCAAAGGAAATGGATTTGAAATTTGAAGAATTATCATTCATCTAAAAAAAATTAGTCTTGATTTCAATCTAGATGAGACTAAAGAAGAAGAAAGGATGTAAGAGTGATTCAATAAGATTATCAATAGAACATTATAGAATAGAAGACAAATGCATTTAATGAATATGTATTGAATAAGGCTATGGAAAGCTAGTAAATGAGGATAAAAAAATGCATGGATGAGAAATACAATATACTCCACAAATTTTTACTCTTATGTAGCCTACTATTTTAGATGGAAATTTATCAAAGATCAATATAAGAGTGAGATCTAAAAAGTTGTAATTTCTTATGGAGATTACAACTAAAGAGAGATAGATAAGAAGGGTGAAATGGTAATTGATTTTGATGTAGAAGAGTAAGCTCCAAGAAAACAATTTTGTAACTTTAATGGGATCCAAATTCCCTACTACACTTCAAGAAAATTTGCAAAAATTCATAAGAATATACTTAAGCATATAATATGCTTTTGTAAAGGGATATTCTTGTATTTTAAATCTTGGCCATTCATTATCAATTTTAATCTAGACCATTAACTTGCAATTGATTTTTGGCACCTTTTGTCTATAAAAATCCCATCACTTTGTCATTTCAAAAAATGAGAAATTATTGATAAATGTAGAAAAACTAATAAATAGTTGTTATTTTTTTGTTTCTTTCATGGCTTCTTTTTATGTAAAATAGTGAGTTTTTTTCCAAATTATTGTAATTTTTTAATTGGAATGTTCATTTTCTTTTCATTTATCTTTGAATATCAAAAGTGACTTGAATATTCTTTCATCTTGTAAAATATTGTGGAATTATGCCATGTTTCTAGGTATTTAAGAGTCTCTTTCATGATTTGAAAATTTTCCACTAAAGGTTACATCATCTATATGTAGTTGTAACCACATTTAGTGAAATATGTATTGGTTTCACGATGTCTCTAAGTTTGAAATTTTGTGTGTTAATCTCTACAATTTTCCTATTTAGTAAGATCTCTAACCCTATCATATTCTCTCTTTATTTCATTTCTTTATTGAACCTAAATTTATAAGAATCAATAAGCAGTAAATCAAATGACCAATCAAAGGTTTGAGCCTTTTAATGTGGTCCAAATAATCTACAAAACCTTATCTGATGAATCTTGAACAATAAAGGCCAATAGTGGCATGGTGTGATGGTAAAGTTGTGTTATTCTTACCATCAAAGTTTAAACCACATTGGGGTGTAATTTTTGAAAATTTATATTGGGGATGAGGTCCCCTATTTGTGACCTCATCAGTTCATAGCTCCAGGTAAAAAACATTTAACCCTCTTAATATAAAAAAATATTGAACCATATAGGCCTTCTCTTAAATGTTATAAGCAAAAAAATTGAGTTATCCTATATGTCAAGACCTGACATCCAAAACATTTGGATGATAAAATTCTATTATAGGATTTTTTTTCATGAGATGTAAGATTCATTGTAATTTTATCTAAGTTCATTGTGATCAACATACACATCAACAAGTAGCTTATTTAGTCTTCATACAAAATCTACACTTTGAATCTAGAGGAAATTTTGCAACATAACTAGGCTACATAAAAAAGATACCTAATATTCACTACAATACTTGTATGTATGCAAAATGTCCAATTTCAAACTATGTGCTTCACCTCAAAGAGTAACTTCTCCACAATTAAAGTGTCACTTCTTTATTTTATTAAATTATATGAATAAGGGGTCCAAGTGTAACTCTCAAACACTCTAATATAGAGAAATAATTACACTTACACACCTTTTATATATATCTATAAATAGTGGGTCAAAAATACTTGTTAGACTTCACTTTGTAACTCAATATGAAATAATTTTAAATTCATCATAAAGCTAATGACACATGAAAAAGTGTTAAAAATAGAATATGAAGATTACATCTAAGTGAAGTATTATTTTTTCATACGAGCACATAATTTATAATATTATATATTAAATATAAAATAATAGCCATTAGACTATGACATTAGAAATTGTACAACACATAGTGGACTCTAGTCCTAACAATCTCCCACTCGTATAAATTATAGGAATCGTAAGGGGTACTCAAAAAAGTGAACTAATACTAGGAGTTGATCCTCATAGCCATCCTCCATAATTTGAAATTCTTTGTTCTCATGTTCTTCATCAAATGATTTTCAATGTTTAGTAAGGTATTCACTTGTTTAGTCATAAATATTTTGTATTTTGTCCATCAAAGGTAGCGTTGTCAAAAAAGATGATGTAACTAGATTACTATCACATTAAATAAAAAATATATCTTCAACCAATATCTAAACATGATCTCTAAAAATATACTAGTTCTTGAGAGGCATAAGTAGGTGTCATGTACTCTACCTTTATAGTCAAAAGAGAAAACATAGATTTTTGTTTACCAATCCAATTAATCACCCATGAAATAGGGTAAACACATACCCATTAGTGTACTTCCTTCTTTCCATGTGACTATCCCAATTACAATTCACACATATATATTTTGTACTTATTTAGTATAATGTTCATAGGTAGGTCTGCTGAGGTTGAGTTTGGGTATGATAGTTGTCACACTCTTCCATAGTAGTTACACAATCCACATTTAGCTATTGAGTTGTCTTCTCATATCATGCTAGCGACACTTCCCAATGGATGAGGTGTCAACTTCCTTCCCCATTTTCAACCTTCTTCCCCATTTAATTTTACACTTGCATAACTATGTTATTATTACACTCTCATATTAAATGGATAGTCAATATTCAACTTATTTCAATCTTTTCTTTGTTTAATATTTTTTTATAGTTTTATTTAGTTTCTTAAGGAATTAATTAGATATTGGTTAGATTTTTTTTCACAAATATCACATGCAAGTGAGGAGAAAAATATGTGATGCTACAAAACCATATAATCACTTAAAGAAATAATATAGCATCATGTACAAAGCATGTAACAACATAGTTGGATGTGAATTTGAAAGTATATATAAATGGGAAAACAAGATGCCCCCTAATGTTTCCCCTATTGGAAAAAATAGTTTCTAATAGATAAAGTTATTGAAGCATGGGTAAATGTAAGGAATATAATAGAAGAACATGTATACGAGATAATTGGTGAGCTAATAGATTTCCCATATAGGGAAATAATCAAGGAAAATTACCCTAAGTTTTATATAAGAAACATATGTAGTCATAAGTAAATATATGATGTCCTCATGGTAAGAATTAATAATTTGTAATCATTATTAATTATAATATGCAATCATAAGGTGTAAACATGGTATTTATAAACCTGTGTGGGCATAATATTGTAAGATCCAAGCATAGTAATAATCAACATGTGGAATCAAAATACCATAAGATGCATGCATGACAAGCATTTGAATGAATATTTAAATGTTGAAAGATATGCAATTTGATTATGATTATATAGAAAGTAATTTGAAGTGTGATACACCAAATATAAATTTAGAACATGATTAAGTACAAATAATAAAATAAAGATATAATAAAAAATCAAAAGTGCATACTTGAGATACTTACCTTTGTTTGAATAATGTGCATGTGAAAATGGAAGATGAAAGATGATCTCATGTTTACTCCAAATCTTAATAAATGTAGGTTATGTGATACCAAAAATCTAATGACAATAATAATAAATAAGGATAGTGTTGCTAAATACTTACAAAAATGATAACACAACATGATATAAACACAATGAAAATAATCTAATAACAATACATGAAATTTCCATTATGGCTATCTTTTTTACCATCATCTATTATAAAATTATCATATCATTAATTCCATTAATCAATTGAAGGTTTTCCTTGACACAATGTTTCTGAAGGCTATAATTGACTCATTTAACATTGTTGTTCACAAAAATATTGATCTATATGTACAAGGTAGACTTTGTGACATTTAGTCCTCGAAATATAGTTTTACACCATAAATGTAGTTACATATTGGGAAAAAGATCAATCCCTCAAATGTCTTATGTTTAAAATGTGGGTTCGTGCAAAGAAAATAAAAGGTTAAAATATGGTGAGAAAATTATGTTACATTTTCATTTATGTAAAAAAAATTTGTCTTGGTGTTTTCTCATTGAGAATGAATCAAGCCTCACATCTACCCTTCTTAAATCATAGAAAATTTTAGATTTTGTTTATAAATTAATATTTTAAATGACTTAAAATCTTAATTTTATTTTTTTTTAAATTACTTTTTATAGATAACCCAACTTCACTTTCTATAAATACCCCACTAAGTTTTTAAAATTACAAATCTTCATTTTAAAATCATTTAATCTTAAAATAGAATTAAAAAAATAGTTTTTATTTCTTTTGTTATTTGTTTAACTAATTTATTTTGAAATTTATATTAATTTGAATGTCTTTTAAAATTGATGAGTAATTATTTTGAAAATTATCCAGTAAATAGAAAATTTGTTATCTTCCACACCACTCTTTATTATCTCAAGTAAAAAATATTTCCTTTAATAGGGGAAAATAAGACATGTGAACTGAAAAGAAGTGGAAGACATGGAACGATTACAACCAATACAACATCGAACAGTGTTTCCTTTTTGCTTGAGGACAAAAAAGGCTCCATCTACCTAAAAGCAACAATTCATTAATCAAACTATTAGAAAGTATAGCTTATTGATTACAACCTCAGCGGTCCATTCTTTATGGTACATTCCATGGTCTCCTTAAAGGCTTTGGTAAATGATACTTGTAAGAGAAACTTGTATCCAACAATTTCTTTGAAGAAATAGGCAGGTATTTCTCAAGTCCATCATCTTCATCTAACATGTACTTGAATACAATTAAAAAGTATTACATTTGATGGTTTTGTAGACCATTTAGCCTAAATAACCTAAAAGATTCAAATGAAAATTGTCTGCTTACTTAAGAGAATTCTTGAGTTGTACATAATGTTTAACAAGGAAATCTTTGAGAGCCTTCAAATTGAAAGAAACAGATGCAGAAACATAGCGATTTTGAGCATTGGAATGTTCAATAAAGAATATGTAGGCATTGCAAGTATCATCAATATGAACAATTGGTATGGATCCCAACATGAAATTGAGAAACTTAAGGATCATAATATTCACCATATCCTATTAAGTCAGGTCACATGAAAATTACACAGAATCTTTAATACATCATACACAGTATCAATAAACATACAAATATTTATACCTCTAGTCAGAGCTAATATTGCTTGAGTAGATGTTGGAGAACTCATTGGTGAACTCGTAGTTGTAAACTAAGGCCCAATCACCATACCTAGAAAGATGGTTACCACCTCAATGCTATTATTAAGCCCATATTTAAGGGCTTCTTGTTCTGCTAGTGTCTTAGCTATCATATACAAAGCTTTTTTAGTTGTCTGAAATTTAAGGAAAACTAGGGGGCTCCAACTCCTTTCATCAAAGCATGTTTGGATGAATTCTCCCCTGTCATTCATTGGAGAAGTTGATGTAACTATTGAAGTGAAAATTAAAAGTCTAACAGATTTAGCTCCTACACAGGCTCTCATAACATTGAGTACCCTATTTATGGCAAGTACAATAAAATCATCCTGGAAAACTACATTCATTCTAGAAAGACTTAGAAACAGATGTGTTATTATGAATAAAGAGGTGAAGATTCATTTCATCTGCTTACTAGATTAGCTACTGTAAAATCCATGGGACTTGCCACATGAAAAGCTCCTTGACAACCCTCCACTACAGAATCAAAGCTGCCCTCAAAACATTAATCGGCTTTGAGGAGCTTAAGCCTTTCCTCTACCCCCGACAGCTCTAGCAAAGCCCCAGATTTTGTCTTGTCTGCTGCATATCATCAACCCATATAAAACTAGAATGCTTAAATAGATAACTATTTACTAGAATGTTATTTTTTTATGATCTTTACTTAAAAACCAAGTACCTGGGTTTCTAATTGTGGCATTGATGGTGCGGACCCTTTCCAAAAGATTTTTGACCAACCATTGTATCCCCTTGCTCCAGTCACACACACTCGATTTATAGTCTTGTTAACTTTACCCATTTACTCCTGTAATTGTTATGGCTGTGATGTTTGATCCAATCGAAGAAATCTTCCTATTACACCTTTCTGTGGGTTGGGCGGGAGATTGCAGATTCAAATTTTAAATTCAAATAGTTTCATTAACAATGAATGTGACAACGCTCATCCTTGCGTATGATGAAGCACGTCCCATCTTCTACAGTACGGGAACAATGAGTTTAAATGTTCGGTTTATGCGTTGGCTACTAACTGTGATTAACTGCTGATTGTAGTGGTTAACGGGAATGCTAGCGAGAATGGAAACAGACGTTGAGGAGAGGATCGGAGTAAGAGGGCCCCACATCAGCCACTCTAAGCGGTCAATGCTTAGAGTGTGCTGGTTAAGCCATCCCGATATAGTTCATATCTTTCATAGTCGTTTAAATAAGATTCTAAAGGTGTGAGAATTCCTTGTGATCGACCCTACTTTAGAGGCGAAGAACGTGTCTTTCTTCAAAGATGTTAAACCAAAAGAAGTTAGTCGATCCTTGCATTCCTTATGACACTGCCTTTGCTTCAAGATTAAATTCCTCCTCCACACGATGGAAAATTGAAGTTCAAATCCCTCACTATAGATGGTTTCATTTCCTTTTTGTAGTTGTTGTTAGCAATGGTCCTCTTTGATATTGCCTTCCGTGTTTTACTTACTTAAATGACCTAGAGTAGAAAGAATCCTATAAAGCCATGTTTCTTTCCTCAAATTCACCCACCATTGAAGTGAAAGAAGCCCCTTCTGGCTATGCTCAAAATAATAGCTCTGCTAAATTTGTAAAATAAAAACTTTTGCTCCAAATCCCATGTGTGATTCCCACCTTAAATTTTATAGTTGACTTGCATTTTGTCATTGTTAGTTTTTAAACATTCAAAATATGTACGAAAGCAACTTAATTAGGATATGTTTCCCTTGGTATGGCTTCCTATATTTATGTATAATATTTTTTTCTCAGCATGGAAATTTGAAATAAAATTATGTACAATCAAACATTTTTTTGACATGATAAATCTTATTGTTCAAAAATATTATGTCAATTTTGCAAATAATTATGTCGAAGCCTCTAATCTATATAAACATTTAAAACACCTCACACAAAAAATGATAAGAAGATGGCAGTACTGGAAGACAACGAGGCATGGAGGTAACTGATATGGGTGATGACAAATGATTCCATCACCTTGCACGTGACTTTCTATTTGTTGGTGTAATTAATATTTAATTACACTTTACATAAGTTTACTTAGGTAATTATTTAATTCCTAAGTTATAGGTTTTATCCTTATCTTGTTGAGCCATCTTGTTGCTCAAGATAAGATTAGGTTTATGCATCTTTGTTTTTATAAAGAAAATTAGATCTCTTATAATATTTAGTACTTCGAATATATATCAATTTGCACATCTTGTGCAAATCTCTACTTTTTCGTTTTTCTCTTCTGGGGAAGGTGATTTTTCTAGTTTGCAATTAGATCTTGGTTTCTAACATGGTATCAGAGCTTAAGGGAGCTAGGAAGAAGGAGAATAAACTTTGTTTTTGCAGTAACTGAAGATTAGAGCTATTGACAAGAATGAAATTTCCAACCTCTGCACATCTATCACCATATAACTATTACGAATGGAAGCCAAAGATTCTGCTTCAACTCAGAAGTAGAGGCTTATTTCGAATAGTCAAGGCAACAAAGGTTGAACTGAATGTGCAATTGAAAAATCCAAATATTTCAATCACATGGATGAGGCCTTTGGTCTCCTATGCTTATCCATGTCTCCAAAATTGTTGTTTCATGTTGAAGCATGCAAAACTCCAAACAAAGTTTGGACTACACTAGAGACTCTTTTTGGGAAGCAAGATGAGATGCGGGGTCACATCCTTGAAAATGAACTCAACTTACTAGATCTGAGTAAATTTGAAAATATTCAAGATTTTTTCACAAAGTTCAAGGCCTTATTACTCCAGCTGAAAGGATGTGGAATCGACAAATCTCAAGAAGAAAGAAAATTAGTTCTTGCTATTTTGTCAAAATTGGGTCTAGATTATGTTGTATTTTTCTCAACTTTTCACACAATCAGGCTCACAACATAAGCAAATTGGAAGATTCCCACACTCGATAAATTTATTGAGTCCTTGATACATGAGCAAGATAAGCTCATAAAGATGGGTACATTAAAAAATTCCAAAGCTCATGCTCTTATTGTGCAAACAAGTGGGAAGAACAATTTGAAACCCAATCAGCAATCCAAAGGCAAAGGGAAGAAGGAACCAAATCTAAGAAAGGGAGACAATCTCAAACCTCCAAATGAATCTTCTAGCTTGAGGGAAAATGACAAAAGGGAGAAATCAAAGTGCAGCTATTGCAATCGTGGTTACCATCTAGAATCATCATGCATGAAGAAGACCATTGACCTCATGGTGCAAACACTTCAACAAAATAATCTTGGTAGCTTTATTCCAGAAAGTGCCAAGAAGAAGGAAGAAAAGGCACCAGAAGAAAGAGGTAATGCACCTACATTAATTGCTATTCATTCTTCTCCAGATGCATGGATCCTCGACTCCAGAGCTTCACACTACATGGCAGCTACAAAAGATGTTCTCTCATCTTTGGAACCATATGATGGTCCTCCTATTCTCATGGGAGATGACTCTCTAGTAGAGGCAACTAGAAAAGGGAGGGTAGAGCTTGGAATTGGAAGTTTTGAGAATGTCCTGCACATTCCAAAGCTTTTTGTCAATCTTCTCTCTATCTATCAAATGACACATACTGGCACTGGAAGGAGAGTTGAATTCACCCCAGATGCGGTGAGCATATTTGACATGCAAGACAAATCCAAAATTGTTGTTGGTAAGGCAAATCATCAGTCTCATTTGTACACTTTTTCTGACTTTGTTGCTAAATCATATTCCACTTTATTGCTAACACATGCAAATGATAAAATTAGAATTTGGCATGAAAGGTTTGGTCATTTAAACTTTAGATACATGCAACAACTTAGCAAATAGGGGATGGTGAAAGGCTTGCCTACCATAGAATTTTTTGATGGAATATGTGAAGGTTGTGCTCTTGGAAAACATCCACAAGAAAAGTTTCCATAGGGGAATGCATGGAGAGCCTCTTCTCCTTTAGAGCTTGTTCATAGTGATCTTATGGGCCCATTTCCTGATCCTTCTATGAGCCAAACCAAATATGTGCTAACATTCATTAATGATTGCACACAATATACATGGGTGTATTTTGTCAAATTCAAGTCTGAAGTGTTTGAGTGTTTCAAGATTTTCAAAGCTCATGCAGAGAAGCAGTCTGGGAAAATGATCAAGATCCTTCGCATAGATAATGGGGGTGAGTATGTCAATAACGATGTCTGAAATCTTTGTGATGAAGTAGGAATACATTTGTAGAACACGGTTCCTTACACTCTACAACAAAATGGGGTAACTGGGAGGAAGAACTGATCTTTGAAAGAGATGGCCAGTTGTATGTTGCATGCAAGGTCTCTTCCCTCCAAATTGTGGGCTGAAGCAATCAACTGTGCTTCATATATACAAAATAGATCTCCTCACAAATCTGTCATAGGAAAAACACCTTTAGAAGCATGGAGTGGCATGCAACCAGAAGTTGCACATTTCCGCATCTTTGGATCATGTGCATGGGCCCGTATTCCTGTCAAAAAGAGAAAGGCTTTGGAGCCTCAAAGCAGAGAATGCATCTTCGTTGGATATCCAGATGGCATAAAGGGATACAGACTGCTAGATCTTTCAACAGAAACACTCTTCATTGAGAGAAGTGTCTACTTTGAAGAAAGTTCCCCACATGCATCTCAGGATAAACATGCTTCCAGCTCGGTGTTTCTTCCTCTTATAGATTTTAGAGAAGATACATACAATCATACAGATCTGATTTCAGATATTTTTAAATCTGATTCAGAGGAAGATGAGCATGCATGTGTCGATCTACAACCAAATACTGATTGGGCTTCCGGCGATGATTCAGTATCCCCTGTGAGAAATCAAAGAACAAGGAGCTTAAGCGAGATATATGAAGCTCCTCATGCACTCTTAGCTACCAAACCCATCATGCCATTGCATGCCTATGTGGCTTTAGCATCTGATCCTCAGACTTATACAAAAGCTATAGGGAATCCTCTTTGGGAAGCTACCATGGAGGAGGAGTACAACTCGCTCATAGCAAACCAAACTTGGGACCTAGTTTTGCTTCCTTCTGATCGCAAGCTTGTCAGATGTAAGTGGGTCTATAAAACAAAGAAATCAGCAAATGGACATGTGAGTAGATACAAAGCACGGTTGGTAGCTAAAGGTTTTCAGCAAGTTCATGGCATTGATTATGATGAGACTTTTGCTCCAGTAGCAAAAATGGACTCCATTCGGATGACTCTTGCCATTGCAGCAGCAAGAAGGTGGGAGGTTCACCACATGGATGTGAAGAATGCTTTTCTTCACGATGATCTCAAGGAAGAAATCTACATGGAGCAACCGCAAGGGTATGTACAAAATTCATCTTTAGTATGCAAACTCAAGAAGTCACTCTATGGCCTCAAGCAGGGACCTAGAGCTTGGTATGCTAAAATGGACTCTTATCTCCTGTCTCAGAATTTCATGTGATGTAAATCTGATCCAAATGTCTATATGATGAGAACAACTGACTCTCTGTTGATCATAGTGCTTTATGTAGATGATCTACTAATAACAGGTAGTTCAGCCACAACCATTGCTGAAATTAAGTTTGCTTTGCGTGCTAGATTTTCTATGACAAACATGGGTCTCCTACACTTTTACCTTGGACTTGAAATCAGCCAGAATGAATCAGGAATCAATGTTTCTCAATCCAAGTATGCGAGAGATCTTCTAGTTCAATTTCGCATGATTGACTACAAGCCAACAGCCACACCTTTCTTATCGGGGGTCAAGCTTGAGGATGGCAAAAATACACCATTGGTTGATTGCACACAATTTCGTCAGCTTGTGGGGAGTCTTCTTTATCTCCGTCACTCTTGTCTAGATCTCTCATATGCAGTGGGGATTGTTTCCAGATACATGCAGGAGCCACATGAGCTACATTGGAAGGCTACCAAGCGTATACTTCGATATGTTCAGGGAACCATTTGCTCAGGATTCATTATTCAGCAGGTTGTATTTTGGATCTCATTGGCTACACTAATTCAGACTGGGCTGGTGATAACATTGATCGCAAGTCCACTTCTGGATATGTACTTAGTTTGGGATCAAGCCCTATTTGTTGGTCAAGCAAAAAGCAATCTGCCATTGTTTTATCATCAACAGAAGCCAAATATAGAGGTGCAGTCAACATTACCATTCAAGCCATTTGGCTGCAAAACTTCCTAACTAAACTTGGTATCCTCTTCCATCGTCTGACTATCATTTGGTGTGACAATCAAAGTACACTGAAGCTTTGCAGAGATCCCATATAGCAACAGCGGACTAAACACATCGAGATCCACATGCACTTCATTCGTGAATTGATAAATGATGGAGTCATCGACTTGCAATACTATGCCACTTCAGAACATATTGCCAACATCTTTACGAAGACATTCACTGGGCAGAAGTTTCACATTCAGCGAGATCTTCTTGGGGTGACGAACACTACAACACAGTAGTTGCCATGCACAATTAGTGTATATTTTTTGAGGGGGGTTTTTGTTCCCACAGGGTTTTCCCTCTTTCCTCTTTTCTATCTCCTTAGTTATACTTAAGGGGGGTGTTAGCGTTAGTTTCTAGTTTTCTCAACAATCAACGGACAGCTTTTTAAGCTAACTTAAGCAAACAGTCATGTTTATTTTCCATGCAATATGTAACTAAAGTAAACTTCAAATTAGTTTGCTGTCACCGCCATGCGATATGCAACTAAAGTGAACTCCAGATTAGTTTGTTTTCACCGCCTCTTTTCACCGCAATCTCTTTGCTGCGGTTCTTATTTATATCAGTTATCAACGCATTGTAATCTGTTCGGTTAATAGAATCTTTATTTTCTGTTCTTGCTCTGTTTCTTTCTCTGTTATTTATCTGCAATCTTTCCTTTCTTTTCTAGCCAGATCTACGCTATACTGCAGGTTTAGCTCGAATTTTACACTATTCACAGTCGTTTCAAATCTTTGTACTTGTAGCCGTTCCAAATTATCGATGGTGGCAATTAGTGTGCCACAACAAAATGAGCTTATACATAATTTCCGAGTGCTCGCAAGTTTCGCTTTAGATTTTTTTGCTCCGGTTGGCTTTACTTGCCGCAGGTTTGGCTTTAGATTTTTGTGCTTCAGTTGGCTTTAGTTTGAAAATGGTTGAGTCTTGTTTAATTGCATTGTTATAATGTATTATTGAGTAAAACAAATCAAAGATTCAGGAACTCCCGACATTCTACCAAGAATTAATACTGTTAATCATATTATTGTCGAGGTATGTGCCCATCCGTCTGCTCTTTTCACTGTTATCTATGATGTATAATAATCTATACTGCCATCGTTTTGATTAGAGATTTTATTTGCACGAAAATTTGGGGAGATTTCTGATGTATAATACAGTAATATGTAGAAGAGGACAACAGTAAACAGTGCATTTCTAAGCAAGCAGCAGTAAGCATTTTGAATCTGAATATTGCACCAAGGTATATGCGATTGCATGTTTGTTTTGTTTCGATTCAATATTCTTAGTTGTTGTTTTATATGTGTTTTTTGCTGTTCTTTCTCTTGTGCATGCCTCATATCTTCCTTTCTCTCATGTGTTTCTACTCCTTACTCCCACGCAACCTCCTCCTTGAGTATATTGAACATAGTCTGTGTGGAAAATTCCCTTGCAAACTCCAATTCTATCATCCCTGGTTGGAGCCCAATAGAACTTCTCCATACAACCATCACGAATCAATGGGGCATAGAAATTTGAGAAGTCATTTCCTGCCACAACGATACAAACACGAGGATTGTCTTCGTTGTTGTACATGCCGGGTAGCTGAACATTAGTGGGATTATCTGCAATGTTCATGAGTGTGGCATTCACCCTTTGATTGTTCACTGCATACTGAGTTGTGCCTCGCACTCTTCCTGCCCCTGCATTAAGATCATCGATGAAGAGGATGCACATCTTCCCTTTCTTAATTATATTCGTTGTTTCACGGTATCTTTGCCCAATTAGCTTTGCATGCTCTCCTTCATTTCCACTTTCAAGCTCTCTCGCACTCATCATGATTGGACCGTATACAAATCATAAAAGGAAAAATCCACATTTAAACACAAATTAACCTTTACAGGAACATAACTTACAATTTACATATGTTGTGGGTAATGCGCAATCTTTCTCAAAATGAAAAAATTAAAAATAATCCCCATTTTAAATTGTAAATCTTCTCTTATGGACTAGGTAAATTCTATTTTTCTCTTTGCACCAAACAATTGGGTTCTTAAAATTTAAACTATCATTGTTTTATGGGTAGATTTAAAGACACTTATTAAGATGGATATTTACAAGGGTTGAGTTGTAAATTGCTTGAAAGTGGTATGAAACTAAGGGATATATAGTGCCAGTGTATGTCATCCGATTTTTCGAAATTATTTGAATCCATTTCAGAAGGGGCAAAGACAATTCGGATCAGGTAATTCATGATTTGGCCATTCTAGATGTTAACTTTGAAGGTAGTTTATATTTCGATAAAGATCCTAGATTTTTTATGACAGTGGGATAGTGCATCTTTATTGGGAACATATATCCTCTTCATCAAAGCTTTCTAGCAAAGCACAATCAGTGGCCTTGGATACAATGAAACAACTGGGAAATGTTCATTGGGTTGTGATTTTGCTTTTAGTAATAGCTAATGTTCTAGAAAGATTCGACAAGATTTCTACAAACAATACAGACTGCTTGGACCTTCTGAAACTGATGTGCATGTAGCTCCACAACTGTATCATCTTGAAATACCAAAAACAATATATCACTTTCAAATTTGGGGAAATGAGCATATTTAGAGTAAATAATATTACGTAAACATATTTTTTGAAATTCAAGAAGAAGGTGCAAGTATCTATGGTAGATTGTGCTTAATAGTTTAATCTTATGTTTTCTTATATGCTCTTTTTTACTATGGAACTAATCTCCATATATGTAGCCATGAATTTAATATTTTTTTGAGTTGTGGCTTCAAATTGGACACCTTTATAGACTTTTGTAGACAAACAGTGATCTGATTCATTTTTCCAAAAACAAATATATTTATTTTTTGTTTGCACACAAATCATTTTATATTCTAAAATTAAACTAGATTATAATTAAAAGAAAAACTTGTTTTATCAATTTATTTCTTAAAGATCAGTTTAATTAATATAATATAGTTGAAATATTTTATTTATCAAGGATTTTTTTAATAATATAATAGTATTTATTATATATTTTGAATTGATATTTATTTTCAAATTTAAGTAATTAATATATAATTAGACTACACATCAATATACTTTCAAGTTTTTGTTGATATAAAATTTGGTAAGTATATGTAAGCAAAGATTTTGAAAAGGTGTTATAATCTTTAATAATGTTAGTAGAGACAAAGCAAAAGTTAGCAAAAGTCTAATCAAAAGACAATTAGAAAATAATAAAAACAATAAAAACAATTGAAAAATAATTAAAGTACATATAAAGAGGCATTAGGCCTATAGATAACTAAATCATTAAGACTTTATGCAACATCCCAATCCTCTTCTACATTTTTCTTCTCAATAACTAATTTCAAAATTAATCAAGCATTTCACAAATTAACCTAATAGGGGAAAGAATCCAACACTTGACCATCTTCCAACGATAATGATAGAATTTTTTGATTTAATACCCAATATTTATAATAATATAGCACTAATAGTTATGAATTTAAAGTTGTTAATTTTGATCTTAGTACTTGTTGTGACCTTTTCACACATCACCCCATTGCAAATGGAGACCCCTAGTAGTTTGCTAGTTTTTAGGGTTTTGCCTCCGCACAACGATTTCATGAGGTCACTTCTTTGAGAGTTTCAAGTCAATCTTTTTGAGAGTCATCCGAGCCAAGTTGATAATCCATGCCTGAATCAATGCATAAACATCATGGAAGGACTCAGAACGTCCGAGAGACGAGGATCGCCTGTGCTTTGGGTCAATTCTGACACTTCCTACTTTTTAGGGAATCCTTTTTTTTGCTTTATCACTTTTTCATTTTTGGACCAAACGGATTTCCCTATTTTTTAGGGATTTTGCTTTTTCTATTTTTAGAAAGTCAACCCTGGTCAACAGGTCAACGTTTCCATCCGTAGAACCAAAAATCAACCAAAAAAATTGAAAAATCAAAGTAAAAATTGAAAAATCAAGCAAAAATCAGGAAAAGCATGGAAAAGCAAGGGAAAAATCTGGAAAAATCAGTTGAAAATCACGAGAAAATCAACAAAAAAAATCAACCCAAATGTGTGGAATCATGAGGTAAATTTGCCTAAGTCTGGAAATTCGCCCTTGCCATGGAGATGAGAGAATGTCCAACCATTAACAAAGTCTGCCCTAGAAAGAAGGGAAGGTGAAAAGGAAAATTCCGCCATCAAGAGGGGAATGGAAAGACATTTGTGAAGTCCACCCTTAATTTGAGGGACATGGCATGAGAGCAAGGAAGTTCGCCCTTGCCATAGAGGAAAGATGGCAAGACTTATTGGAAGTCCACTCTCACACGGAAAGGACCTCTTGAAGTCCGCCCTAGCACAATGATGAAATGGCTAAGGCATAATGAAGTCTTCCCAACCTTAGATGATGGATGGCATGCCTTCTCCAAAGTCTACCCAAGCCTTGGCAAGACATTTGTGAAGTCTGCCTAGCATGAGAAGAGGGAAAATTGAAAATTTTGGCTAAGTGTTTGATGCCTTGGAAGGAAAAAAAATCAAAATTTGTCTAAGTATGGAGGCCTAAGAAGAGGGAAAATGCGAATTTTGGCTAAGTATTTGATGCTTTAGAAGGAGAAATTGCAAATTTTGGCTAAGTATGAGAAGAAAGGAAAATGTCAAGGAAGATGAAAAGTCTGCCATGCCTTGATGGAAGATGGAATAAAGTTGGTGAAGTCCGCCTAGGCCATGGCAAGGAGAGTGTGAAGTCCGCCTAACATAAGAAGGGGATAAAATATTGAAAATTCGCCTAAGTATGGATACCTAGGAAAAAATTGATGAAGTTGGCTAAGTGCCTAGAGGAAAATACATATGGCAAAGAGGTTAGAAAGTCATCCCTAGGCCAAAGGGATGAAAATTTGTCTAAGTATTATGGAATTGGCCTAGAAAAAAAAACATCCAAACACATACTTTGCCTAGAGAAATTTATCCATGCAAGAGAAAATTTGATTTCAGCATGAGAAAATGTGCCTAGCACAATTTGAAGTCCACCATGGCAGAAGAAAATGAGGATTTGGCATAATATTTATTGGCAAGATGGCTAAAATTTTGACTTGGCTAGACGAAAATTGAAATAATTTGGAAAATAAATATTTGGCCAAGGAAAAAATTAAAATATGCCATGGGTCAAGAACGAATGGGTTGGAAATAAATTAAATATTTTAACATTTTAATAATTTATTTCCAACACTTAGAAATATAAAATGCCTCGGATAGAATAAAATTCGCCAGAGATGTATCGGAAGAAAATAAATTACACCAAAAAAGAGAAAATCCATGAGCAAAATTAAATTCGCCATGAATTAAAACTTGAAAAAAACTGAATTTAATTAGACATTTAATGTTTTTTTTCAAAATTTAGAAAATCAAAGATAAACATCTAGCAAAAATTGAATTTTGGAAAATCAAAGGGATTTGCCTGGATAAGCTCGCCATGGAGTTTTTTCGAAAAAGAATGGAAACTTGTTTGTTTGAAGAGGAGAAAACAAATTGAAATCGAGAGAAAAAGATGCAGTTGCTAAAACAAATCGAATTCTTCAGCATTATAATGAGTTTCAGTGACTCATTTTTCACAAACACAGCTGAAGAGAAGTTAATCTCTCGAAATCATAAGAAAGTTGAGACACGATCAATTCTTCTGCAGGCAAGGTCAATTTTCTCAGAGGAAGGAATAATTTTATTGCTAAAGAAGTGAAGAAGTTCTTGGCTGAAAGTCAAACTTCTCAGCAAGATTGGTGCACTTTGTCATTTGATTTTTGATTCAATTCTTGAAATTTGAATCTAATTTGTAGGTAGAAGATTTTTCCTGAGGTTTGGAGTTCGATTAGATAAATTCATCAATTATCCTTCTATCTTTTTCATTCTGGCTAAGTTTTGGCTAAATTTCAATCAAATTCATGTACTTTTAGCTTGCTTTTTCGCAAAAGTTTAATGTTTTAATAAGCTAAAAGTAAAAATTTTGAATACAAGGCACAGGAATAAATATATTTTAAAGTCTTCGTATTAATATTAGTGTTTTTACTGCAAGTTAATGACCACGGTAGGAGAACCATCAAAGAAGGTGTCGATGAAGTTCACCAGTAAAGAGGTACAATGAGAGTCAAAGATAAATTCCAAATGGAAAAATGTAGCAGACACTAATCTCAGACATGTTGACTTCGTAGAGTTCAAAAAGAGAGTATATGGACATGCTAGATTACCAACACCAATTGCTAGACGAATGGTGAGGAATGGAATTTTCCAAGCAGTCGGATTCCCGCTTGCAATAGACTGTGTCGAGTTGATGGTAGAATGGGCCATCCATTACAATACTCAGGAAAGAAAATTTGTTGCACCTAACAGAAGGATTATGGCTCACCTTGGCGAGGTAGCAATACAAGAGGCATTCGACATCCCAGCACATCACTAGACCATCTACAAAACCAAGGAGGATGCCAAGAGACTTATGATAGCCATTCTTAATTTTGTGCCACAAATGTTAATAAGGCATGGCTGGAGAAGCCTAGACCATCCACAAAGAAGATGCCTAAGAAGGCACGCCAGATAGATTTTAAAGAGGATTATGGTGATATCATTTTGATGCTAAACAGGATAGTGGCAATCCACAAGGCGTACATTTTGAGACATGGATGTATTATTTTATAGATGAAATCACTTACAGCGTGAAGATGTTCAACTAGTCCCAAATGATAAGGGACAATCTTCACGATCAACTGACCAATTTGGAAAGGACCAAGTCTTTTCATATGAGCTCGTACATTGTCTATTTGTTGGCCAAAACATATAGATACTCAGGACTGATTTGCAAAGGCAAAGTTGGCAATGGGGAGAATGAACTCAAGTCTTATGATTGCTACCCACAACTTCAGCTAAGGGAGAAATCTCATTTTAGGCGGGTGCACAATGCTTTCCTAATATATATCACAAGAATACTTCAACGAGGAATGCACCAAAGGCTGAGTCACGAAGCAAAGAGTTTGATCAGTAGGTATGGTTCCTGGTTTATCCAGTTTCCAAATTTTGCATATGTCAGGATCCAGGGATTCACTAGAAATCCTTACAAGTTGCCTATTTATCCAACAACTTGGATGATTTTTCTTGAAGTCCTAAGGAAGCTAGAAGAGTACCAGAACATCCAGAGGCCAAGTAAGAAGGCCGCTATTACTTTCCCATTCTTTATTAGGAATATGTTAGAGTCTTGTCTGTCGGCACAAGCAGTTGAGAGTGCCAAGCTAGAAATCTAGTGGTATCCATTCATAGCCTATAAGTCTAGGGCCAATTTTGACCTGCATCATCATATTCAGATCGTGGATGGGAGAAGATACAAACACAAAGTAGAATTGGAGGACTTCTAGCTAAAGGTCATTGATGAGTATGAAGTCAGGAGAAAATTATAGTCTAGAGTGCCAGTGGACTTTATGAGGGCAACCGAACTTTGTCGGGTGCTCGATTAGTTACAGGATGATGGAAATTATGTCTAGCCTAGCTTTGATGAGAGATGACCTCTTCCTTCTATGAAGTGGTCAGAGCCTAAGCAGTCAGATTTGGCAACATTGATGAGGCCAGTGATTAAGTACTCTCAATGGTGGGCCGACCATCAAGTCCAGGAGTTGAGGCAGAAAAGAATAACGCTCGCGTATGATTTACTGAGTGAGACAGAGTCATACTCCTCCAATGTCGGCGCATCCCATCATGATGATTTAGTTGAGATTGGTGAGAAGAGGAAAGAATTAATTACAAGCTTAGAACCCACTCCAAAGCGATAGAAGATGGAGCCATCTTGTTTCGCGGCATCTAGAAATATTGATGAGTTGGTGGCTACCGTAGATGAATCCTTGGCTGAAATGATGAGACCTTCTGAAGTTCAGGAAAAGGATAATGAACCGATCTAGTTGGATGACAATGAGCCCCCATCTCCTACAGGCACATAAGTATTGGGTTCGGATAATGAAATGGAAGTCCAAAATGATGACTTCGAAGAGGGAATGATTTATGCTCTCAGAGGAGTCTTGGATATTCCAAATGAAGGGAACGTTGAGGAGGAGGAAAGTATCGAGTAGCCTACCATTCCAAATTGGCTGAAGGAGAGGATGAAAATTCAGGCACCAGTTGAGGTCCAAGAAGAAGATGATACTACAAATTTCTTGGCAAGGTTGGAACAAGTTGTTACTAAGAAACCTACTAAGAAATTTTCCACCATTCAGAGAGACGAAGCTGGCGGCCGTTCCATACATATCGCAGTACCAACAATGGATAAAGCACAAGATAACATCACTCCCCAGGAATACGCCATAACCACTATCGACCTTGGCCCAACAATAAAAGGCCAAGAAGTGGAAGAACTAGACAATTTTGTCTTAACTATCAAGGCGAGATTGGAAAAGGAAGTGGCGAAAAAGGAGTACAAAAGGGAGGTCGAGCACCTGAAGGAGTATATACGACATCTAGCTCAACCACTCAATCAAGATGATGCAGTAGCTCCTCCTCTTCTTAATTCGTCACAGGAGATGGCCAAGGATGTGGAAGAAGGGATGGTCATAGCCAAAGAGGCCAAAGACTAGATGGTAAGCAAGGGCATGGAAGCAGCTTTGTTCATGGAAAGATTGACGCTTTCCTACGGATAGACTTCTTCTTTCCTTTCCAGATTGGTTGACATAGCAGAAACTTGGGACAACCTCCCAGATATTCAAGAGAGGCTCATTCTATGCCTCAAAGTATTGAAGGGCATTCCAAAGGAAGAATTGTTTGAGGGAAAGGTGATTGCTGTGGGAGCAATTTATGATTTTCATCATTGGTTTTGGGCAGTGACAATACGGAGAGAGGTTCTGGAGAAGGAAAAGGAAAATGGGCTCAGAGTTGAGGAGCAAGTTAAAGAAATCTAGGGGAAGATTTATATGATAGTTGTAGATGTGTTTGACAAAGAGATTGTCTGGGAAAACGACATGCAGTTGGAGAGGTTGAAGCATAAGGTTCAGGAAGTTTTCTTCTCTACTATCGGACCAATTCTGAGACAAGATTTCACAAAAGTGGCGAACCTCTTGTCCATCCAAGATGATTTTGTGAGACAGGAACCGGATTGGGAGAACACCTTTGCCAAATGTGTTGAGGATTTGGACGAGCTTGAATTCAGGATAAGCATGTTGCCGCTAGTCACAATGGAGGAAGTCGTCATGATCGTGTCCAGATTCGTCGAGCACAATGTTGCCCAACAAGATAGGGACGCCTTCCCTTGAAGATAGCTCCAACTGCCACCTCACTGCTTGTTTACTGGTTGTTAACTGATGTTATTTTGGGAAACCCTAATTAGGGTTGAGTTGTATTAATCTTGGTCGTTGATGTTGTTTTAATCTTGGCATTTCATTTGATCTTGAAAACTCTATTTAAACTTGTGATCTCTCATTTTCATTTGTGTGGAGACAGTGTATGAAATTGTTGCATTAGACTATTTCCAATAATAAAAGCTCTTATGCATGATTTTCTTTGAACCACTTTTATTGTCAAGTAGTGAGCAAGGTTGCATAACTTCTTCTACCATAGATTCGAATTAGATTACAATTAAGTAGAATTTTCTTTGAATGTTTTGTTAAGTGAATGCGAGATTGATCGTATAGATTAAATGGTGAAATATTGCTCATACTTTCTTCGGATGGATGATTTTCATTCGATGCATAAAGTTACCCTAAGCTTGTGATTGTGGATGCTTAACTTTGGTCTTATTCAAGCTTGAAAATTATAATCACACCCTTTGAAGATTGCACCCACTTTGCGTAGTTGTCCCAGGGAAGCGAAACAAAGCATGGTTATTCATTTCATCTGATCTTTACTGTCTCTTGAATTCCTAGGTGTATATTGAGCTTATCCACATGTCATGACCTGACGAAACAAACCTTGGAGTCGCCATATGATCTTCTCGCAATCTTAGCATACACGGTGACTTTGTTAATGAGAAGATAAAGTGTCTTTGAATTAGATTACTGTTACCCATTTCTCACCCATTGGTTCAAAAGGGTAGGATTTATTTTAAACTGAGGAAGATAAGGTACATTTTATTATCCTTCTTCATCACATTTGAATGTATAAATGAAAAATCTGAAAAGATTACAACTACAGGCCATTACATTCATACATATGCATGTAATAGAGAAGATTCACATATTTCTAAAAATGTAATCTTTATTGAATGTGATAAGATACATGTGTCTCACCCAGCAAGCCGTGAGACTGACTTTTCCTTTATACAAATAAAGATAAATCAATACATGAATAAATGAAGGAAAATAAATGTGCATGTAGAAGGGATGACCAGTCATTGCATGAATGACTGGTTGGTGTTTGTCTCACTTCCGTGTTGTCCTCATTGCTTGTCCTTCCTAGTTTTTCATGTGCTCCTATCCCTACAACAGTCAAGCAATGTGTTAGAGTTATACTCTAAGCAATGATGAAAGGTCATAACCATACATGATCATTTATATCATCCACCTATGCATGTATTAACTTATCTCCATGTGCATCAAAGATCAATGAATGCCTTAGGTGTCTAAGAAAACCATTTGGTCAACGTACACACAAAAGACAATCATTTTTTCTAACTTGTTTGTTCCATGTGCAGTTACAAGTGCAGTTATTTTCAGATCAAATGAGTGGAGATAAATGTGACTCCCATAAGGGTTGAGCCGAGCTCATAGTAATGGTATACAAGTTTGAATAATATCAGTGTTGTAAGATAATTTTACTTTCAGATTGCATTGCAAATTCAAGTGAGTAGTGATCTAAGCTTCAATTAAGTCATCATCCAAAGATAATCAAAAGAAATACTATTATGCCAATCTTTTTGTTATTCAAGGAGAATAATCATTTGGGATACAAATATAATTCATGACTGCCATAAACAATAAATAAAAGTAACAATGGCAGTATTTCTTATGCCCATAATGAGTCAAAGGAGCAACAATTGAAGAATAAATACTGTGAATTTTGTTACAAAAATCATGTTTTTATCACTTTTCCTTGTTGGTAAGAAATGACAGAGATGGTTAAGCAGTAAGAGTGATGTTTGAAAAGAAGAGTTTGAAAATTTGGAGCAGTCAAGGAAGTTTTTGTAACACCAATATGATAGAGAAAGCCAAAATTCAACATGACTGCCCTGAGGCCCAAAACATAATCCATTGGGAATAGCATAACAATGAAGATTCAGGCAAGAGGTCTTTGACAGTAGCAAGTTACACTGTTGTGTTCAATATTAAAGTAACAATGCCATATACTACAACAACAAAGGCTTCGACAACTAGGTATAAAGGTCAAGCAGCAGCTATAAGTAGTTCATTTATTGATTGGTTGAGGCTTTGTTCTCATACATTGTAAATATGGGAATAATTATCCATAGTAACAGCTAGTGATGCATGAAAAGCCAATCATTGAAGAGTGTTTTAGCGCAGGAATATAGTTACATGTGAAATTGGAGAAGGGGTTTATCATTCACAATAGTGAATTTGCTCATCTAATCAAATAATACAACCAAAGACATTTATGACATGATGCTCAAAAAAATTACAATGCATACAAGGTAGTAATCTACAGGAGTTTATGATTATGTGAATTAGATAGTTTCAATTTAAGAATTGATGCTTGATCAATAGTATTGCTGAGTGAGAGGCCAAGAACAGTGATCTATCATGTCAAAGAGCTATAATTTCCACAGTCAATAGCTATCTTTGAGTGCACAAGGAAAGAATATCAAGGCTCAGCCTTTATTGAGCAGATTTAAGGAAAAAACCATGAGTAGCTGAAGTAAACAAGTTCCACGTTGTACAACGATATTAAATCATTTAGAAAGGTAACATTCTGTTTGTAAACAGTCAAATTCTCAACCATGAATGATTCAAGAAGTCTATAGAGAAAAATGCACTGAAAGCTTCAAATGTCTGTAACAAATGTATATGGCTGTGGCCCTAGTAATTAAAAGTGCTCGTATATCTTTGCATAGGAAAACACTTTATATAAAACATGTTAATATTATTTACAAATAGAACTTGAATGTAGCATTTTTATTTGCAAATCTTGATGAAAGCAATTAAAAGACAAATAGAGAGCTTACTCACAGGCCTGGTGTTTGAAATACTTTCAAAAATGCCATATTCAAGCTTTCAAAACTCCATACAGAGGCATATATGGCCGTCGAAAGCACATAAAAGAACACAGAGGAATGGAATGAGTGAGGAAAAAATAAGAAAGAAATGCAGAAGCCACGGCCTCAAAGGCCAAAAATTTTATAACAGCCTTCAAAATACACAGGAATCTCCTAAAATTGAAGACAGAATTAGACTTACCATGCTTCATATCTCCAGAGTCTGCAAAGAATCTGCAAAGAATGGTGAGATTTCCAAGCTCAAGGCCGATTAGGGTTTGCTGGTGGTGATTGAGCTTCAACTAGAAGTCTCAAAATGAATGAATAACTTTCATTCTTTTGTCTTTCATTTAGGGTTTGATACCCTAATGCAAATGACGATGGAATGGCATGCTAGCCATTATTTTTATAAAATGCAATATGAACCATTAGGACATAAAACCTTTTGTTTTATGCTTTAAAACCTTTATTTTCTCCTTCTATATGCCACATCAAAAGTCTTTAAGACTTTTCAGCATGTTGACTTCCTTTTAGAGTCGAATGATTGATATTATTATATCTTGCATAAAATGTAAAATCCACTTTAGTGATATGATATAAATCACTCAAAGTGTGATATTCTTAGTTGTAAAATTAAAGGGGTCGCTCATGTATGCCATTGAAGAGAAAAGATAGATCTTAGTTTATGACTCGGAGAGCATTTAGGAAAGTTGAGATTTAGTTTACAAACACTTGGAGCATATATAGGAGTGTCTAATTATTTTTGAGGTAAGATTGGAGCATCTTAGGAGGTTGGATTCAGTTTGCCAACATATGGAGAACTTTCAGGAGCTTTTATTTGCCTTGATGAGGAGTTGAGAGTATCTTGGAGGTGTTTTTATGATGGATTTGTGGTTTGATAAGATCAACTTGACTTTTTCAACCATGGAGAGTTATTTTGGTAATGATTTAGGTCCTAAATTTTTGGCTTTATGGGTGCTTACGAAAATGAGGTTTTCTAGAACCTTATTTTGTGGAGCAACTCAGGAGTTTGGCTACTTAGCTATATTGTAATTTTCATTTTTTGAGTCAGTTCTGGATATGTAGATAGAGACTTTGTGACTTTGAGAGTCCCTTGCCATATTTTTGCAGGTTTTGTAACTCATTTGGAGCATAATATATAGAGTTTACCTTGGCCACTGATGATGATTCAAATTACCTTCTTTTTCTTGCAAAGTGTTGTGCATTTTTAGGTTAATGATCAAGTTATTTTGTGAATTTCTTCTATTTCCTTATAGCTTTATCTCTTGTTTGCATGCCTTCCTTTGCAAAAATAGCATTATACAGGTTACAAACTGTGTTTACAGAATTGCACATGAATTTTAATTTGTGGAAATTACTTTCCTTCTTGAAAATGTGTGTAAATCAAACTTGTTTGTGAAAAACTTATGCATAACTTACAGAAACTCGATGTGTAATCTCATGTTCATCATTAATATTCAAGTGAAATTTGAAGTATCCCATATGTAGCTCTTATCAATTCGGTGTATCACCCTTTCCATTTCATATTTTCAGTATTTTTTGTTTTATACAGCCATATTCTTACCCTTTCCCATCAGGTCTGTAGTTTAGGTGATATTACCAGTTAGGAACTAGCCTAGAACCCAGAGGTTTCACTTCATTTCAAGTGTCCCACATAGAAGTGAATCCAATGTTTTACCAAAATTGCTTAAACTTGTGTAGTTCATAATCGAGTGCAAATTTTGGTAACAAACAATTACAATTAAGTAGAATTTGCTTTGAATGTTTTGTTAAGTGAATGCGAGATTGATCGTATAGATGAAATGCTGAAATATTGCTCATACTTTCTTTGAATGGATGATTTTCATTCGATGCTTAAAGTTAGCCTGAGCTTGTGATTTAACTTCGATCTTATTCGAGGCTTGAAAATTATAATCACACCCTTTGAAGATTGCACCCACTTTGCGTAGTTGTTCCAGGGAGGCGAAACAAAGCATGGTTATTCATTTCATCTGATCTTTACTATCTCTCGAATTCCTAGGCATAGACTAGATCCTCTAAACCCTTATCTTTTTGCCTTTTTTTTAAGATCCAAACTGAAAGTCCCAACGAAGAAGCCTTTAATGATGAATCCGTCTAAGTCCCTTTGTGTATTACCAACAAATCACAACGCCCATTGAGCTTATCCACATGTCATGACCTGATGAAAGAAACCTTGGAGTCGCCATATGATCTTCTCGCAATCTTAGTATAAGCGGTGACTTTGTTCAAGAGAGGATAAAGTGTCTTTGGACATTTTATTTTGTGTGTTCAGTGGATGATAAAATGTACACCAACAGTACTCATAATTGAATGAAATATATTCTTAGATTTAAAAAACAACAAATAATGTGATGCCACATTAATAGAATTAGGGTTCAATTAGGGTTAGATTTAGGACTAGGTTGGGGTTTAATTAGGGTTAGGAGCCTAGGGTTTTACTTATGGTTATAGTTAGGGTTAAGGTTTAATTATAGTTAGGTTTGAATTAACATTCAATTAGGGTTAGGGTTCAGGTAGACTTAGGGTTATGATTATTATAATTCTAAATTCATCAAAATTATACTTAGAGTTAGAATTAAGGTTCACTAGGGTAAGAGTGAAGCTTAAGATTAGGATTAGAATTAGAGTTACAAGTGGAGTTAAAATTATAGTTATAACTACAATTAGTGCTAGGGGTAGAGTTAAGTCTAAAATTAGGCTTAGGTTTAGTGTCAAGGTCATAATAAAATTAGAATTAGATTGAGGTTACAATAAGGGCTAGAATTAGGGTTACTTATGGTTAAGGATTGTGTTGGTGTTACAATTCGGGCTAGGGTTCAATTGGGGTTAGGGCTATTGTAAATAAGTATGGTTGGGATTCAATAATGATTATAGTTAGGTTTGGGGTCAGGATATAATTAGGGTTAGGGTTCAATTAGAATTAGAGTTTAATTAGGATTACAGTTCAATTATGGTTAGGGTTAAGGTTCTACAATAAAGATTAGGCTTAGAGTTGGGATTCAATTAGGGTCAATATTAAGGTTTAATTAAGGTGAGGGTTACAGTTCTACAAAAAATCTTAGGGTTAAATTTAGGGTTATGATTGGGGTTCAAAAAGGGTTAGGGTCATGGTTAGCGCTCGATGACAATTAGGATTAGGGTTCAATTACGATTATGATTCAATTAAGATTCAATTAGGTTTAGGGTTCATTTGGCATAAAGGGTTAGTGTTAAGGTGAGGATTTAATTAGGGTTTATAGTTAAGATTAGAGTTCAATTAACGTAAGGGTTTAATTAGTGTTAGGGTATAAATAAGGTTACGATTAGAGTTTAATTTTGGGTTTAGAGTTTAATTATGATTATTAGTTAGGCTTCATTTACAATTCAATTTGGGTTAAGGTTTCATAAGGGTTAGGATCCAATTAGGGACAAGGTTAGGATTTAATTATGGTTAAATTTTAATTAAGGTTAGGTTAGTTTTCACTTAGGGTTAGGTTTAGGGTTCAATTAAGGTTCAAGTTGGGTTAGGTTTCTACAATAAAGCTTGAGATAAGGGTTATGGTTGGGGTTCAAATAGAGTTAGGGTTAGGGTTAAAGTTATCATAAGCCTAACCCTAGCCTTACCTTAATCCTAATCATAATCCTAACCCTTACTATAATTTTATATCTAATTGTAACAGGTTTGTGCAAGATCATGGGGGTTCAAAAAGTAAAGATGTGAAAAAAAGGCATTTTTAACATGCCCAAAAATGCAAAATTTCCGCCTTTAACTTTTTCCATGCTTGGGTACAATATCCGTTTTGGTTCAAGTAATACCAAACCGAAATGGATATCTATTAGAAACGGATATCCATTTAGTTTAAGTCAGAATTTTTAATTTCATTGGGTCCAAGGCCGACCAATTTTTTTATTTTATATATTATAATATTTTTTTAATATATTTATCATATACAACATTAAATTAAAAATCATTATAATAATATTTTTTTTTAAACATTATTATAATATTTGTTAATTTAATATTATATAATAATATATATTATATAATATTATATTATTATAAAATATTATATTATAATATATATTATATTATATTATTTATAATATATATTATATTATAATTAATATAATATATATTATATTATATTATTTATAATATATATTATATTATATAATAATATAATATAATATATATTATATAATAATATAATATAATTTATTTATTTTGATAGATTAAGTGTTGCATCAGGCAACTCCGTAGTATTATATATATAATGAGAAATTTTACATTTTAACAAAGTTTTTTGACCAGAGGCCAATCCCAATTGCTAATTACAATTCCCGATATCATTATCATATCTTATACCAACTATATGCAAACCCATCTATCCCTGTTCTAGCTGTAACAAAATGCCAAATCCCTGCAATTACAACTTTATGTGTAGTTTGGACTAGACAAAATGCCAGATCACCTTAATTACTACTTTATCCTTGCTCTTTTTTATACAAAATGCCAGACAAGACCATCTACATACTGGTCTGAGCAATTAAAAATGAACTTTAAACACTATTTGAAGAAGTTTTCATTCTTCCTCTGCTTCCTCATTCGAATCCTCACCCGACTCCAGTTCAGCTTCCACCAACCAACGATTCCATGCTTTAGCATATTCCTTCATAGGGAATTTGGTGCAACAGCCATGATGGAGCTTAGAGGATGCCTCATTTTTTGGATATGTCCCTTACTCCATCCAAATGTGCCCCTATTTGAAGACCCAAACATAAATGTCCTCTTGCAGGTTCAAAACCAAGCCCTCATATGTGATATACCTCCACAGCCAACCCAATACACCTAAATGAAAGCTCCCAACTAGAAGCTACAAGAATTTGAGGTGTCTATGAGCAAGCCCCATTCGTTTTTCTAGGGTTGCAGGCTCAAATGAGTGAATCATAGGTACCCTAGGCGGAGCCCTACCATTAATATCGAGAAGTCCATAATGCCTTCTAAATCGTATCTCATGTTTGAAAATCGGATTAATATCCCCTCATTATGGATTTTCCAACTTTGAATGACCTTTCCTTTTAATGATTAGCTCTGTATTTAAATTTATTTGTTGTTTTATCCCCTTTATTCCAATCTTCCTTAATCCTAATTTATCCTTTCAACTTATGTGTACCTTAGATTGACCGCTTCCTTTTATAACCTGTCTACATATTCATTTCCCTGCCTGTATATATGTGAGATTTTGTATTATGTGGCTTTATCCAATTTTTCTTTGATTGCTATAAGCCATCTATTTATCTTCCAACACTGGACCTCATTTCGCATAATCGCATTTATTGTTAGTAAGGAGTCTCCTTCCAGGGGAATTCTATTTAAATTTTGAATTTCAAGGCCTAAGTCTAATCCCATTAGAGCAACTCTGAATTATGTTGTATTGTTGGTGGAAGTTCCTATAAACTCTATCTTTTCTCCTATTACTTCTCCTTTATGGTTTCTTACTACACAGCCAATTTTGCTAGGCCTGGCATTGTCATAGGATGCCCCATCAAAATTCATTTTAATCCATCCCTCTTCTAGGGCAATCCACTTGCTCTGCTTTCTTAATTCTGATTTCCTTCTTGTCTCTTCCGTATTTTGCATAGGGGGTATTTTGAGTCCTTCGAATCTTTTCATTATTTTCTCATCCCAATTGGTAAATGAACGTTTTTGTATTCTCTTTTGGGAAGCTACTTTGTTCACTAGCTCAACTATTTGAGTTTCTATTTTCTTGATCAAAGTTTCCTAGTTCATTTCCTTTCCTTGAAATACCCTCCTATTTCTCTCTTTCCATATCTCCCACATGATTATTGATGGGGATATGCACCAGAGGCTTGAGAATAGTTCTTTTTATTTCTTATTTGGCCACATCTTTAGCCAAGTCAAGATATCTTGGGGGATAGGGCATTGAAATTCTAGTTTGCTCATAATCCATTTCCAACAATTTTGCACCATCTCACATTGTAGTAGTAGGTGGTCCACACTTTCCTCATTGTTTCTACAAAGCTCACATCTTTCAAGGCCTTGGATGTCAAATTTCTTCAGATTTTCTATTGTAAGAATCCTTTTTTGAGCTACCAACCAACCATATACTTCTACTTTTGGGAGAAATTTTTTATCCCAAAAGAGATGGGTCAGTCAATCTTCTTTTGATAAGGAATTCTCCTTGAGATGATATCCCAATTTCACATTGTAGTTTCCTGATATGGAACTACACGACTTGATAACATATGTTTCTTCTCTGGGAGTGAATTGTCTTTCTTTCAATAGTCTCCATAATTCCCTTTTCTAATCCTTAGGCACTTCCAATTCCTCAAAGGATTTCCATTCCCATTTCATACTTTCCCCATTTCTAGTCTTTAACCCATATTTTTCTACCTCTATTCCCCATTTCCTTTCTATTTCCTCAATTTCTTGTAGACTTTGATTGAGTGCCAGTACCGAGAGACCTTCCGATGAATCTTCCCAAAAGGATGCCTCGTTGCCATCTCTAATTTCCCAAGACACATGTTTGGTTATAATGTCCTTGCATTCCAGCATGAAGTTCCAAATAACTAATCCTCTTGGGGGGTCCTTTGCTGTGATTATTCTAGTTGGGTCCAGGGAGTCTAAATATTTTCTTTGTAGGATCCTAGCCCATTATTTATTTTCTTTAGTATACATTCCCCAAACTAACTTGGCCCCCATGGCCAAGTTCATTGTTATTAATTGTTTGATTCTAGTTCCTCCAACTTCTTTAGGCTTTGCTATTTGATCCCATGCTACCAGCGGAAGCTTATTGTAATCTTTTGCCCCATATCAAAAGAATTTGGAAAATATTCTCATCGGGTCATTCTCAACTGCCACTGGGAATTTCATACATGCCATAGAGTATATTGGCAATGAGGAGAGGACAACCTTGAGCATAACAATTCTTCCAGCCAATGAAAGCCATTTCCCTTTCTAGTTTTCCAATTTCTTCTTACATGATCTAATGAGGTCTTCCCAGTATGAGATTTTATTTAATTCTCTGAAGAGAGGCATCCCCAAGAATCTACCTAGGAAGTTTACTATTCTTAGGCCCGAGATACTATTCTTAGGCCCGAGATTCTTGCTATGTCGTTTTGGAGGGTGATGTTAGTGTTTATAAAATACACCCCAAATTTTTCCCAATTAATTCTTTTCCCTGATGCTTTGTTGTATTCTTCCAATGTGGCTTTTATGTCTCTCGCCTCTTTCCTTGTGGCTTCTCCAAACATAATTGTATCATCGACAAATTGTTGATGTGTCACATTTTATATTCCTGTTGTAATCTTTATCCCTGTCCATTTTCTGTTCTCCCTATGTTGGATGATGCTTCTTCCTAGTGCTTCTTCCATTATAATAAATAGAAAAGGGGAGAGAGGATCCCCCTGTCGAATACCTTTGCTAGTTGCAAAGAAACCTTTTGCTTCTCCGTTGACAAGTACTAAGAATTTGAAATTTCAATGCAGGCCTTAATCCACTCTATCCACTCATTGCAGAAGCTAAATTTCCTTAGGACTTCCAATAGGAAAGACCTATCCACCAAGTCATAGGCTTTCATTACATCAAGTTTAATGATCATGTTGGGTTGTTTAGTCATTCTTGACGTATGTATGGCGTAATGCGCTATGATGATCCCTTCCACTATGGATCGGCCAAGAGCAAAGCCACTCTGCTCTTCTGAAATAATGTCTTTCAGTAAGGGCTTGAGCCTGTTTGATATTTCCTTTCTGATTACTTTATACGTTGTGTTGCAAAGGGATATTGGTCTATAGTGCTTCATAGTTTTTGTATTCTTCTTTTTGGGAATTAATGCCAAAAAGGTGTGGTTGATTGCTCCCAGTCTAGAAGTTTTCTTCCTTGATTCTTCTACAGCTTTATGTAAGTCCTCACCAATTATGTCCCAGAAAATCTGAATTTAAAAGAAAGTTGGGAATCCATCTGGGCCAAGAGCCTTGTTTGGATGCAATTGAAATGTGGTTGTTTTGAATTCTTCCATTGAAATTGGTCTATTTAACTGTGAGTTCATTTCTTAACTCACCACTTTGGGTATGCTATTTAAAATTCTTCTTATGCTTTCCTCATTACTTTCGCTTGGTCTGTTCATGAGTTCTTCAAAGTATCCAACCGCTTCATTTGCCACTTCCTCCTAATTTTGGGTGATGGTCCCATCTTCTTTAGTTAATTCATTTATTCTATTCCTAATTCTATTAGCATTGGTTGATTTGTGGAAGAATTTTATATTCCTGTCTCCTTCTTGGAGCCACATTTCCCTAAATAGTTGCTTCCAATGACACTCGTCTCTGGCCAATACTTCTGCTAAGGCTACTTTGAGTTCTTTTTCTTTACTAAATTTTGTTTGGGTCATTCCCCCTCTGGCGACTTGCTCATTCAATTCCTCGAGCTCATTCTCTATTCATCCTCTTTCCTCATTTTATGTTCTTAAAGTGCTCTACATTCCATAGTTTGGTCTTATTCTTTACATTTTTTATTTTTTGACTTAATAGAAATAGTTTGTTTTTCCCCCTAGAGGGAACCTGATTCCACCATTGCTAGATTTTACCTTGGAGTGATTTATCTCTTAGCCACATCTTTTCAAATCTGAAGGGGTTTTTCCTAGTTCTTGAATCTGATATAAAATCTAATGCAATTGGGAGGTGGTCTAATCTACTGAGGGGTAAGATGGATGCATCATAGCCCTCTTCCCAAGTACTTCATTCATTATTAAATAGAAACATGTCTAGTCATTCTGCAATATTAGTGAATCCCTCTCTTCTATTGGTCCAAGTGTAAAGCCCATTCTTGGTGGGAATATCTCTCAAGATGTTATAATCAATGAAGTTTTGGAAGTCCTTCTGCACTTGAGTAAGGGCTTGAATTCCCCCACTTTTCTCTTTGTTATCCACTGTTGCATTGAAGTCTCCTCCCAATATGATATTTTCTTTCTTCTTGATTTACATCTAGTTTGTTAGATTTCTCCATAGGTTTCTCTTACCTATTGTGTCAATTGGACCATACACACTGATCAGGATGAAGGCCTCTCTTTTTTCTATCCACTTTACTTTGATAGCTTTCCAGTTATTTTAGTTGTGTATTATTTCTCCATCTATGTTTATTGGATTCCATAAAAACCCCAGTCCTCCAAAAGCTCTTGTAGCTTCCACAACTTCCCCTTTTCATTGCCTCCAATTATTGATTCTTCTCATTCCTTCTTCCTTTTTTCATTTAGTCTCTTGCAAGATAACAGTATTAGAATTGCTTTGTTCTATTTGGAGCTTAATTCGATGCTACTTTTCAGGGGCATTGCAACCCTTGACATTCCACAAGAGGATCCTCATTAGCCCTCTAGAGTGAGCACTTTTTTTCCCGCTCCTGAGTGCCTTATCATTTGTTATTTTTAGTTTCCCTTTAGCCATGGCAGCAACTTCCAATCTCTATTTGATTGTTCTAGGTCCTCTTTTTCCCTTCTTCCCATAATTTGGTTTGTTGATTTCTAAGTTGGTTTGTTTTATGGTTCTTTCTTCCATTAGTTTTAATTCCTCAGACTCAACCTCTGCTCCCCTTCTGAATCTACATTTTCCATTTGGTTTCCTTCCTTTTGTTTTGATTCTTGATCATTTCCCATTTTACTCTTAGGGAGGCCAGACTTTTTTGTGTTTTCATGGTCTCTACAGTGCAGGTCCATTTGTATTTATGTGAAAGGAATTATGGCTAATGCATTGACTTGCTCCCTTATTTCATCAATTTCTAGTGTTTCTTTCTTTTCTTACACATTGCTTGTGTTAGTTTCCTTGGGAGAGTGATTATTTCCTTTGTCCATTTCCTTTTCCTGATTTCCCTTTGCTTCTTCTTCTGTCTTGTCTTGCTCCCATTCCTCTGATAGGGTCGGGGTATCTCTAGGACTGTTTCTGATTGTCTCTATTGTGTTTTTGGTTCTTTTTGGATGCTCTTCCTCCCTTGTTTGTTTTGGATTCCCTCATCCTTGACTCCCTCCTTTTTTAGGTTTTTGGATGAGATTTTTCATGGTGTTCTTTTTATTCCATTCTCCGCATTATGATCTTAGATGTCCCTTGGATTTGCAATTTAGACAAAGTTTTAGGTCCTTTTCCAATTCCACCATATGTTTCCATTCTCCCAAGTTGGTTTTTAGTTTTATAACTATTGGTATTTCCATTCCCTTCCTCTTGCATATCTACATTCTAAAGTAAATTCCATGCTCCCTATCCACCTTTCCCATTTCTATGACGATGACTACCCCTAGTTGACTCCCTATTTCCTCTAGAGTTTTGTTTTCCCAGAATTATAAGGGTAAACCATACATGTGGATCTAGTAGGGTTTTCTTTTTGTGTTTTGTTCCATTGGCTGAAAAAAGGGTTTCCATTCCTCACAATTCAAAAGCTCCCCCCCATCCTATAAGGGCCACCACTGAGGATTTGTTCCTTGGCACGGGTTGACGGGCGTAAAATTAGTGAGTGCCCACTGGCAATTGGGATGATCTCAGCTTTGATTTCCCATTTTTATTCACACCATGATCACAATTTATGTAATCCATCCAGCCCCCCTCCCAGTTTGCATATATCCCTAATTTTTTGAGATTTTTCGATTTGGCTTCTATGTGACTCATTTAAAGGAAAGAGGAGGGGAAAGTCTTTATTCAACATACCTTTTTGCATCGTTGTTTTCTCCTTTGGCCTCCATTCCATTTTGGTGCGAGCTATTGCTAGATTCCATTTCCACCAATTCTTGGAGAGATCTGCTTTTTTTTTCCTTAAACGCCCATACCTGTGGTTTTCATGTTCATGTTTCCTTCCATATCCTCTCCTTCCTAAGCAAAATTCTCTTCTTTTGTTGTAGTCGGTTGACCCCTGCCAAAACTTTTGGTTCCAATTCAAATTTTGGTTGGTTCCATAGCCCTCTCCTTTCTAAGTAGGCACATATGCAACTGTTTTATCCTTCCTTGATTCATTCTGCTTTGCATGCCCATTTCTACTGTCTTTACTTGGTATCAACCACTCTTTGTCCACTTCATTGGCCCATGAACCAATTTCTTTGCTCAATTCTGGAAATTCAATCCTCGGCGGTAGTGCATTAGGTCAATTTTCATCTACCCAAGCATTGTTGTGGTAAACTAGTTGTGGGATCCATGAATATCCTCCCTCTATTTTGATCCCTCTATGGTTTTTACTTTTGTGTTCTGTACCTCCATCCTCCCAATTTTCCACCTGGGTTCTTAGTGCAGCCAAATTCACCTCTGAAATTTTGCTACTATTTGCCATCCCTATTTTTTATTACTCTACCTTTATTTTATTTTATCTCTATTGTGACAGCCAATTTGCAGAGTGGATTTGAGGAGGATGGAATGTGTATAACTAAAGATCCATTTATTCGATTAGAATATAATATATATTATACATAATATACAATGTATATTATATTATAATATAATATATATTATACATAATATATAATGTATAATATAATATATATATTATATATTATATTTTTGTATTATACATTTGGAAAAAACACTACCAATTAATATATGGTCTAGTCCCCAAATAGGAAACGAATATATATGTTTTAAAACGTCCATATCCATTTCTTGTGTTATAAATTAAAAAAAACCCGAGAGCTCATATTATATAATATTATATTATTATAATATATAATATATTATATTATTTATAATATATATATATATTATATATATATATATTATAATTAATATAATATATATTATACATAAGATAATGTATATATTTTTTTTTCTTGAGCAATTGTAGAGATTATCTTGTGAATCAACACTCTCATCAAAGCTTTTGTAACATGGATAATGCATAGAACTAATAAATCCACATCGACAAACTACTAAGTGGGTAATGGCGGAGCGGTGGAGAAACAAGGGTTTTCACAGGCACCAGGGTTTTTTCTATGAGGGGAGCCAAGCCCGATGGTCTTTCAATAGGAGACAAAGAGGAGATATCAGCATTGCAGGGAGGCAAAATGGATCCACAAAGGCTTGGCAGGCTTCGGGTAAACAGTTTTTTAGTTATGGTGGTTCTGGGAGTAGTTCCTATCAGAGCATGGGAGGAAAGGTGTGTGGTGAAAGGTTTCGCACAATGTACCAGAAGGGGCGAGTGGATTTTAGATCGCTGGAAAAGAAATTCTGGCGCCCAAAAATCCAGCCTGAGAAGGGTGAGTCAAGTCAGTCCCAAAAAAAATTTTTGCACACAACAATGGTGACCCTTTTGATAGATAATAACGAATGGAATGACTCTGTTAGTACTTTCAAAGCGCGTGCTATTTTTGTTCGTTGGGGTGGTCATTGGCCAGCACTCTCCAAAATGAAAGAATGGTGTGATTCGAACTGGGGCAAAGGATGTGATGTAAAAACGCTGGAAAATGGCTTTTATCTGGTGGTGTGTCAAACAGATCGTGACAAAGAATGGATTCTAAGGAGCGGTCCCTTTTCCATGGATGGTCGAAGCCTATATATTTTGGACTGGACCCCAAATTTTGACCCGAATAAGGCAAAATCTGAGGAGTCGGAAGTTTGGGTTAGCCTAAAAAATCTACCGCAAGAATACTGGGATCAGGAAACCCTAAGAAATATTGGTAACAAACTGGGTCTTTTTGTAAGATCGGAAATAGCGGTGGAAAAAGCCGACTGTAGTATGTATCCTCGTGTTTGCATTCTTAGGCAGATAGTTCACCCCTTACCAAAAATGCTAGAGCTGAAATCGGGTGAAGGAATGTGGTGCCAGAATCTGGTAATAGAGGATTATAGCAAGTCGGGTGGAAATCTGGTAGTTCTTGAAGCAACAGGGGCTTTGGGATTGCGGACTGTAAAAGGAAAAGGGGCTGTCCAAGATCTACTTGCGGAGGAGGTGATTGCTCTAACAGAAGCTGTGGATGCTGAAAGATGGCGTGATTCTAAGGAATGGGGCTTTTTGGAAGCCCTATCGGAGAGGTCAAGTTATGGTTTTGAAAGACTTTCAGAGGAATGGGATCTGAGTATCAGTCAGGAAATTGCTTTGAATCACAATTGGGAATGCAGTCGGGATTCTTAGGAAAATTTTTCCTCGAATCTGAAGGTGTGTGTGTCCAACTCTTCTGAAGGGGGCCCAGAGTTGGAGTTAACCTTGACAACACCAAATAAAACCATAATGGTTTTATCCAATGTGCCAGTCCCAGAGAAAGAAAGGTTTTCAAAGTCTCACTCCTCAAAATTAGGGGATGAACCAAGGAAGAGTCAGGATCAGTTGTCTTTGAAAGGTAAAGGATTTGATAACATGGTTATTCAAGAATGTGTTTGTTCGCATCCCATTGAGTCCATAATCAACATGGAGCAGTTAAAGGAAGTGTCTCATGAGACTGGGGACTTCCAAAATGACTCAGACGGAATTTCTTTTAAAGACATCCCAATATCTCCTATTCGAAACCTAGATAGTGCCATTGAAGGGGTGAAAGACAGTGGGGGATCTCTGGAAAGATCAGGCTCTGGCTCAGACTCAGAAGAGGAAGAGGAAGAGGAAGATCTTCTGGGGTTTTCTGATCAAGTTGGGTTAGTAGAGAAAAGGTCGTTAGATCAAACTTCAGCCCAGCTCAAAAAAGTCAAGGTTGGTGAGAAGAGAAGACGTGGTCCAAAAACAAACAAGATGCTCCTTGAGTTAGCGGGGAATGCGGCAGGACAGAGTAAACTAAGATCGGGAAAAGACTATGCCTTTTCCCGGCAGCCATGAAAATCCTATCGTGGAATGTCAGGGGCTGCAATTCCCCTGACAAAATACGTTTGATCAAGCGGTGTTTTGATCAAACGAGACCGAGTATAGCTATGCTTCAAGAAACAAAAATTAAGGAACAAGATTTTGTTTGTTTTCTAAAATGTTTGAGCAGATGGAAAGGTTTCCTTTCCGGGGCCACAAGGGCTTCGGGCGGTCTTGGCCTTTTGTGGGATGAATCACTTGTAGATGTTAGAGTGGTAAGGCAAGATCGTAATTGGCAATGGGTTAGTGTGATTTCAAAACAGCTTGGTGCTTGTTTTGATATCCTCAACGTTTATGGCCCCACAGGTAATCAACAAAAATTTTAGTTATGGCAGGAGCTCTCTGTGATTTTGAACTCTAAAAAAGATAGGATTTTCCTTATTGGGGGTGATTTTAATGCCATCCTTCAGCCGTCCGATAAGATGGGCGGTGTCTGCTGGGCGAGTCAAAGTCAAAAGGATTTTAGTAATTTTGTCTTGCATAATGGGCTTCTAGAACTTCCATTCAGAAATGGGGCTTTCACTTGGACAAACAGGCGTAAGGGCTTTCTGAACATTGCCAAAAAATTGGATCGTTTCTTTTTAGATGGGGAATGGGAGGATCAGCACTGGTTATGTGAGGCGGAGGTAACCCCTGTTACAGGTTCGGATCACTATCCAATAAGCCTGAGAATTCAAGAGGATTCAAAACCGGCCCGCTGTCCTTTTAAATTTGAAGCAATGTGGCTATAGGTGGATGGATTTGAGGAGCTTATTGCAGATTGGTGGAAAAATGCCCCGGTAAGATCGGATCATAAAGCTTTTACCTTTGTTAAAAAACTTCAATTTTTGAAAGAACAGTTAAAAAAGTGGAATAGGGAGTCTTTTAAAAATATTTTTTCTGAGAAGTTAAGAATGGAGGAGGATTTAAAAGCTCTTCATGCTAGAGTGATTGAGAAAGGGATGTCAGAAGAAGACTTTGAACTTGAAAAAACTCTAAATAAAACCTATTCAGAGATACTTGCTCGTGAGGAGGTCTTTTGGAAACAAAAATCAAGGGAAACTTGGCTTCAAGAAGGGGACAGAAATACTAAGTTTTTTCATAATTATGTTAAGGTTCGAAGGAACAGTAATAAGATTTTTGAAATCAAGAATAGTGAAGGTGTTTCTCTGACTGAGGAGTCTCTTATAGCCAAAGAAGCTGTGCAGTTTTTCTCGGGTCTTTGCAAGGAAGACAGGGATCTGATAGATACAGATTGGGAGTTGCTGGAAAACTTACCAAAACTAGTATCCGCTGAACAGAATGTCATGCTAATGGAAAAGGTGTCTTTGAAAGAAGTTAAGAAAGCTGTTTTTGGGCTGGGGGTGACAAGGCTCCTGGACCGGATGGCTTCCCAACCCTTTTCTTCCAAAAATTTTAGAAAATTTTGGCTTAAGATTTATGGGAAGTGGTGGAAGAATCTAGGAGTAGGGGTTTTGTGTTAAAGGAGCTGAATAACACGTTTATTGCACTGGTCCCTAAAAGGAATGAACTGAAGACCTTTGAGGATTTTCACCCAATCTCCCTTTGTAACACCTTATACAAAATTATCTCCAAAGTGATAGCGAACAGATTGAAAAAGGTGTTACCTTCAGTAATCTCAGCAGAACAGAGTGGGTTTTCTCCAAACAAATCCATTTTTGAAGGTGTTATAGTTGTTCATGAGGCTATCCACTCGGTAAGGTTAGCGAAAGTGGAAAAATTTATGGTGAAACTTGATATCAGAAGGGCTTACGATGAGGTGAACAGGAGTTTCCTGTTAAAAGTCTTGCAAAGGTTTGGCTTTAGCAGTAGTTGGGTGGGTTGGATACAGAGTTGTATCAACACTCCCCGTTTCTCTGTCCTTTTAAATGGGAGTCCTCAAGGTTTTTTTGAGTCTAGTAAAGGTATCAGACAAGGAGACCCAATCTCCCCTTTTTTGTTTATTTTGTTGGCTGAATCTTTGGGAAGACTGATTATCAAGAAAAGAAATTGTGGGCAATGGAAAGGCATTGCTGTCGTGGATGGGTTAGATCCGATTACTCATCTTCAATTTGCTGATGACACTTTTCTTATGGGCGATGCCTCTTTTAGAGAGGCTCGGGTTATAAAAACTTCTCTTGATGCTTATGGGAAAGCATCTGGTCAATGTATTAATTGGCGTAAATCTGAAGTATTCTTTTTCCATGTTCCCATTGCAAAACAGGTGGAAATCTGTAGAATTTTAGGCATGCGTGTGGGTTCCCTTCCTAGTAAGTTTTTAGGTATCCCCCTGTTTGGGGGATCGAACAAAGCTGATATTTGGAAAGACTTAGTTGACAGCTGCTTAAATAGGATGAGTAGCTGGAAGAGCAAATGGTTAACTACTGCTGGGCGTTTACTCCTGTTAAAAAGTGTTATTTCTGCAATCCCTATTTTCTCTATGATGTGTTTGAAGATTCTGAAGAAGGTGGTGAAGTTAATTGGCCAGCGAATGCGTAAGTTCTTTTGGAATGGAGCTAATGAGTTTGATAAAATCCCTTTGCTTGCATGGGAAAAAATATGTAACCCTAAAGAGAAAGGAGGGGCTGGTCTGAGAAATTGGAATGTGATGAACGAAGCTTTAGGTGCAAAACTTGTATGGAGCATTTATACAAACCTGCATCTCTTATGGGTGAAAATTCTAAAGGCTAAGTATTTAGATTCAATGGAAGATATTCGGATTTTCACCATTCAAAATCTTGTAAAAGGATCGGCAATATGGAACTTCATTATGGAGTGTAGACCTGTGATTGTTGATCACCTTACTTGGCAAATAGGTAATGGTCAGCAAGCAAAATTCTGGGACGATTCTTGGAATGGACTCCCAATTCTGAAGGAAGCTGAAGGGGCTCAGGAGTTAAGGGAGTTTTTTCTCCAAAAATGGGGTGATAAAGTTTGTAACTATTTAGCACTCAAACAGGGACCTTTGGGGCTGGAATGGGTCTGGAAAGATGTTGATTGTGCTGAATTATCGGATGTTCAAATTCAGAAAATGAAGGACTTCCTGAAGGGACGTCAAATTCTCCTTTCTAATAGTGCGGATAGAGTGGTTTGGTGTGGTTCTCTAAACGGGAACTACTCAGTTAAATTAGGGTATCAACTCTTGGACTCTGGTATGGAGGAAGTCTTTTGGGCAAAAAATTTATGTTGGAGCAAGGACTGTTTACCCAAAGCTAGTATTTTTGCTTGGTTGGCAGTAAAGGGTCGAATACTCTCTGGGGAAAGAAGGAAGCGTTTGGGTTTTGCTGGGCCAACAAAGTGTGTCCTTTGTGATGAAGCTGAGGAATCAATTGACCACCTTCTTCTAGATTGTAAAATTGTTGTTTCATGTTGGGATGATCTCCGTCTTAAACTTGGGTGGCATGGCCCTTGGAAAAACTCATTAAAAGGTGTTTTTGAAGGGTGGCCGATGATCAAGGGTGCTTCTTTCTTCTCAAGTGTTTGGGTGGTAAGCCCATCTATAGTGATCTGGGAACTGTGGAAGGAACGGAATAGAAGAATTTTTGAGGATAAGGAGTCTATCCCAAGAATCAAAAACAGAATTGATTTAGCTATTACGGAAGTGGTAAATGCTGCGGCATCTCGTTCCCAACACCGGAAACTCTCATTTACAGGAGAAGATAGCAGAATTCAAAGAATGTGGCCGGGTCTCAAGATCCACTTCGGGAATATGAAAGTGGAGCATATTGCTTCTCAGGTTTCTCTGGAGAGGGTTGTTTGGGAGAAACCGAAGGAGGGCTGGTATAAGGCTAACTTTGATGGTGTAGCAAAAAGCAACCCTGGCCCTTCTGGTGCAGGGGCGATTATCCGAGATAGCCAGGGAAATTTATCAGCCTTTGGGGCTCGAAAGTTGGAAGCTGGTTCTAATAATGTGGCGGAGGCAAAAGCAGCCCTCCTGGCTGTTGAATTAGCACTCTTTTTGGGAATTAAAAACTTACATCTAGAAGTCGATTCTCAAATTATTGTTCAGGCAATTGTAAATGGGGGAGCTCTGGCTTGGCATTTACAAGTAATTGTTAGTGCCATTTTAAATGCTTTAAAATCCTTTGATCACTTTGAAATTAGTCATATTCGGCGTTCGGGTAATTGTGAAACTGACGCTTTGTCCAAGTGGGCAATCTCTTTTGCAGAAACCGGAGAGTTAAGATGGGAAGACTTCCGCCACGTGGAGTATTTTTCGGTTTAACTTTCTTGACCTGTGTTTTTTCTCTGGTGTTAAGGTTTCTGTCGTGGCAAGTGGTCATCCGTATTGTTGGCATATCGATTTTTTATGTACATCAAATAAGGATGCGATACCTTGAAGGTACAAGGTATTAATCTTTGGCAGAGCGTTTTAATGGTGTTGAAGAGTGGGCGTATGTTTTTGTATTGATAATGGCTCAGCGACGGCGTTGGCGAACTTCGCCTGAGGTTTTCTATGCTGGTAAGGACAGGAATTTAATGCTATCCCGGTACGTGCCTGGGTGGGGGTGGCGCAAGTTGATTTTTGAGTCAGGGGAAGGACGTTTAAATCAATTTGAGGTGTCTTTCAAAAGCTTTGTCTATTTTACATAAGCTTTGTTCGGTTATCCTTTCGGCCTCTGTCTGGTTTTCTTGGCGGTGGGCAGTGTGTTGAAGTGTGGGTGATGTTGTAAAAATGGAAGCTATGTATGGCTTCGACACAAAATTACAACAGGGGTTCTTCGGTCCTGTTTCAAAATTTCGGTTGTGGTATTTGCTAAAGAACCCGCAGGATGAGATAATTGAAGCGGTTTTGGAAACTCTGGGACCGCACTTCATGGAAGCAACCCATCGAGGTCGTCTGAATACGGACATTGCCTTGATGATATTTGCTTGGGGAATGGAATTGAATGAAGAGGTAGTGATAATCAAATGGGTGATGAGTTCTCTTTTTGATGAAGAACTTTTGGGGAAAATGGAATCATTGGTGGAATGGGCAGTCCCTGGGCAGGGTTATGATGTTTCTGAAGGTATCGAAGACATGGATGAAGCGACGGAGGAGGGGTTACTACCATTTGTGAGGTGGAGGAAACGTGTGGACAGGGAGGAGTATAAGATCTCAATCTTCACAGCGTGGGAGCATTTAAAGTTTGTTCTTCGACAACAAGAGGAAGAAGAGCGACGCAGGAATAATGGCCAGCCAAGTAGCTCAGCAAGGCGAAGACGCTTCAGAGGCAGGGGCCGTGGCAAAAGAGGAAGGAACGCTAGATAACTTTCCCT
>VDFB02256132.1:189096158-189170081 GCA_007258455.2 Sequoia sempervirens
CTTTGGTTAATTAAAATTCAAATAATAAGGTTTCGACACTGACATATTTGAGTTTGAAGCCAAAATAGGAGGAATAATTCACCTAGGGCGACTTAGTCCTGACCCTATTTTCCATAAATTAAGGTGTCAGGGACAAACTATTAAATGAATATATTTGGTTTTTATTTGCAATTTGTCGAAAAACAATAAAAATAGGCTTTGAATGCATAATTTAGGAAATTAGATATTCAATTACCTCCAATAACTTAAGGGGGAGCAAAAAATAATATGAAATTGTCAAGGGTAATAATTTATGACGCTACACATATACATATACATATACATATACATAAATATATGCATGCATGCATACATAATACACACCTACACATGTGTATATGTATGTATGTGTGTATGGTAATGTATTGACCCTGATGAGTGAGAAAGATAAATGCATGAAGCACATGTAAAATGGGGAAAAGATTCCCTCCTAGTTTATCCCCAAGCATACAATAAGTCGTTTACAAAAGATAAGTCATGTAGGTACAACAATGTGCGAGCGTATAACATGTCATGTGTGATATAAGCATCAAAGAAAGACTTAAATGTGCTAATTAAGATTGCATCATATCAATTCCATAGTATAATTTTTTTAAGTGTTATCACATGAGAGAAACATGGGAAAATATATCATATAAGATATAAACATGAAAGCATGGTATAACATCAATGTATTATCTCCAAAGAGAAGAGATAAAAGATCATAAGAGAAATGCCTCCAAGTGTGGGAGAAATAAAAAGTTCCAAAAATGTGAAGTAAGAAATGAAAAAAATCAAATGTTAAATGAAAAAATAGGAGCATGACAAGTAAGTAATAAAAAGGCCAAGATAAATCACACAACACAAAAATAGGCAAAGGAACATCACAAAAACATGGTTGAAGAAAAAAAAGGACAAATTAAAAGCAATTAAAGGAGATAAGAGATATGTGATTAAAGAAAGGGGGAGCACAACAATTGTGGATCCATAAAAATCTAAAGCATAAAGATAAAACCAAAAAAGCTATATTTTGACTCAATATGTTGAGAGTATTTTTTATACACTCTGAGACTTTACATAATTCAAAATACATAGTAAATATATATATATATATAGAAAGCAAAAAGAAAAGTAAATAAACTAAAAAGAAAGTCCATTTCCACTTCGTGTCAATATGGACCACTAAAGGTGTCTTTGCATCATCAATGTACATACAAAGAACATAAAAAAATATTATAAAAATACAAGTAAAATAAATCAAAGTAAAACATGTGAAATGTGAAGAAAATGAGATAAATCCCAACCAATAAGATCATGATAATTTTTTTCAACTAGATGACCATCTTATTCCCAATCATCAATGATAAAATATTCACTATTAATCATATTGTATTAAGATAGGCCCAATTTTCTATGTAAATTTGAGCACTTTACAAAAGTTTGAGTAAGAGAAATAATATCTAATTTAGGTTTAGGTGCCTAAAATTTATTTTATTTTTTTTGTTTATATCACCATATTTGTTTGATTTTATGCTATACCGGTAGGTTTTAATATTAGCTTCTCTTATTTTTCATTTTTCTTGTCATCTTTCTTTGCTTAATCTTAATTTAATTTATTCAAGGCAAAGCATTACAATTATCATTACTACATTTTATCATTACTACATTAGTCACAAGTAAATTCAATGTAGAAAAAATCATGCTAAATTGCTCCAAATTATGCTAAAAAGTTATGTGACATAATCATGTTGATTATGAAATGATCATATAAATTGATTAATTAATGTGTTAACTCGAAAATGACTAAAAACTTATATCTCATTAAAAACTAACCATTCTAAAAAATCTCGCAAAATGAATGACTTGTCATGTTAGACATGGTATATGTAGTAAAATTGCCTCTCTAACCACATCCCTAAGACATGGTGGAAAAATATTTTGGATCAATCATCCTCACCAAAATGCTTCAATTGGTATGTATTGCATCAATTTATATTTTTATCATCTTTTTTCATTGCTTCTCTCATTGTGGGTATTTATTGCACAGATTTTATAAACCATTTAATGTCACAATTTTACATCATGTCTATTTTATAACAATTACACTCTGTAAACATATATGAGACACCTGTTATACAAATTGTATTCTAAAACACATATGGATCACCATTTTTACATATATTTTTTCTTGACATCTAACATGATATGCTTAGATATTTTTGATATGATGGTACTTTCATGATCACCTCATTTTGCATAATTAGTCACATTGATTGGCTTCCCTATAATGAGGGAATTCACTAATTATATTCTTTTGTCAAAGAAAAATCTTTTTTTGTGCAATAGTACACCTCATTATCAAGTCAATTTTTTTAATAACATGGTTTTCCTTTAGTGGTGTATTATTTTTCTCATGTTCTTACATGATATATTTGTGACACTATGCTCATGACTGTAACATAATGATATCACTCACATGGCACATTTACATACTCTTATGTATTTACATGTTTAATCATTTATCGAAGATCTTGTTCTCATAATTGGGAGCTAAATTATTCTCTATTATGAGCTTATTTGATGACATTTTTTGCATATAATTAACAAATTGATATATACATCCGATTTGAGGGGTGCATACCTTATTTTTTATTCATAAGTTTTCTATGTATAGATTAAGAAGACCGAGCCAATTCCAACTCCTTGAAAACCCTATCCACGAGGTTATCATTATCAAATTTTATTTAACCTCATGATGTGTAGATTGAGGGGGCCACACTAGTTCCAACTCCTTAACAATCCTAGATAATGTTTTATCTCTTTTCAATTAATTTTTGTATATATTTAAGGGGAAAACCAATTCCAACTCCTTGATAACTCCTAATAATGTGACGTATCTTTGTTTTCACACTATTTTTAATACTTTCATGGGGCTAACTTAGTTACAACCACATAAATCCATACTTCATTTTTTATTTTTTATTTGAAAGTTGACAAAAAGATGCAAGCAATGCAAATGATTATGATGATTTTTACATTTATGTTTTTTCTTTAAACATGTACTAAAAAATGTTTGGAGATATGGATATCAACATGAAGGAGAGCATGGTAACATCATTGAAATATTATCCTTTTAGAAATACAATTGCTAATTTAGTCACTGTGGTATTTACTTTAGCATGCATGATTCATGTAGCTCACATGCACGTTAATTGTAAGAAAAATATAGAGGTAAGAAGATTTTATTCTAAACTTTTTTCCACTTCTCTTATGCTTACTTTAGCCTTATATTGAGATATGTCATACTAAAACTCAAATTGGGTCATTTGTGTGCACAACCCAATAGAACCTAAAAACACCCATCCATCTATTCATTTTAGCCATCATTCATTTGTGCATTTCACATTTTGTACATTTACATGTATTATGCATGATCATAGATGCAATCCAAATATTTGGATGGAATTACTGACATGATTGTGTCCACCTAAATTTAAATTCACGTTGTTTGTGATTCCAACTAATTGCTTAATTATCTCTATAAAGTAGTTATTTTTAATGTTCAAGACTCTTAGATCAATGTCCAATGAACAAGAGACAAATTATTGCTCTCCTCTGCATTTTAGGCTCTACCATACCTAGGGGGTATCCTTTATTGAAATATTTAATAATTTAAGTAGAAATGTTCTCACAATTTTTACCAAGATCTATATGATTATTACAAGATTAGCTAGATCTTGAGTAGGTCTTCATCACAACATCTTGAGAACATGAATAGACTAAAATAATTAAAGACATAAAAAGTATTGAAATAATTTTATATTTTTAGGTTTATGATTATGGACTTTTGGACCAAATGCATCCTTGATTGGTGTCAAATCTTGGGTACATAGTAAAATTATCCCATGCAAGTACCTCTTTATGACATCCAAACTTCAAACTCAAAGGATTTAAAGTATCACTACCTTACAGTGACACATCCGAAAAAAAGTATTCTCCACAACTCTTCTTAGCAATCCCTATTGTAATACACCACCCTCCATATCTTATTTAAAGTATGTTTAATCCATTACTTGAATAGAAGTAGTAAACAAGATACACAATACAAAAAATATGCATAGATAAAATTAGAAACCCTTGATTTCTTTAATTAAAAGGAAAGTACATACATTCAAGGAGACAATTGCAAAGAACACACACTAGAAGTTTTTTTCATAAACTCAAAATTTAATGGGACTACTAGGGTTTTAGGGCTTTGGCACTCATGCAAAAATTTATAGGGCTATTCATGACCAAAAGACCTAAAATTTTGCAAGGTGCTACCACACGTCCTTCGTATTCTGAGTTGATTTCATTAAAAATTTAATCATGGTTTGTCATCTTTCTTTCAAAAGTTTTTGAATTGAGGTCTAGGGCATCATATTAAAATACATGACCTAGGCCACTAGTTTCATATATGGTAAAGCATATGAAAAATATTGAATCAAGATAAAATCATCACAAAAATTATTAATTATAGGATTGCATCATCATTCATAAGAACATATAAGTTACACCATTCTTTCATCATAGACAAACTACATCATTGTTTTTTAATCATGTGAAAATAATAACAAAGGCATGACCAAGGTGCAATAAATTATACAACTTCAACCTTCACACAATAGAATCCTAGAGGTATTCCTTAACACCACATTACACATTCAGATATTAGGCATAAATGAATCAAATTTTATATTTAATTTGTGTGAATGATAGGATCATATATGTCAATCAAGATCATGGATGTGAATCTATCTAGAATCACAAAGTATCAAAGCTCAATGTATAAGAGTAGTATGCACCTCATTTTAGTTCCAAATTCAATACTCAGTCTACTTCAATCATTGTGCATTATCCAATTCAAAGGAAAATGACACTATGAGATATCTCGATAATTTCCTCCAACCTTCTTTCTTTTAATTATAGATCTATCATTACAAGTTATTACTTGAAATCAAGAATTTTGTCACTTGAACCAAGTCATTATATCTATCTCCTTTTTACCTTCTTATCCAAATATAATTATTACACATTGACATGCCCTAGCTATGTCTTTAATGATTGAATAATTGAAAATAATTTTGGATGAATGATCAATAGTTTGAAGTGGTATTTCATATTTGTAGTGTGAAAGAAAAACACCCTAACAACTTCCACAAAACCCTAGTTCTTCCTCTCAATTTTTAGGTGTAATTTTCCTTGTAGAAATACCTAGCAATATTGAAAATCATGACACCCTAAATTTTGATAAACACTAGAAACCTTAACACTATAAATCAATTGCTCAAACCATAGTTATTAGGCTTTACCCTGGATGCATGACCTATTTGAAAATAGGTTTTTCTCCACTAACTTTGGGTGCTCCTCTAGAAAAATATTGTAAACTAGACACATCTTATCATGGGGTATGTTTTCCTCACAAAACCATGCACTTTTGATGCTCTATGGAATTTTTTCAAGCCCTAAGAACCTTCTCTATAAAATGCTAGGCACAATGATTTCTAAAATTTCACACCTTTTTGCTTTCTCCCTATAAAAAACTTGAAATTTTCTTCCTTTCTTGTTCCCTCTAAAACTAGGAATGAAATAATGAACTTGGTAAGAAAAATCAAGGCTTTAACGCTCTTATAACTACAAAAATATTTATTAATGTGCCTAAAATGGAGTATTTTTATTTTATTTTTGATGGAAACAAATATATTACATAGGTATCACCATCTCCACCTTTATATAGTATATTATAACATAATGAAGGAGTAGACATCTAAACTACAAGTCCTTTGGTTAAGCTACCATGAGTAGGGAGATTGAGTTTATTATAGTCGCCTAGAAGTTGAACCCAATCCAATCATACTTTTAGGGATTAAACCTTGGTGGATATACATACCATCATTCTCACCAATTAAGTTACAACCCTTACGTGGAATGAAACATTTCACCCTTTAAAAATATTGAAAGCTTCTTGTGAAAAGTCACATGAACTGCACTATTTAGCCATACATGCCACTTTTCAACTTTTAAAAATTTCCTCTATTAGTGCATGGTCACATAAACCACATTTTTGAGCCAATTATACCAATTTATATTTTTTCCAAAAAAATTTTATTTGAATGTTTAGTGTGAATCACATTTCTTCCATCTCTACCACTTTGTCATGCTTGAAGTTTTTGCAATTAGAAGTTGCACAAATCAAGCTTTTGTGCCATCCACACCATTATGCCACTTTTTTTGGTCTTTTAGTTCACAATCACATTCTCACAAGTTGATTTCTATCTTACCACTTTTAAGTGGTTATGGAAAAATTCAATAAAAAATCATGCTTTCATGCATTGAGTGCCACTTTTCCACTTTTCATGTTTGGTATTTTTCAGACAATTTGCACTTTCATGTCCATTGAGTCATTTGTCCCTTCCAAAAAAATGTTCTTGTATTGAGAACTTTCACTTTCATACATATTGAGCCACTTTTCCATGTTTAATATTTCACTGAGTGGTAGAGGAATTGTGCTTCGGTCACCAATTTCCACTTTTCATACTTAGTGCAAAATCAAACTTTTCAAGCCTTCCTGTCACTTTGCCAATCTAAGATTGGAATTGTGCTTTCACACTTTGCATGCCATGTTGGAACTTTTTGTTGAATAAAAGGTGGACGACACCATATAAATATTAAAAAAATAGTGATTCAACTCACTTTAGCATGTGATTAAGCCAATAAGATTAATATAGCAATAGAAAAACAAACATAAAAATGCAAACCATATGAACACCATATATACATGGAGAAAACCTTTCAGGAAATAAAGTCACCATTGAATAGATCCAATCTTGTATTAATCACAATAAAATATGTACACTAATAAAATTACTTACTCCTCTAACAATAATCCTTTAAAATAAGAGTATATGCAAAAGAACCTTAAAAATCTTTATCTCATTCCTCCAACATACAAAAAAGTTAGAAACAAGAAACTACCAAGTTGTATCTCAAAACTATGAATCAAAACCACAATCTATAGCAAAAATGTAATGCCCACATACTCACATTCAAGCAACACGAAATAGTAACTCCTCTTACATCTCTTACACATCTTACATGTCTCTTACACATCATAAATTTTGTTAGAACAAAAAAATCAACCATTTCACTAAATCTAGGCATTCTACAAGGTATTTGTCATAATGATCCATTTTAATTTTCCAATGTGACCTCTCCATTCAATGTCTTCTTACACAATATATCAAGTATTTAGGAGAATAAACAACAAATAAATAATGTCCCCACCTCTATATGAACATCTTATTTCACCCACTTCATGATCTTATTCAGTCCTAACATTTTCTGTGCAATTAAAAATTACTTTTTTGACCCCTCTTACCATTTTTCCTCCATTCATCATAATTTTATTATTCAAATTTCATATTTCTCTTCCTTCAAAACATCAAAAGACTATCAGTATTAAGCATAAAACAAAATTGATAGAATTATAATACCATAGTATAATGAGAACATTCAAAACAAACTCAAATTCTACACACTTTCTTAAAATTTGCATACCAATTTAACTTAAAGAATCCAATTACATTCTTACTTCAAGTTCTATTGAGATAAAATAATTTGAATTATTTGAATGAAGAAAGAATTTGAAAATGGTGGGGAAAATGTTACCATAAAAGTATACTCTGTGTGGAAAGAAGTTAGCGCATAAAGTTAGCTTTATTTTGAATCGAATCAAATGTAGAGGCCACAAAACCTTATAAAATTCAAGGGGATGCTACGGTGGTTAAACATTATTTTTTCTATTTCAAAAGAAACATGTATTACCTAGTGGGTCATATTCTTATTCTTTTATAGTAGTTTTTTTTCTTTTTGTCCAGTGAATCACTACTAAGGGGCAACACCCGTATCACTTTTGACTAGAGCTATGAACCAGTGAGGCCACATTCGAGGGACCTCATCCCCACAATTCATATTCCCACCTATAGCCAGCCGAGCTTGTCATATTTGGAATTCGTTGATTCGTTACCCTCCATATCCCTTGATTGTCACTATGCTTGCCTGCATTCCTGCCAAGTTCCCTATATAACCCGACGTCATTCCTTTGTCTGCTACACTTGCCTGCATTCCCGATAAGCTCCCTGTAGGACCCAATGTCATTCCTTTGTCTACTTTGCCTGCCTGCATTCCCACCAAGCTCCCTATAGGATCCAACATCAATCCTCCATCTGAACACCCCCACCAACTCCACCTCTCCATTGTTCCCTCCACCTTTGACCCCGCAACAACACCCGATCTTCTTCCAACCTCCTCCATCCTCTGAGCACCACTCCACTATTCTCTGAACTTCAGCCAGTGATTGGCACATGTTCATCCCACCATCCACTAGTGGGATTTGAACACAGGACAATAGTTTCACTACTTGCAACTTTTTGTTGCACTACAGGGTCATCCATCATTGCTAAGGGGCAACACCCTACACTTTTGACTAGAGCTATGAACTAGTGAGGCCACATATGGGGAACCTCATCCCCGATATCTGCATTGCTCCTCCTCTCCTCCCTCCTTCCACCTTGGCACCTTTGACCTTCATACCCCCTCCATCATTACTCCTCCCGCCATCTATCAAGTGCCTTGAGTACCCGCCAATTCTACCACCCAACCTACTGCTAGCCTAACCCTCCATCTATTGCCTTGCCGTCGACCTTCTTGCAACCTCCTTGTGATCACTCGCTACCTCAACTCCTCCTTCATTGACCCCGCAACAATGCCCGCCACCTGCACCAATGAGCTTTCCCACAAACCAGCTATGGTATTCGAACCTTGGGTAGCCCAACTGCTACCCTTGCAGCTTAACTATTGCACTACGGGCTCAACCCCTCTTTTATATTAGTTTTAGTTTTTAGGTTATATGTAGTTTGATTTTAGAATATAATTTTATGGTGTTCATATTTTTTAGTTCTTGTCATGGAATTATAGCTTATAATTAATTATTAAAATTGTTTATTTTCAAGAATCAAAATTGATAATTTTGTTTTAATCATTATATTTTAACTCTTCTAAAGGAAAATGTGTGATTTTTAACTTTTATAATTTTCAACAATATCAATGGGTAAAAAAACTTAGGCGATGAGGACCGATTATGAAGTGAGCTTAATATTTTTGTTTTACAATTTTATTGACTTTGTTTTGCCACAATTTATCTACCACTTCTAATTAATGTTGGATATCTAGAAGTGTAATGATTATTAAAAATTTAAAGTAAAAAAATAATTTTATGAAAGTGGTGTATGAGCTCTGCTAGGGTTTTGTAGTTTATACGGTCACCCTTGGTCCCTCTTGCGTCATACTATGCATTCTACGCAGGAAACCCCTCTTTTCTTGTGTGTACGACCACATTTACTGTGGTTCTTGTGTTTTAATATGCCTTCAACCGGCTGTAACCCAACAATTCATGCTAGTTTTAGCGGTTTGATGGTGTTGCTCAATGGATCCTCCTTCGAACAAACGTCCCTAGAAATTTGTTCTAAAATTCTTTCACAAGGTAAGAATTCTAACTCCCCAACTGATGTGATTTTTCCTTTACCAGATTTTGATTCTGCTTGCCAATGGCTTGAGCAACACACCCTTGTGGGTTATTTTGTTGGGAGGACTCCCCCTGAAAGTGTTCTTAAAGAATGGATCAACAAGGCCTTGGTTCCTCATGGGGTCTGCTTTGATGTGGTCCAAACTTTAACCAAGGATTTTTTTTGTTCCACTTTGTGAAAGTCAATCATGTCCAAGAGCCCTATCTTAGCCCATAGTCCTTGGTATGTCAAGTCATCCTTGCTGGTTTTCCAAGCATGGACTTGGGATTTTGCTGTCTTAGATGACACCAAGTTGTGGGTCCCAGTCTGGATTGAATTCCCTAGTTTTCCTTTTCCTTGTGTGCCTTTTTTAAATCATATTGCTTCCTCACTGGGGAGGGTCATTTATGTTGAGCCCGATAGGTTTTTCCAAGCCTGACCCCAGAAACGGGTCTATGTGGAAATAGACCTCTCAAAGGATTTGAAAGAATCCATTGATATTCAAATTGGAGCTCTCTGACATACCCAGAAAGTCACTTATTTTAATTTTCCCAACATTTTATAGGTGTCATTCAGAAAACCACAAAATTAAGGACTGCCCTTTGGCAATGCCTCGTACACCTTCTTCACCATGAGATACTGGAAAGCCTCATTAGGCGGAGCCTTCTGCTACCAAACTTGATGAAAAATTGACCACGATTACAAACCAGAAAAATAAGTCAATTGGTTTTGGGTCGGCCTCTAAGGCCTCTAAACCATCAAAGGTAATTTCAAACCATTCAGGGAAGGGGATGGACGCTCCTTTTGGAGCTGCTAATGTTTCGACGTAGCCCAATACAAAGGCAACACCTCAGCCTAATGCCATTATGATTGCTCAGTCGAGCGTTTCTCCTCCAATGTCGAGAGCTCAAAGGCGGTCTCACAGTTCGTCTCCATCGCATGAAGAGGGTGAATATGTGCAAGAAAAGAAAAAAAATTCCTCTCCTATTTAGATTGGGTCAATTCCACCATAGTTTTTGCAGAATCATTTCTCTTCCTTGAATGAAGAGAAACCGAACTCCGACAATATGGAGGAGTTTCATTCATGAATTTATTCTCATGGAACATTCGATGTCTAACAAACCTCTCTAGAAAGTATTATGTTAGGGATACTTTGCAAAATTATTTTGGTATTGAAGTGCTTTGTCTCCAAGAGGTTAAATTTTTTGGATTTTTGCTTGCTTCAGCTTGTCGTTCTATTTGGCCGGCCAGTAAAATGTTTTGCACTATGCATGAGGTTGGCCATGGCGGAGCTGTCACCCTTTTTTCCCCACAGTGGCATGCTTGTGTGGTTGACCACGGGTCTGATCCTACTCATCGACTCATCTGGATTCTTCTTAACATTGATAATCATTCCTTTGGGATTATTAATGTTTATGCTTCTAATGATGTTGTGGAGCAATCTTTGCTTTGGCGTTGGATTGTTGATTCATTGCCAGTTGCTACTTGGTTATTATGTGGGGATTTCAATATGTTTGAGATGGCGTATGACAAGGATGGAACCCTATCATTCAGATGGGCAGCTGGTGAATGGGAGGTGTGTTTTTACATGCACAATAAATTGGGACTTTTTGATCCTAATATTGGTCACCACCATTCTCATTCTCTCTGGCACACTTGGTGTAATTTTAGGGCTCGTTCTGATAGAATATTTAAGCGCCTTGATCGTGCCATGATCTCATCCCAATATTTTTTCTCTTTTGACAGCTCTTCTCTTTTGGTTAAGTCGTTAGTGGATGTGACTCTGTCCGACCACTTCCCCATTTCTTTTCACATTGAATAGGAGACACGACAACCTCACACATGTAAAATTCAATTCTTTTTGAACATGTCTCTACTTTGTCACAAACCTACCCTGGCCCACATTCGTAGAGTGTGGAATCTAGAGTGCAGACCATCTCATCATATAGGCTGGATTACTTGGTGGAATGATGCTATCACACACACAGCTAGATTTATGTGTATTTATGGGCGCCAACTAGCTATCTTTCGCCAACAGTCCTATGAGGCTACTAGCACTGACCTATGCTTAGCTTCTGAAGCTTTGGCAGACAACCCCTTTTCCCCATCATTGCAGGTTAGGGTGGTGGAATTAAGACACAAAAAGCAAGTTGTAAACAATTATGTTGCCAAAGGTACAAAGATCAAAGCCCGACTACATTGGCTAAAAATTGGTGATTGTGCCTCCAAAGAGTTTTTTTTGGCCCTGTATGCTAGAAACTCATCCCCGTGCATTAAAAAAATCAAATATGGCATTCAGGTGCTCTCTGATCTCCCTTACATTCTCTAGGCCTTTGTGTGTCATTATAAGTAGGTTTTCACTACACAAGAACCCACTCAAGGAAGTTGTTCATTCCATGGTTGATGACAAAGCCCCAGGGATCGATGGTTTCCCTTGTGAATTTTACAAGGCCCTTTGGGACTGTTTTGGGCAAGATTTGCATCATGTTTACTTAGAGGTTTTCCATGCTAATTCTCTAGGTAACTTAATAAAAAAAGGCAATATAAAATTCATACCTAAATCTGGGGATTCGAAGGACATTTGCAACTGGAGGCCTATCCCACTTCTCAATGTCTCCTACAAAATTATTGCCAAGGATTTGGCTCTGAAGATCCACCATGTTTTTCCTCAAATTGTGTGCCCAGAGCAAATAGGGCTCATCAAATCCAAGTTCATTCTGGATAATATTATTACTGTTTGGGAAGGCATGGAATGGGCCCGATGTTCAAACTAGAAAGCCATTTTTGTTAAAATTGATTTTTCCAAAGCCTATGACCACATTGAATGGCCTTTTATTCTTGCTATGTTGCAAGGTTTGGGTTTTGGGCCTAATTTCATTCAAGTTATTTGTATGCTTTTTGCAGATGCCTCTACTTGTATCATCATCAACGGTCATCAATCCTCTGCCTTTGGACTCTTTCATTCCATTCGGCAAGGGTGTCTGCTTGCCCCCTTTCTGTATGTGCTTGCGGCTGAAGGATTTGGCTACCTCTTGGCCAACATGGTTTCCCAACAGTGTGACAAGGGTATTTAGTTGCCTAACTCTCAGGCTCAACTAGTTAATGGCTATTTTGCTAATGACTCTTTCCTCACTCTTTTGGAGGAAGAACATATTAAAGCAGCCCTGGATTGCCTTAATACTTTTTGTCTTGCTTGTGAATCTGCCATTTAGTGGCACAAAGTTTTGTGCTACAGACAATCTATTCTTCCCACTCCTCCTTGGTTTTAGCAGTATAATTGAAAGTGGATTGGGCCAGGAGAATTTTTTTAGTTCCTAGGCATTCCCTTTGCTTTCCAGGCATCTCCAGCTAAGTTATGGAAAGTTGTTCTTTCCAGGGTCGAGAAAAAGCTTGCTTACTGGATTACTAAACCCCCTTCTCTTGCAGGGAAATTCTAGGTTTGCTCCAAGGTGCTTGCAGCTACCCATGTCTATTATTCCTCCTATTGGGCCCTGTCAAATGCTGCCTATGGCAAGCTTGAAAAACTACTCTGAGATTTTTTTTGGGCCTCTATTGATTCCCACAAAGGGTTTCACCATGTTGCCTAAGAATTCTACTACCTTCCTAGAGACTCTAGAGGACTTGGGTTGCTCTCCACTCAATGACAAGGGACTGCCTTGTGTGTCAAATGGATAATTTGTGCCCTTACTGATGATGAGGCCTAGAAAATTCTTCTCAGACATTGCATCTAGTCTGGATTTCTTGTGCATAGACGTACCTGGAAGGGGATTGGGTTTCAAACCCTTCTAGTCATGGAGGAACCAATGCAAATTGTGAGGACTTTTGTGGCTAAAAGCATTTGGAGAGCCTAGGAGGCAGTTAAGCCCTAGCTTCGTTGGGCTAGCTCTAGTTTCTATGATGGGATTTCACTCAACTAGTAGAATGTTTGGTGGTCACCCCTTTTTGCTAGTAATGGTCAGTCGTTGGCTAAATCGCCTTAGCTTAAGGCACTCAAATTCCACAAAAAGGGTATTCAAACATTACAAAAAAAAATTCATAGACCCACAATGTGTATCATGTAGTGGGAAGAATTTTGTGCCCTATACAAACTTCATAACCAGGATTGTGCTACCTTTGATGGTCTAGTGAATGTTATTCCTGTAGAGATGCTTCACAAGGTTGGAATTCATGGAACCAAACCCTGGTGGAAGGACTGGAAGTGGTATCTAGACACCCCTTTCAAGAATTACAAGCCTCGACTTGGTTACAGGTGGCTTTCACCACATTTTCCTATGATTCAAAGTTTGAACGAGAGGTGGCTTCTTCAATCTCCCACTCATGTATGGCGTAAAAGATTTCCTGCCACTTGGTCTATAATTGTTGACCTGAAACTTACCCACTTCGCTAGGTGCATTCTTTTCCAAGGCTTGCCTGTGGATTCTCAACTTGTTCACTTGGGGATCCCGGACCCTCGTTGCCCTCTTTGTGGGAAAGCTGAGACTTTTAAGCATATTTTCTAGTTTTGTCTTAGAGCTTAGCAGTTTTGGACTTGGATTCATGACTTCTTTCAGCCCTTTAGGCCAAAGCCTTTCTCTTGGCATATGATTCTGCTAGGAGATTCACCCATATTTCCTACTAAGTATACCCAACTTTGGCACACTTTCAGGGTGGAAATCCTTTTCAATAGCTAGAAAGACAGAAATTCCTGCATATTTTCTCATTCTCAAATGGATATTAATGTTTTTTTATATGCTAAAGTTATTATTTGTTCTAATGTGCTCTTACAGATTTAGGTGCAAGCTAACAAAGTTGCACTTGAGGTTGCTCACATGTAAGTGTTGTTGGACCACTGAGGTAATGCCTCATGTACTATTGCTCGGGTGCCCGCTTCGCCTACCTCTTCCTGCAGCTAGTTGCCTTCTCGAGGTTGGTAGCAAAGTGGTTCTACGCATCCCCGCTCTTAGCCTCCTCTTCAACGGGATTCTCACCCTCCTCGGCGGACCCACTCTCTTCCGTCGTGGGTTGGCCAGAGGTGGCCCTCTAGTGGTGCTTCGAGGAGCGATGGTGGCAGTTTTGGGTGGCCCTCTGATGACACTCCTGCTTCTAGCTTTGGTTGGCTAGACTCTAGTAAATTATTTCCGCGTTTGGCACTTGCAATCTCGTCCTGCGTGCGAGGATAAAGATAAAGAGAAGGAAAAAGATGCTGATGATAGTTGGGGTCCTCCTCCTGACGTCACTGACCCCGTTGATGTACGGGGGAAGAATTTGGATGACAGAGACCCCCCTGGCTCTACTGGCATTGCTTTGGCCACTTAATGGCCCTTTTCATATGTTTTGCAATCTTAGACTTCTGGGCTCGGCCCATGTGACTGGTTAATTTTTTGGTTTTTTTAGACGTTGCCCATGTGACTCTCAGGGTGTGCCTTCTTACCACCCACCTTTTTTTTGTGAATATGTAACTTTATCTTTATATTAATATAGATAGTTGCCTATTCATCAAAAAAAAAATTAAAGTAAAATTCTTTTGAATAACTTTTGAAAAATAGTTACAAATAGTGATTCTTTTATATTTCACATAAGTTTACAAATAAGTGAAAACAAATAAATGCATTTTTACTAGTTAGAATAAAATTTCAAATGAATGAGTTGTATGATATTCTTGAAAGTAAAGACTATATGTAAAATGGATTGAAATAATTTGAAACATTAAACTATTTTAAGTTATTTATTTATATGGTCACCATTCAATAAACTTTAATATTCCTAATGTTGAAGATTTTTTTGAAATTTATTTTAAAATTTACTTTGAGATAATAATTATTAAAATGTTCATAAAATATACAATCTTTAACATTTTCTTTTAGATTGTTGTTCTAATTTTTAATCTTGACAAATAAATACTATTAAATTATGCATAAAATGTAGAACCTAAATCATTACGTATTTCTTATTTATTCTAAATTTTTGCTTTAATATAGATATTTGTAAGGTTTTTTTGCTAAAATATTATCCAAACATATACTTTTATAAAATGTAGAACCTAAATCATTATGTATTTCTTATTTATTCTAAAATTTTACTCTAATATAGATATTTCTAAGTTTTTTTTGCTAAAATATTATCCAAGCATATATTTTTTTATAAAATATAAAATTGAATAAATGATCATTTTGAACATTTACTTTTAAATTATTATTTTAATCTTACAATAAATATCATTAAATTATTAACAAAATATACAATCTCAACTACTATTTTTCAATTACCTATTAAATATACAAGCTAAACATTTGTTCTTTATAATACCATTTTCATAAAATATAACACAAACAATTTTCTTAAACATTATGGTGTTTGCAATCTAAACATATTGTTATTTCATAAATAAATATGATATCTTTCTAATATTTCAAGAAATTTATATATAAATTTAAGATAAAATCAATATATTTTTTAATGTTATTTTTATTATTGAATATTGATTATAATATGCAGTTTTAATGTTAGTTTAGATATTAACTATTTTTTATTTTAACAAATATTTAAATTTTTAATTTTTTTTAATTTTACATTATTATTATGGTAAGCTATCATGTAGGCATGCATAGTTATGCTATCTATATTAAGGAGTAGTTTTAAGATATCTATTTTCTCACCAAAGAAAAGCAAATATAAAATAAGTCGACACTGCAATAAATGTACTTTCTTGTCTTGTAAACATTATTCTTGAATTATATTTTATTGCAGAAGTATTCTATTTTGTTTCACTATGTAATAACTTCTTTCCATGGTGCAACCTCAACTTAAATAATATGATAATGTAGGCTTACATTAAAGACAACAATTACAATCTAAGATTGGAAAGTTGAAGTCACTCATTACAATCTAAGGTTAGTAAATAAGTAGACTTTCCTTGTAATGAGAGCTAAAATTTTAGTTTATCTATTTTTCTATAAATACTCGTGGCTTTAAAATCTGTTGCATGGATTATTGGGTACAGATATGGCTAATGGCTATAGAAATGTTTGAGCAACTTGTAGTTGAACATAGGGTTGTTGAACACTACCTTGCAATTATAGTTGTTTTGCATACTCCATTTGTATGGCAGATAGTAATAAGCAAATTGAGCAGGTGGAGCTTAATGAGTTAAATTGCATAGATCTTGGCTAAAATATGAGATTATAGATCAAGGATAAATACTTGGAAAGAGGTGTTTACCTATGGTTGGCTAAATTTCCAAGAACTTCACATACCCCTTGGTTGTAAATAGTAAAATTGTTGTAACTACTCCAAATTGACATTAATTAGTTGTTTGAGTTAGTCACTAGTATAGAAATTTAAACAAAATTAATTTTTTTTCAAACTATGAAGATCTTAAACTTTGGAGAAGGAGCTTCACATCTAAACCTATTCAGTGTAATTTGCATTTGCACTTAGGGGGGCTAGAAAATAAATAAAGAATAGGGTTTCTCTGATAACACACAAGATTTATTTTATTCTTCTTTACAATCTTGATTTGAAATATTTAAAGATTTTAACAAATGTAGTTTTTGCTCTATCACCACCTTTTCAAATTTAAGCTTCTTGATTGCAATGTGGTTTTTAGCTAAAAAGTTGCAACATGTGTGATTGTTGAGGATAAATGGAAAGTTTTTTGCATCATTTAGATTTTTCATTGTGGTGCTTAAATTAGGCTTTGCACTACAAATTTATTGTGGTTCTAGCTCTTAGGTTTGAATGGTTGTTCATGAGTAATGTACCAAAAGTAAACTATTAATCCTTTTCCATACCATGTATTTTATTTGAATTATTCTTATTTTGTTGCCTTGAGTGTCATCATATCATTTCTTTGACAAATTTTTACAAGGTTCAATCTAATGATTATACCTATGATGACTACCATTCTTGGTAGGCTCTCACTATTGTCATGGACTATTCACTATTCATGAATAACAACTCCTCGATGTTATACTCACCTCATGATTGACCATCTAATCTCATTTTTCTTCCTTATAGGTGATGACTATTTTTACATGATTAGGGTTTCTTTTAGGCTATCCTTAACCGCCACTTGTCATTGCAAAGTATCATTCTGTAGATTGATACTTTTCTAGACCACCCTATGTGGAAAATGATAGTCATATCTTCCAACTGCTGAGCTATTTGATTTTTTCTTTGGTTTAGATTATAAACTTTCATTTTTATGTGTTTTCTAATTTGCATTTTTAAACTAGCGCTTACACATATCATTTTTTCATGTTTACATATTACTTCAACACTTTATTCATGTATTTGAATAATAATTTAATGCTTCCATTTTCCCACTATCACTTGGATTTTAAATAGAGAAATAATTTCAATATTTGATTCCCTAGTTTCTAATCAAGTTTGAGGGAAAATTATGAATTAATTGGTATCAAAGCCACAATAGGGTGATTTGGGTAAAACATATAGGTATTTGTGTGTATAACCCTTATTTTTCAAAATTTTATCAAGATTTTCAAGTTGTAAAGGAATAATCATGAAAAATATTAGAAGAATAAGATTGAAGATCTTAAGAGATCCATGAGTTGGTTTTGAGAGAAAACAAATCTCTTTGGATATAATTTCACCAATTGAATGAGAGGATTTAATAATTGCAATAAAATATGATAGAGAAAGACACACTATTGTCAAATCTCCAAGAAAAGTGGACTAACCCTTCTCAAGAAGAATAAACTATTATAAATTTATACAAAAGAATCCATGAAGAAATTTGCTTCAATGAATTGAAAACTAATGATTCCACTTATAATTTTTAAGATAACACTAAGGGTATAGGATCATTATTGATTGAGAATATAGGATAAGATGGAAGAGGACTTGATAAATATGGTCAAGGAATAACTCAACCCATCATAGTGAAAGAAAGGATTATGGAATCATGGAAACTAGAGAAAGCTCTAAGGGGGTCTTCAGTATGCACAAGTTAAGGAAAAATCATGGGAGATAAATTAATTCAAGTTTAGTTTTTGTAAAGCCTCAATATGATTGTGGGATTTTTCCAAATAAATATCATCAATCTATGAAAGAAGAGAACAAAAAATTACCACTTTAGAAGAATAAAAAAGAAAAGAATTAAATAAGTTGCACTCCACCTACTTCACCATTAGCCAATCCTAAGGATAAAATTAATCATGTGGATTAGGATTCCATATTGATTTGTTTGAATTGAGAAAGGAACATGCATAGAGAAAAATATTTCAAGTTTTGAATTCCACACATTTTTTATGGAAATAGTAACCATTATGTAAAGTAATTACCACCATTAAGGAGAAAAAATATCATGGTAAGGATGAAAAAAAGGAGAATCCACTCACCCCAAAAAATGTAAGAGAAGATCCAAGGCACACATAAGGAAAGTAATAAGAAATCCAGTTTGAGTATCTAAAGAGGTATTGGAGTAAATTGGGATGACAAGTGTTAGAGGCTCCATCTTGAGCTTCACTTCAAACATGACCAAAGAAAAAAAGAGTATCCACTTGAGAAAGATAATGATTAAATAGAACCAAGTATCAAGAAGAAGTAACCCTATCATGAATCTAAACAACCAATTCACAATAAGGTTTTATCTTATGATTCTTGGATAGATCATTTTCTAGATTTAAATTAGAGATAACAAATTGTTGTTGAAATATATATGTTTCTAGGTAGATTGCATCATCCAAATTTTATATTGTAGATTTATTTTATATTCAAGAATAACTCCACTTGGTTGTAAAATAAAGGAGTAGAGTTCACTCACAAAGGGTTGAGTATTAGAAAGCATGTCAAATTGAGATTAGCTAAGGACAGAGGAATACAATTGTATAAGGTAATGCATTTGTTTTATCTCCCACGTTTCTTTATTCTTTTATATAAAATTTGAACATACGTTGTTGTTGGCTAGTTTATATATGTTAGTTGAATGAAGGTATCATCCTTATGGAAATATAAATCATGAAAGATCAACATGGGAAATTTTTAGGAATTTAATTTAATATTTATTTATGTATTTATTTACAGTATGAAATTTTTAGTGTTATTGCATTTGTATGAGGAAGAGATCTAACATGTATGGATAAAATAGAACAACATTGTAGTTCTTGAGTATTTTCCACATGTATAATTATTATTTTAGAGCATGTATGAAATCAACACATTCATTTGGGTGTTGTAATAATTTAGTCTATATTCTTGCATAAAGATAAGATAATTATTGTAAGACTAACAATCACTGGTAACGTGCAAACCATCAATTTTAGGGTTGTTCTATGTACTTCTCTTGTACTCTTAGGGTTTTTCACCTAAAAGGAGAGAGATGGAACCCAAAAATTGAGGTGGTTCACTCAAAATAAGGAATGTATGATGTAATTATGACTAAGTGCAATGATCTAAATACAAACAAGTGATGAAATTGACTGATTATGAATGCAAAACTAATGAAATGTGAAATGTTTGAAAACATAGTGTGATATGCAGAAATAACTAAAAACATAAACAAATGCAAATAGAATTGAATGAGATTGATCAAAGTGCACCTAGAAGTTGAATGCTAATCTTGGATTCAGGTTCTAGAAAATAGAAAAAAATCATTTTTTATGACCAATGGGACTCATTCGCCACTGATGGCGAATTAGTCCTCATATTGGTAAAATGACTTGAAACTGGTTTCCAACTATCGGGAATTGAATTCTGACTTGAAATCAAATTTTTTAGCCTATAAGTGGGACTCATTCGCCACTGATGGTGAATCATTCGTCCTCCAAAAATTTGCAAATTCAGGAGTCAAATCTGTGGGTCCAAATCTGCACTTGTCTTCCTATCCAATTGATGGAGTCAAATCTGCAAAAAATGGGTTGAATGTTGTCTCCAAGCTTGAATTAGGGTTTTGTTGACTTGAAACACTTTGATGACTTGTTGACCACTTTCCAACACCTATTTCTTTTCCAAATTTTCCTACAAGACCTGCAAACACACATACAAAGAGGGGGGAAATGGTTAAGGGTTAGAGAATAGGAATTTTCCTTGGTCAAATCCCACTTTAGTAATCAAACCCTTGATAAAGAAATGAAATGAAATAAGCAAGGAATGATGAATAAACAACATGAAAGTGTCCTGAACTCACTAAAACCTTATTGTAGATGTCTGAAGATATGTTAATGGCTACTCCAAGATGCTTGATAATTGCTTGATTGAATGATGTTTTGATAGATTGAATGCAGGAATGCTAATTGATGTTGAATGAGTGAATGTGTTGAATGAGTGAATGAGATGAATGGGGGTTCAAATGGATGGAAAATCACTTATTTATACACACTTATGCCCTAATTACCAAATAATACAACATCACAAGCCAACATAAGGTCTTAATGAATAAAAACTAGAAAGAAATTTTGAATTATTTTGAATTTTGAGCCAAGAGGGACTCATTTGCTACCCATGGCGAATGGATCCCACTCTAGGGTTACAAGTGGATGTCGGGAATTAAGTTGCATTTAATGAGGTTTGTCGGGTTTACATTCAAAAATACACTTAATTAAGGCCTATAAGTGTATAAAGGGGCCAAATAAAGCATAAGAAAGGTGTAAATAGTGATAACAAGCCTAGAAAAGCATGAAAGCTTGTTACAAGACTTTACAACACTTTGAAATAGTACTTGATAAGGGATAAAAATGGAATATTTAGATGAATTATAATAGGAATAGTCTATAAAAGTGTAGAAATGTGTTACAACACTTCACAACACCTTCACAAGACATCATAATTTGAATATTTAGAATCTAATGTGAATGCATAAGTCACATTACAATATTAAATCAAAGAAAAATAGGTAAAACATCATAGGAAAAAGACCTAAATGACCATGAAAATGTCAATGATGCATTTTTCTATGGTACAATGTGGAAAATACTATGGCATGTTCTTAGGTATTGTAAATACATGTATATTCATAATTTATATAATGGGTAGTGAAAAAAAACAATTGCATCTTGTAATGTATATTTATATTGGTTGAATATCATGGGAAACACTATGATAGTTTTGTGGGTGTATTAAAATATGCATTTTTCCTTGGGTTGAGAATGGAAAAAACTATGGATCATTTTTAGTGTTTTAAGCATGTGTTCTTATTGATTAAACATGTAAAAAATGATGAGCATGGTCTTGGGTGTCATAAACATGCATATTTTCATTTCATGGCAATGTAAACATTATAGCATGTAACTTTTCTCATTCTTTAGTTGATAAGGAAGGTTATAGAAAAATAGACCTATTTATATTAAAAATAAGTGAGGAACTCTATACATCATATAAGAGCATGAGGATAGCCAAGAGCATTTAAATAATGGTATGCATTGTTATATTTTGCATAAATTTTCATGAAAAATGTAGCATATGCATAGTTGTAAGATGATAAATCTTTTTAACATTATAAAAAATGTAAGATTTGGTATGGAATACTCTACACCATACATGATTTGGCTAATGATTATAGACACCCAAGATCTAGGAACTTCATGAAAGTACAAGAGAGATCAACTATGAAAGAATAATTCTATTCTATCAAAGGATGCAAATGATAGAATTTTCTATCAATAATATCAATAAATAATATGATTTACATATGAGACCACTTGGTTATATAGCCAAGGTGAGACAAGATTAAGCAATATTATGACAAGTGCCTTAATCCTATTGTAATGCCCCATCTCGTAACCTAAAGAATGTTGCATTGAATATGAAAGTGTAATATTTTTTTTAAAAAAGTGTAAGCATGAACATCATTAATGCGAACATTCCCTAAGATACGCGACGACACACTACATGTAAATCCCATAATTAACATAAGTAACTAAACATAGCATGTATTTAATTCTCATAAACTTAAGAGCATACATTCATTAACAATTAAATTACATCATTAAAGTTATAAAGAACAAATATGATTCTTTCTTACATTGCATTTATAATAACATTGACATTACTCATTTCCAAATGAGGTAGGTCATATTAAAGTGTACAATTACATATTACAAAAGTTCTCCTCAATTACAATTGAGGAGTGATACAAGAATAAGGTTTCCACTGATATAAATAATAAATATGAGAAAGTACACTTTCACATACAAGCTCTCCATCCAAGAAGTACTTGTCACCACGAACAAGAACTGGGGACCCAATGGTGTAAGGTGCATGTTCCACCCAACCATGTGGTACCCGTAGGCCCACCCCCCATGCTAGGAGATAGTAAAAAGGTTCCCTAGACACAACCTACAAACCCTAGACACAAGCGAAATCATAGACAAAACTATACAAGAACAAACTTAACTTAATGGTTACATTGCTTCCAGAACTGAAGGATCGAAACACTAAGTTCACAAGGATACTGTTATTATAGGTGGAGTGTCATCACAATGTTGCATAGGTTACCCAAGCATTTTTTCCTAGGTTCTGGCCCCCATCTTGGGTTACCCTAGTAACCTCTTACAAAACTCGGCCCCACATGCAATTTGTTGTGAAATCGACTATCTTTCATAATGACTAGATATTGATTTTTCCATTCCAGGCCTTCTCGACTCATCCCCAAGTCTGAACTAGCCCTTGAGTCCATGAGTGAGGCATAATTAATCTAGTTAAATATTTTAGACTACCTAATGTGTTGATTTAGTTTTCACTGATTAACTAACTCTACATGAGTTACCCAGGCACCACTTTGTGTGCCGACCCTCATAAAGAGCAATTCCCCTAATAATAACACAAGGAAACTAATTTCACTAAGGGTAAACAAGGTGCACATATACTAACATCAAAATAAACAACAATATAACAATAGACATCACAACCTGTTCATAGAACCAGGTGTCTAATCCGAATAAAATTATGTGCACTACCCTAGTTTATTCAAAATGTGAAACCATCATAAAAATAACTCCCTTTCAAGAAATTACATCTGGAAGACTTAAATTCACAATTAACCCCAATTTGTCCCAACAATCATGATCAAAAGAACACATAACTTTAAATGCATTTCATACAATTATTTAACTAACATCAGGATTTCCTAAATCCAATTGCTATCTCAAGATAATATTAATAATCTTTGGACCAAAATATACTATCTTAATACAATTTACAAACAATAATGCATAAGCATCTAATTGTTTACTACAATTTCCAAATAATAATTAAATAATTTTCATCTCTCACTATAAAACATCTTATTTAAAAAAAAAAAACTATTCATTTCATTCTTCTATTTAAAGAATTTGCATTTAGAATGTTTATATATACAATTTCCAAAATATATTAAAATTAAATATAAAATTTTCCAACTTTTATATTTATATATATATATAATGAAATTCACATATAACAAATTTGTTTAAATTAAAATTTGAAATATTAAACATAAAGCAAAAAAACTAAATAAGGGTTTGATGGTTGTATTCACAGCCGTCGGCTATTATACATAGCCCACCCCATATGGGGTACGACTGTGTTGGTAGTCGTGTGCTGCCTGTGAGGGCAGCGTCGGCTGCCTCCACAGTCGTCGCCCTATATGGGGGCGGTTGTGGGGGTAACCCCTGCGGCGCCCAATTTTTTTATATATTTTATTCTTAAAACCAAACGTAAATTAAAATACAATTTTTTGTATTCCACCTTGCGGATTTAATCCGTTTTTTTTTAATTATTTCTTTAAAATTCGAAACCCTACGATTTTAATTCACGTACGGATTTTCAATTTATAGAATATAAAATTTCACCGAACAATTTCACAATGAAATTACATATGTATATATTTGTATATGTATATATATTATTTATATACATACATACATACATATATATATATATATATATAAATATATATACATTTAATCAACAAATAAAAAATATATAATAATCAGAAAAAATATTCTCAGAGAGGGTTTTCTACAGGAAATTGAGAAACCTACAAATTTAACAATTTAATCATAAATTAATAATTTCAATAATAGAGGGTTTCATTTCAAACCCCAAATTCCCAAAATCTTTTCTACAGGTAATGTTTAACAAAGTTCTTCCCAGAGGTTTCTTTTCCCCAAATTTAACAAAGAACTTCATTTATAAATCTACGGAGATTTCTTCTGTTTTCTTTTGAAACTTTTCTATTGTTTAACAAATCCTTTTGTGTTGTTCTCTGATTTTACTATAAAACTTTGTTTCAAAATTTTACACAGAGAGGTAACAAATTTTCTACAGAATATTTCAACAAAGAAAATTTACCGAGAAGAGCAGAAGCTTCAATCAAAATTATTTCTTCTACAGGCAAGCTTTTAATTTTACAAATTAAAAAAACTTCTACAAATTTAAATCTTTATACAGCAATCTTTTCAAATCACAAAACTAAATAAATAAATAGCAAAGAACCTATATTCATGTAGCTTGAAGAATTGACAGTTGAAAGAAAAGCTTTGCCTGTTGCGTGCAACTTCCAAAGCCCTTTTCAAATCTCCACTTTCAAAAAGAATGCAAATTACTGAACAAATATAAACCCGAGATCTTCTTCTAGAAATTTTAAATCAAAACCCCAAATAAAATTCACAATTTTTCCTGCAATACTCTGTTCCTTTCTCTTTTACGTGAAGTACCTTCTTGCCTTTTCCAATTCTAGCAATATTCTCTCTGAGAAAATCCTCAACAAGAATTTGCATTTAATTTTACTAACACACATGGCAAATCAAGAAAATATCTTCTAACAAACTCACGGATATTTTCTTTTAACAATTATCAAGAATTTATTTTATTTTATTGAATTTAAGAATTCAAAAATCTAATTTCTTTTTTTTTTTAAATACATATTTAAAATTCCATTTCACACAAAAGCATTTAAAGAATATTTAATCTATTCACTCAATAATAGGAAATTTAATCAATTAATTTATTTATTTAATAAAATAACTTTAATCACAATGATTAAATTATTTAACCAAATAAACTAATTTAATTAATTAAATAAAATATGAAACTTTTAACTACAATATTTAAAATTAATTAAATAAACACTAAATTATAAAGAACATTAATCTAACATTAAATTCACAAAATTAAACCTTACATAATAAATAATCAAGACAGACACAAACGTGACAACCAAACAGACCAAACCTAACTGACGACATACTATGACTAGGTTTAAGGCTAGACTAGGAAAAACCTCGTTACTATCTCCCGAACAACATTACTGTTGAGCCTGGACATGCTCAAACCTGTGAAACCAGGTGGAATCGATGTCATGTACCTACAATCTTGCAATTAGACATATAACATACATATATATAATCCATGATTCAAACACACCGTGAAGAGATAATCGCGGAAATCATAGGACACTCGCAAGCGAGTGATGCAACTCCGTTCTCCCCACCAATACAATATCACATCGAACTGACAAAATAGATATCAATTAATCTACCATGAACATATATAGCAATAACATATGAAGTAAACATCTATGCTAACATAAAGCATGTCAGAAATAATCACCACCAACAGTGTATCATAACAACATAAAATAAATCCACCATCGCTCTACAGTCAACGATCAAATACATCAAAACAAGGTATCAGGGTCTATCAAAGTGAAACATATTGTCATAAAACATAAGCAAAATGGAGGGGTACTACACCTATGACATGAGACTTAACTTATCATAACTACCTATGACACAAGTATTTAAAGTAAAAATATAAGATAAGATCTATTGACAACTAACACCTTCTAGAAATATTCTCTCCTAGGACCTAAGTAAACTTAACATGTAAATAGGACCTAGTAATGACTAGATATATAAAACAACTATTTACACCAACACCCCCCTTAAGTGCAACTTAGGGAGTAGCTAATTATTATGTAAATGATACAAGGATGGGTCCTAGCTATGAGGCCGTGTTAGGTATCCATGCACAAATTCAAATGCAATCTCTCACAAATGGAGAAAATGAGAAAACCTAGTAAGACAAAACTCCTATCCAAAAGAGATAAAACTATAAAATACTCTCAATGATGAATGACAAGGAAAAAACCACTTGTGAGGAAAAAGAACCCCCCATAAGAGAGAAGAGGAAGAGATAACATGTAGCCCCCCTCAATGTTGAGTCTCTTTCAATGATGGTAGAAGCTCAACATTGAATGCAAAATATAATCCAAAAGCATCAAACAAGATTTCTCCCCTTAGGAAGAAATAAAACCAATATGGTATGCAAGATGTCGTCCCATTTCTGAAAGGAAGACATGAGAAGATGGATGATGTGTGATGTCTTTGAAGAATGATCAAGTGTCTCCATGTTGATGTCAAATTTTTTCACACTCTAAACATGCATTCTAGGTCATGTTATCGAAGATGAAAATCCAAAATCTCCTAGAAACGATTGTAGAAAATAGTCCAAAGACAAAGATACCTCCTCTAAAGACAAATAAGCCTCTTCCAAATTTTGTCCAGAATAATCCACACTCATGTCAAATTACAAAGGATGATCATGTAGAGAATGAACAAGAGGGTTAGAGTGTTTCCTCACAACAATTGAAGAAGAATCATCTTCATCAAAGAGAAGATGAATGCAATCAATGATGTCTCTGAAATCTAAAATATAGGATGCACAAAACAAACCAACAATGCTTGTCAAGTACTTATCCAAAGTAGCCATCTCTGGAATAATTATTGGAAAATGAACTTCATCAATAAGAAGGATAATTCATAAACAATAGAATATGTTGTAACTTTAAATTCATTGTAGCACAATTGTGTATAACATAGGGAGTTGTGTAAAAAGTGGAAAGGAAAATAATTATAGTACAATAGAATGTGTAGCATATGGGGTTGTAGAATAAAAATAAAATATAATAACTATGCCATTTGGAAATCATCATGGGGGGTTGAAGGGTTTTCAGGCATAAGAATTGTAGCATATAATTGTTGTAAGTATGAGAAGTTGGTGTTGTCATTAATGTCAAAAAGCATGTGTTGTCATTGGTGTCAACTATATGAGAAGAAGATTGATGATGCTTTGATTAGTTGCATTATTTTGTCATTAGTAAGCTACTGGTGTTAACCTCTAGTGTTTTTTTATCTTTCTTCTATTTATGGATATATGGTTGAGTTGTTGTGATAGTAATGAGGAAGTACTAAAGGTGATGAGGATGTGTCTCTGATGCTTGGTCTCCAACTGATTTTTAGAAAAAAAATGATAAAAAGAGAAAACAATGTGTTGCAATGTTGTTTTGGGTTGAAGAGTAGTGTTTTGGTGTCGCTCTACATTTCTTCTAGGTTGAAGATCTTCCTATGCATTTCGGATATGTTCATTAGAGGTATTCAAAGGTGTTGTATTCAAATTTTGGTATGTTTGATCATTGTGCAAAAGAAGTGTTCACCACTATGTGAATAGTGTATTGTAGATGTGTCTGGGAGAAATGTTTTTTCTCCATGTTTCTCCACATTTTGGTTTCAGGTCTTACAGATCTGAAGGTGTGTTGATAGTGTTGACATATTTCTTCACTCAAATTTTTTCAAGGTTTGGTGCTTTAGAAGTCAGTTTCTTAAGTTGTAGTGTGTGGCAGAATTGGTTGATTGTATTGTGTGTGTACATTCCTCGGGTGAAATTTGTTGTGAAGGAGTTTGTTGTATTTTAGGGTGTTTATGGAATATTCCAGATTGTGTTAAGGTGAATATTGCTGTCCATGATTTGTTATAGGATCAAAGGAAGCGTGTACTTAAAAGTTTAATGGTGTTTACATGGGTAATGGTCACCTTGGTGTTTACACTAATAGCAGTGGATGCTTATTGTTTATAGAAGCATGTGGTAGCATGGTGTTATAGATTTGGGTCACAAATAAGGAGTGGTTTGGTTTGTCTTCACTTATATCTACCACAAAAGTGCTTTGGTGCTGACCTAATTTTAATTTGCATGGTTGATGTGTATAGCTGACCATGGAGAATGTTTTCAAGGTTGAGGATGATATAAATATGAATTGAGTTGTTGAGGGATGAAAATATAGCTAAGTATGATGTGAATGATGTGAATTAAAAAGTATTAGGGTGTGAATTTGAGAAGTGTTATGTGAGCTTTCATGTGTTATATTGTTGGATACAGTGAGCAAAAGGTTACAATTATTTAGTCAAGTTGCGAAGGTGTTGGTGGTATTGTGGTAGATTTCTCTATTGCATTGAGATGGATTTCTCTATGTAACACTCTTCTCTATCTTCTTTTCTATTTTGGCAGTGAGCCATTCTTTCTTTGGGAAATGATCCCTATTGTATTCAGTGTTGATATGACTTTATATTGTGAGCTAATCCTCACTATTTTTTTTCTCATCTTGGGTTTTCAACATAAATCTGGTGTTATCTTATGCATGGTGTTGATTTGATTTAGTTTTTGTTATTTTTTTTCATGCTAAATCATTATAATAGATTAAGGGTTAATTGTATTAATGTGGATTTGAATGTCTATGAGGATTTTGAAGTGTTAAGGTACAGCTAATTCACCCCCTCTTAGTTTTCTTATGCATTCAACAATAATTGGCATCACTAAATTGTGTACAGGGGATTTTCATTCCTAACACATATCATACATTGTAGGATATGATGATCATCACAAAAGAATGTAGCTATTGGAGATACAAAAAAAATGGGTGTTAGTAATATTTACACATGAGAGGATATTATCCTATATCTTAACTATAAGCTTTTGTGGTGCCAATATATTTTTAAAAGTGGCGTGTAATTATTATTGAATCAAGGATTCAACTCATCCTACAAGGAAAGACACTCTAACATGTTTTAGGGATAAAAATTATATCCATTTGGTAATTCAAGTTATATTATTAGATATTCATGTTCATCTCAAATCTCTATGCAAATTATTAAAATGGCATCTCATTCAAGTTTTCATAAAAAGGACATTTTGAGTTTGCATACAAAAGATATGGCCTCTAAAAGAAGAAAGACCCATAACTACCAACATTTGTGGTTAAGTGATTAGTTTTGTTATGAATTGGGTGTGGATATGAAACACACAACCTAATTATTTTATTGAGGTAAATTTTATCCATTCTAGAATTCTACTAGTAATCTAATGAAATAATTTACTTTTAAAATTAAAGAAAAAATAGGTACTTTATTAAATTTATTTTGAGTTAATTGTTCTCTTAATTAGAATACTAAGGTATCCTATTTATTCCTAATTCTAAAAGGACTAGTTGGAAATGAAAATATCACAAGATCTAAGCTTTTAATTGATGTGACTTAATTTAGTAGAAAATTAATTGTATTAATGAAAAAGAGGGATGAGACACCTAGATGGAAATATTTTAGGAGAAAATATACAAGATATCTAAATGAATTAGAATTTTGTCAAGAGTTTTAGGGTAAATTTATAATATTAACACTTTCATGAATGTTAATTTTGCACATAGAAAATAAATTAAAAATGATAGTATAGATAACAACAAAAAAAATAGAAGAAATAGTAAATATAATTGTTATATTAATATTGTTACACATGAATAATAAAGATGAAGGAAAAGAGGAAATGGAGAGTAAGTCATCTAGCTTTCAAAATGTAGATTCCTATTGAAGTGTATAATCCCATGAGCTAGAAAAAATATTAAGATAGCTAGGGAGCTTGTCAAGGGGGTCAAACTTCTAATTTATCCTTTAAATTTAATTTTAATTAATGTTAGAGTGGGTGTGTTTAGGAATGTGACTATGATTATTAAATAAAATATATGTGAATTTTATTGAATGTTTGTACAATCGAAAGAGGTGGATAACCAAAATATAATGTCAAAAATGGACAAGATTTTATGTTAAATATGATAAAATAGAAGGAAAAGGAAAGGATTCCTTGAATTAAGAGATAACTACAAAGGGAGTTCTTTCAATATATTTTTAAAAATAAAATCAAAGTATCCACAAAGGAAAACCTCCTAAATCAATCTTGAATTAAGAGGATATAAATCATTGGGCATAGAAGGAGATAAATAAGGGAAAATGAAATATCTCAAGAGAGGAGCTTTAATTATGCTTCTTTCTCTTAAAGAAAGAAAAAAGACGATTCCAATAATGATATTTAAAAATATAACTCTTATGTAATGGATGCACAAAAGAAGATACTTAAATGAATTTTGATAAAATAAATATGCAAAATGATTAGATTACAGATAAAAAAATAATAAATAATATTAAGGAAATATTTTACCAAATAAACCCTAAAATGTGTTCTTTTGAAAAAAGGATTTCTTACCAATATGAAGGATGTTGATATTAGTTTCATTTACTAGTGTGAAAAAACAATAGTAAAATGTCAACAACCTCTTTCAAAATATGAAGCAAAGGGTGTTATAGAATATAATGTGTGTAGTAAAATCATTAACAAGAGAGTATGAGAGATTTTTTTTGAGATCAATGGTGAAAGAGTGGGGTTAAAAAATAATTCTAAAAACTTAGTATGTTGAAAATTAAAAAATCTTGTTGAAAAAAAGACCTTGAGAAATCTTAGTTTTTTTTTTAAACAAAGAGAGGAGAACAAATTTGAAAAGGAAGAAAAGGATTAGAGAAATATTGGTTCCAATATGGGAACCAATGGGAAATAACATTGAAAAGTCACATCATGACTCGAAAAGGTGGTGGAGCAGTCATTTCTTTTAATGGAAGGCTTCAAAAATATGAGAATAGGCTTTTCATACAGATTGATTATTTTAAACAAATGCTAGAAGGTTCGAGTCATTGTTCTTACAAATGAAAAGCCACCAAGTCTCTATCAAATTTTTTTTTTTTGAATTACCAGTTACTTTCGTGGTGAACGAGGGAGGCTGAAGAGTAGAGTATTTACTCCTTCCTAAGGATTATTCAACCAAAGAAAAAACCATGGGAGTCTGTAGAAAGAGGACGAAGCTAAGTCAATACGACTCCCTGAAAAAGAATGCAAAATTATGGGGCTTTTTTGAACAGGTTGGGTTTACTCCATACTTTACGGCCATGGAAGGTTACGATGAACAACTCAGGTACAAGTTTGCAAATTCCTAGAAAGATGGGGAAGTTAAGTTGGGTGGTCTCTTTTTTACCATTGATGCTAAGCTCATAGCCAAAGCAACGGGGCTTGCATATGAAGGGAAGAATATTTTGAAGGTAAGGAGAGGAAACTATCAAACCTATATTGATGAGTTTTTGAAGCTAAAGAAAAGGCCCAAAGATTTCATAATGTTTATTCTAGGGTTTTGATTTTGCCCCCTTACCATAATGTTTGCTTCTTTGTAATGAAATACTTTATGTTAAAGGGTCATTTCCAGTCGGTCCATGGTTATCATTTCCCTATCCTGAACCATATTAGGCACTTGGAGAAAATAAATTTACCCTTTTTCCTCTTCTCCTCCTTGAGCCAAAGCCTTACCAATGGCACTAACCCTCCTTTACACCAGGGTTTGATTCATGCCATATGCAAGTATGTTTTAGCTACCACCCCGCAAAGAAATGTTTTTCATAATTTGATTGAAAATCCTACTCCCAAGAGTTCTATAAAAATTGAGCTAATTGAAATTCAACCCCACTCCCTAGCCAAAGATCCTACTAAGACCTCCCCTAATGTTGTGGACCCTTCATGGTCGAATCTCCTTAAAATTACCCCTAAAAAATGAATTGTTTCCCCCATCGCTCCTATTGTAAACAAGAAGAGAAAACTACTGATTCACAAGTTGGGTGCTAAACCTAACACTATAACAATATTGAATGATAATGATAAAATCCCTGAATGTGGGTCTAACACCCCGGTGGGTTGAAGATCTACTCATCTTGCTTTGGCCGCGTCCAAGGGGTCTGATAATAGTAAAAAAAATAAAAAGTTCAGATGAAAATAATTTGGAAGTCTCTGGATAAAAAGGGGAAGAAGGTGGCTAGGGAGGAAAAGGCTTCCTCCTCTGAAGAATATGTACCAAATAGTCTAGGTGAAGTTGGGTCTCCTGAGGAGGAGGTGTCAGGGTCGAAGGACATGGAAGATTCGAGTTAAGACTAGGAGGAAAGTGATATTCAACAAGAGGATGTGCAAGATGTTGAGGAGGATACTAATATGGCCAAGGAAAAAGGAACTGTTACAAATAACCTAGAGGAAATGGACATCACTAACCTTGGTAATGAAGACTCGAAAGATAAAAATACGAGTTTGGAAATAACTAGAGTGCAAAGGTTGGAGGAAAGGTTGGAGTTGCTTGAGAAATTGATGCAGAGGGATGACAATACCAGTAGGTTCTAGGCACTTGAGAGTGTTGTGTGGAATATATGTAGGGTTGTGGATGCGGTAATGAAAAAAGCGATGATGGCTACTATCTCGGGACAAGGAAAAATCAAGAAACAACATAGGAAAAAGGAGAATAAGAATGAGGCTGATTTGTCAAGAAAGATGGTGATCAAAGAAAGCCTTGAAGATTTTGTTGAGGACCTAATGAAGGCGTGGAGCCTTATTGAGGATGCCTAATCCTCGACTCTTGTTTCCCCTGCTTTCTGTTGCTTGTTGTCATGATTTTTTTTTGCTCATGTCTATGGCATTTTAGTGGTAAATGCTTTAAATATGCTTGGACTATTTTAATTCTAGCTTTATCTTTGTTATGAACTTTGGTAACATGTTGGGTACTCTTTTTAGGTTATGCTTATATAAAAAAAAATTGTGGATGGTTGTTAATATGGGTTGGTTATATCTTTATGGGATACTTGATAGGTTAATAATGTTTGATGCGGTTGGTATAGGCTAATTTTTTTGGTTGGTTGGGTTTGGGGAAGTGGTTCTCTTTTAGTCCTGCTTCCTCTGTTTTGTTGTTTTGTCTAGTTGTTGTTCTTTGTATTGTCGTATTACTTTTGTAAGGGATCAGGGCCCTTTCCCTGCTTAATCAATCAAAAAAATTGAGAAGTCACAAAATTAATTCATGTCCATTAGACCACTTAAGAGTCTAAAAAATCTACTAATTCCTTTTATGATATTTATTTTATCTCTTTTATGGATGCTAGAATAGTCATGTTGACTTCAATGTGAGGGTAACAAAGTCTAGGAGCAAGGTGAGAAAATGAAAATAGATTATTAGAACTTTAGATTTCACAAAATAATTAGGTTTAACAAAATTTGAAACTTTTTTTTATTAGGTGTAAGGATAATGCAATAGGTTATGTATGACCTAAGACATGCTAGATAGAAGGGAACACAAAAACAAGTGCAAATTATAGTGTAGAAACTATAAAAGGTATGTATTTTTTTATGCTACAATAGGTAGTTTCAAAATCAATAATGGGTGGATTCATAATTGATTGTTGCAGATAGTAGTGGTTTTACTTGAGAAAAAATAGAATTGAAAATATTTGATATATTTCTCTCTTAAAATTTTAAGTGGGAATATTGGAAAACATAATGGAGTATCTTAATATTATATAAGGAACATTGGGAAATTTTAAATTAAGGAATGGATTAGGAAAACCATTTATATTGTGCCATTCTAGAACTAGTAAAATCGAGGAAATTCTATGTTGTATATCTTGGATTGAGAAGCTAAAATAGCCATAGGTTAGAAAGAGAAAAAATATATTTTTACTAATTTATTTGAGAATAATATACTCTATTAGAGAGAAATTGGACTTAATAATGAGATTTTTCATGCCTCATTTGGGCTTTCGCAACTTATACCATTGTTTCATGTTTGCATATTGCTTCAACACTTTATTTAAAGTATGCGAATAATAATTTAATACCTACATTTTCTAATTTTTATTTGGATTTCAAGTAGAAAGGTAGCATCAATGTTTGATTCCCTAGTTAATAACCTATTTTTAGGGTACATTATGTATCATAATGTGTATAGGTCAAAATCATATTATTATAGATTTGGAGCTATTGAGCCCCTCATTACCATTTGATCAATTTTTAGAATTTTTTTTTATATTTCATCCTATCTTTTGGCCCTTTACCTAATACAATCCCTTAAAAAAATTCCTATTATTTTTGTGATATTTTTCTCCATCTCCTTGTATGTTTTTTTTGTTGCAAGATGGTGTGTCCCTTGGTCTCCTTTGTGTAGCACAACACTTGGGTTCGTGACATGGCTTAACTGCCTCTTGTGGATCTTGTATAAATTTTGTGGTTGTATCAGGCATTAACAAGTCGATCTTTTGGTGCAACAACAACCACCAATGTAACAATTGGTATTAGAGCTGAGATCATAGGTTCAAACCACTCGCTTGCACTTGGGGGAGATTGTTACAAGATGGTGTGTCCCTTGGTCTCCTCTATGTAACCTGACACTTAGGTTCATGACATGGCTTAACCACCTCCTATGGATCTTGTATAAATCTAGCGATTGAATCGGGCATTAACAGGTTGATCTTTTGGTGTAATGACAACCACCAATGTAACATGTTTATTCTATTTGCACCAGTATTTTGCTTTGTAGCACTTAGGGTTTTGTTTGTTTTACTACCATTTTTATGTCTTCTCATTGAACCTAGTGTTTAATACATACATTTTCCATATTGTTGCATAATGAAACTAATTGGAATACCCAAAAAGAGGTTGAATAAGGCAAGCTCCCATTTAAAAAATTTATCTTATAGAGTTTCTACATCAAGCTTTTTGTAGATGATTTGAGAGTTTGAAAATAAATTGAGCAATACTGAAAAATAATAAAAGTGAAGTGTAAGAAAAGTAATTTAGAATCATTTTATTTATTGGACAACCAAGTTAAGGGGGGAAACCTACACTAGATCTAGTGTCACTTACCTAATGAACTTGTTTGGACACATACACTATTGCTAGTACCCATTTTGCATTTAAATTAGATCCTACACAATTGAATCACCTATATATAATGAGTGTTAAGTGGACCATTCATTATCATAAGAGATGGTTTTTTGTGAACCACTACTCATGAAACATGGGTCAGTGAGTTTGACTTGAACTACATAGTTGAATCCTTATGGTAATATCACAATTAGCTCCTACAGTTCTTATATTTTACCTATATTATTCTATAGTAATTAATGACCCATTCTAATCATTAGATCTAATTTCCATCAGGTACATGCATTCTATTATATCATTTTTCTTTATCTTTACAATGGCTTATCACAAGGTTCTACATTGCTACACCCTTAATATTAGAGTACATCAAGTTATGAATAGTCGGCTTGTGGCTATCTTAACTCCTAATTAAGTCATATTATCATTATTTTATTGTTATTTAGTTGTTTAGGTCAGCCTAGGGATTATATAGGGTTATCTAAGTTAGCTTGGGTTGTATCCTAGGCATAAAATAGGTATATATATATAGGAGGTTGTGAGTCTTATTTCATGATCATATTGTGAATTGTGTTCTCATTGGAGATATTTGGAGGTTTTCCCCTTGAAGTGGCTTTTAATTCTCAGTTATTATTTAGTATTTGTAGCATATTTCCTATCATATTCTTCTATTATGCAATTTATTTCATTACAAGTGGTATCAAAGTGTAATCTTGGCACTGAGATGACAAGGCATTTTTGTCAATTTTGGAGGTCATTTTGGAAGGTGCATATCTTTCAGATTTTGAAGAATTTTTTTCTGATTTTTAAAGGGTTTTTTAATACCATATTAAAGAAACCACATGCCATATTTCAAAGGAATTGGAGTATATTTGAGTGAATTATTTCATAATTAGGGTTTCTTCCCAATTGTTTTGGAAGTTAAATATCTCTCACATCCTACATAATTGGAGCCTAATTTTTATTGGGTTTTTGAAGAAATAATAGAGAATTCTATAGTAAAAAAATTGGAGAAATTAGTGTTGAAATAAGTGAGTTATTGAAAAATTAAGGTTTCTAACAAATTCACTCTCAAGGCTAAAAATGTACTAATTTCTTGGATTTTTTTCTAGGTAAGTGGTATCTTGACCCTAGTAAGTTATAGTGAAAATTTTAGAGAATTTAAGTTTCATTTGTGTGATTTACAAAATTATTTTCTGCCATCATGACAGGGCCTACAACAAGAGGCAAAAAGAATGCTACCACACGGGGGAAATCTTTAGAGAATGAGGGAGTAGAAAATAAGGATTTTAACCCTAAGGATGAAATAAACAAAGTCAAGGGTGATATTTCATCATTAGAGAAGAATATTATGGAAGAAATGGGTGAATTAAAACCATTTATTCAGGGTATGTGGTGTAAGGGTGAAGATTCACCTCATAAGGTCGAAGATAATGCTTTTGTTGGAAATGAATTCCTTGGAATTGACTTGGGTTTCAAGAAGGATCCTTAATTTAATAATCATATGCCAAGGAAATTCATACCTAAGTTAGATATGAGAAAGTTTGATGGAAAGGATCCAACCAATTGGATATGCCAAATGGAGCAGTTCTTTGATATTCATCATGTTACTAGTCAACAAAAGGTGGCTATGGCATCATTATACCTAGAACCAAATCAATTTATTTGGTATTGTTGGTTATGTGATGAGAAGAGAAAAAAGGGTTGTGTGGTCACATGGTCAATTTTTCAAGAGGAACTTGCCACTCATTATGGAGATAACTTTATGGATAACTACTTATGGATAGCTACTTCAATTTTTCAAGAGGAACCTGTTTTTCCCCCTTAATCAAAAGTTTATGTCCATAGCTACTTTTACCAACTCACCCAATTAAAGAAAACATGCATGGTCAAGGATTATATTCAGAAATTTGAAACCCTTTCTCTAAGAGTAGAGAATGTGGCAAAAGAAAAATATGAAGGAACTATTTCTAGGCAGTTTAAAGGTGTGGACACTGAAATTGTACTCCCTTCTTGGAGATAGTACAATTCTTGGTCTAATTTGGACCTATCTTGGGCACCCTTGCATTTATTATCCTTTAAATCAACATTTATAGGCCCCTAAGATCTATTATTTTGGACCTTGAGGTTTATTCCACTTAAAAATCATATAAATCCTGACAAATAGCACTTAATTCATTTAAATCCTGAAAAACCACCTCAAAAAACTTAAGTGGGACCCATTCACCACCTTGGTCGAATGAGTCCCCTTTGGTGGGACCCATTCACCAAGGGTGGCGAGTGAGTCCCTTTTGGGGAATTTTTCAAGTTTGAGCGGGAAATTCACCGACCTAATTCAAATTTCCAGTGAATGTTAGCCTTCAAGGTCTAAATAATGATCAATTGGGTGTTAATGCCTATAAATATAAGTTTTTAGGTCATTTTTCATAACATCTAGCAATTTTTAATAAACAAATTGAAGAGTCAAGTATTGAATATTTTTCACAAGAGCATTCGCAAGTCCATTTACAACAAAGTTGAAGCTTTGAGGCTGCATTCAAGGATTTTTTGCAGGTCTTCAATCTCACTTTTATTCTAGATCAATCATTGTCAAGGATTGATCATGGATGCCTATGGAGAATCATGAAGAATTCTAGGTTGGGGAGATGCAACTAGCCATCAAGCCAAACCTAAGGACTTGTTTTCTAAGTGATTCCATCTTCCATTGTCTCTCTATCTTCAACCTAAGGAAGGTTTGCATGTCATTGAGATTCAATTTTAATGTGATTTAGGATATCTTAGAGTGATTCTTACATCATTCAAGTTTCATTCATGCATCTTGTTCTTGCGTATTAGAATAGGCTTACATCTTGCTTCAAATTTCCTAGTCTTAGACACAATTAGGGCTAGGGTTTTTCTGCATATTTCATTATCTCTTTTAAGGTTTAAATACCAAACTAGGGGTTTGAATGAGGCAAACCCCCCATTAGCAATCAAATTATATTCTTTTTTGCAGGTGTTTTCATAGAACTGGATCCAGGTTTCAATCTAGGAATAAAGTGCAAGTGTTGAGTACAGATTTGTGATTTCAATTTTCAGAAAAGCAAAAAAGGATTGATTGACCATTATTGGTGAATGAGTCCCACTGAAGGTATTTTCCATATCAATTTGCAGACTCCAGTACCCATTTCTCAGAAACAACTTTTTGGGTAGAAACCCTTATCTGGGACTAAGTTTCCTAGCTTGGTGTGAGTCCCAGTTGGTCAGAAAGTCATATTTTTTAGAATTTCAGAGACATATCCAATGTTCACCTTGGCCTCTACAAGTTTCCAGGTGCACTCTTTCTGTTTTTCTTTTATATCTTGTTTTATATTGCATTCAATCTATCTTTTTGCATATCAGAGTGTGTTTTCAAACATCTTGCATTTTCAAATTTGGCACTTAGTAGTGAATCCATTTCTTGTTTCCAATCATTTCCAAGGATATATTATGGTCATATCTCTCATATCCTTCACTAGGTTGAGTCCTCTAAGATATTCTTGAATGTGAATATTGCAAAATCGGATTCCTCTTCCTTTATTCCGCTTTTGGTGTGAGCAAGGAAGTTGCGCATTCCATTTCCATAGTCCACAAAAGGATCACATAAAATATGAAGTACGATTTTTTCAACCACAATCCTTATTGCAAGCAATAGTAATGGAAATACAAGTGGAGGAGAAGTTTCTAACTGGTAAGAGACAAGGGAATCTCAATTTCAACGAAAGGAGATCTCCTACACATTCACTTCCACAACCTACTAGGTTGACCCCACAACAAATTGAGGAGAAAAGAGCAAAAGGATTATGTTTTAATTGTGACAACAAATATATTCGAGGGCATAGATGTAGTGAAAAGAATTTTTTTTATATTGAAGGACCAAGTGAGGAAGAGGAGGAGGAACCAATATTAGAGGGTGATAGGGATCTAGATGATGAATCACATGATTCCCAACCAATCATCTCTTGTCATGCTCTAGATTTGGGTTTAGTGCCCCTCAAACACTCAAGGTAGTTGGATTCTTAAATAATCATAAAGTAATCATGTTGATCAACTCAGGTAGTACTCACAATTTCATCAACAAAAAGTTGGCTACTCGTCTAAATTATTTTATATATCCAACTCCAGGATTTCAAGTCTTGATTGCAAATGGAGGTCCCGTCAGTTATTCTAGAAAGTGTCATAGCATTAAATTATCCATGGGAGATTATCACCTTGATAGCCCAATGTATTCTATCTCCATGGGTGCAACAAATATTGTTTTGTGAGTACAATGGATTATTACCTTGGGAACAATTGAGATGAACTTCCAAGAATTGTTTGTGAGGTTCCAATTAGAAGGAAAGAAAATAGAGCTAAGAGGTTTGAAAGAAAATTCCCCAAAAATAGTTAACTCTCATCAAATGCAAAAGTTTCTCAAGAAAGGAGTTGATGGATTTGTGGCCCAATTATGTTCATTAGAAGTCTCTCAATCTAATGCTCCTACCCATCCAGATTTACAAGAAATAATTCAGCATCACTCAGTGGTTTTTGGAGATATTACTAAAGAAATTCCTCCTAAGAGGGATCATGGTCATGCCATACAACTAGTTCTAGGGATCCAACCAGCCAACATCAAGCCTTACCGGTATCCATATATACAAAAAAGTGAGATAGAAAAGATTGTTGAGGAGATGTTAGAGGCAGGAATTATCAAACATAGTCAAAGTGCTTAGTCCTCACCAGTGGTGATGGTGCAAAAGAAGGATGATACTTGGTGCATGTGTCCATACTATAGAGTTCTCAACATGTACACCATCAAAGATAAGTTTCCTATTCCAGTCATTGATGATTTGCTAGATGAAGTGAATACAGCTATGTATTTTACAAAGTTAGATCTTAGATCCGATTATCATCAAATTCGAATTAAGGAAGAAGATATTTGTAAGATAGCATTTAGGACTTGTGAGGGTCATTATGAGTTTTTGGTGATGCCATTTGGTCTTATTAATGCTTTGTCTACATTTCAAATTTTGATGAATTCCATCTTTAAAAATTTCTTGAGGAAGTTTGTATTGGTGTTTTTTGATGATATATTGATTTATAGAAAGACATGGGAAGAACACTTGCAACATGTAGATCAGGTATTACAATTTCTTGAAGAGCATAAACTATATTCTAAGCCATCCAAGTGTGCTTTTGGTCTTAATGAGGTGGAGTACTTGGGACACATAGTTTCACATGAAGGAGTAAAGGTGGATCCTAACAAAATTAAGGCGATCATGGAATGGCCTATTCCAAAAATTGTTAAGAAATCGATGGGTTTCTTGGGATTGACTTGATACTATCGTAGACTTGTGAAGAATTATGGTCATATAGCAGCACCCCTCACAAATTTATTGAATAAGGATTCTCTTCATTGGAATGAATCTGCTAATTCAACATTTGAAATGTTCAAGGAGGCTATGTGCAAAAACTCCAGTACTTGGCGCTCTTGATTTCACAAAGGATTTTACTATGGAAAGTTATGCTTCTGGAAATGGTATAGGTGCATTTCTCATGCAGGAGGGTCGACCCATTACTTTTGAGAGCCATCAATTAAAGGGGAAGAATGAACTCAAACCTATTTATGAGAAGGAAATGCTAGCTATTCTTCATGCAGTAAAACAATGGAGGCCTTATCTAATGGGTAGACACTTCAAGGTTAAGACGGATCATGATAGCCTAAAATATTTTTTGGAACAAAGATTGTCTTCAAAAGAACAACAAAAATGGGTTACTAAGATGTTGGGATATGATTTTGAGATTGTATATAAGAAATGGAAAGGAAAATGTTGTGGCAAATGCACTATTGAGGAAGGATGAGAAGGATGAAGCTTTATTGTGTGCCCTTTCAATATTACAAGAAGATTGGGTAGAAGAAGCAAGAAGAGTGGAAAAATGATGTGGCTACTAGTAATCTCATTCAACAATTACAGAGTGACCCTAGTAGTTAGATAAATTTTGTTGGAAGGGAGATACTTTGTGGTATAAAGAGCGATTGTATCTTTGCAAGAACTCCTCTCTCAAACAAAATATTCTCACAGAACTACATGAGTCTCTAGTGGGTGGTCATTTAGGATTTTTGAAGACATATCATTAGGTCAAGAAAGACTTCTTTTGGGAAGGGCTAAAAGGGGATGTTCAAAAGTTTGTGGTAGAATGTTTGGTTTGTCAATGAAATAAAGGGGAGACAATTAAGACACCTGGTCTCTTGCAACCCTTAGTTATTCCTCGCCAGCATTGGGAAGAGGTCTCCATGGACTTCATCACAAGGCTTCCAAGATCTAATGGTAAGAATTTCATCATGGTAGTGGTCGATCGCCTCACTAAATATGCATATTTTATTGCATTATCATATCCTTTTACAACAAGTACAATGGAAAAAGTGTTTTTGTAGAATATTCAAAAGCTACATGGTATACATAAGGTTATTGTTAGTGACTGTGATACTATCTTTACTAGTAACTTTTGGACAAATTTATTCAAGTGTTTGGGTACTCAATTGGCTCATAGTTCTTCATAACATCCATAACCTGATGGGAAAACAAAAGTGGTTAATAAGTGTTTGGAAGGATATCTATGTTGTTTCACTACAGATAAACAATCTCAATGGGTAGATTGGTTACCACTAGCAGGATGGTGGTATAACACTTCCATAGTTCATCAAAAATGTCTCCATTTATGGCATTGTATGGATATCATCCCCCTTCCATCACATCGTCATTGAAGGTGTCACCAAGAGTTCACACAGTGGAGGACCATATGATTCATCAACAAGTACTTTCAAGACTTAAAGAGAATCTAGCCATGGCACAAAACCAAATGAAGCAACAAGAAAACCAACACCGTAGTGAAAGAAGTTTTGAGGTTGGGGATTGGGTGTTCTTGAGATTGCAGCCTTACAAGCAATTGTAACTGAAGCAACAATCAAAGAATAACAAGTTGTCTCTAAAATATTATGGCCCATATCAAATCATGCAGAAGATAGATAGTGTTGCCTACAAGCTTCAATTTCCATCAACAAAGATACATCCAGTTTTTCATGTTTCTTGTTTGAAGAAGGTAATTGGGAATAATATCCCTACTCAGACAATATTTCCATAGCTTGATGAAGAAGGAAGAATCATATTGGAACTAGAATGTATTCTTTAGAGACACATAAGGAAGCTAAGGACTAGAACCCTCACTTAGTATCTCATCCAATGGAAGAATTTACCAGTTGAAGATGCCACATGGGAGGATGAGGAGTTCATTCAAAGGCATCCAAAATTTCCTAGCATTAAGGAAAATGATTATTTGAAGAGGGGGGCATGCTACACCCTTAATATTAGAGTACATCAGGTTATTAATAGTCGGCTTTTGGTTATCTTAACTCCTAATTAATTCATATTATCATTATTGTATTGTTATTTAGTTGTTTAGGTCGGCCTAGAGCTTATATAGGGTTATCTAATTTGGCCTGGGTAGTATACTAGGCATAAAATAGGTATATATAGGAGGTTGTGAGTCTTATTTCATGATCATATTGTGAATTGTGTTCTCATTGAAGATATTTGAAGGTTTTCCCCCTCGAAGTGGCTTGTCATTCTCAGTTATTATTCAGTATTTGTAGCATATTTCCTATCATATTCTTATATTGTGCAAGTTATTTCATTACATACATTCATATATTTTTATCTATTTATCCCATGTACCTAACAAGAAAAAGCTATATACACATCAAAATTTAGCTCTAGTCTAAATTTAAGGTCATTTTGGGCTATATTATGGATATCCAATGGGTCTATCCTAATCTTAGAAGACAAATTCACTACTTAGCCTACCACCTATCTAGTGGGACTATCTAGGGCCTATAAATTTTCTTTTATGTTAAACATAGCTTCTAGAACTTCTAAATTCACGGTATTATTAACCCTCTTATATTTTATTTATAGCATCAAATTAGTCAAATTATAGATACCCCCCTTCATTTTTATATTTATTTTCTTTGGTATAATTTATAAGTTATATATTTGATTTTTCTAGTACTTGTACAAATTTGATTATTGATTAGGTCTAATTGTTTTACACATGGTATTTTGATACATAATTTATCTAGCTCTTGTTATGATTATTTTGTACATACAAAATAATAACTCATAATTTATAATCACATATAAGAGGTCATGATTTACATTTTTGTTCTCTTTAGTCTATGTGTTCTTAGTCCCATGTCAAGACTTCATAGGTGGCCTTAATCTTGGATTAGAACCACTAGGCTAGTCTTGATCTCTAGTTTCAAATTTAAAATTTTACTGTGTCCCCAACCCAACCATATCTTAACTAGTCTTTACTTACACTCACATGTAAAATATTCAAATTTTAACATTAGGGCTTATATAATAGGATAAATTCTTAGGCCAAGAATAAACCACACAATAATTAATTCAATCTATTTTATTAAAATCAAGAACTTAATAATATAGTAATTCATTCTATTTTATTAAAATCAAGAACTTAAAAATATAGAGAAAATATTACATTAATATCTACACACAAAAGGATATATACCTAGGAATTTGTATTTTGTATGGCTTGTCTTCAATCTTATTCAAAGATCATTGAATTAGTATAATAGGACCTAAGTATAATCAAGATGAGTCATAATTCTCCCACTTTATAATTGGTCCTAATTTTTTTTATAAGAACCATCTAGGATGCATATAGGCAAACATATTTTTTCAAATGTGAAAACACAAACTACAGGCTTATGAACTACAATATCAAGGATTTATAGAAGTTCAATGAAATAAATTTGAGGCTTGGGTTCACTAGTGTTGTTTTGAATTTATATCGAGTATAATTCATATTTTAATCTATCAAAACCCTACTAATATAAATGTAATTTCAAATTGCATATAATCAAATCAATGACAACACACTTCAACAAAATATGCATCATCTCATATTATATCTTCTAATATTTGTCCATATTCAACTTATTTTTAAAAACTATTTACTATATTTATTTTATTTTATTTATTAATTTATATATTTATTATTAGAATTTTTTTGTTTCCTTTACAAATACAAACAAAACTCTACTAAGGAGTATGTAACATATTAATCTTCTTATCTACACTCAATAGGGTCATTTTCTCCAATTTTAGGGACACAAAATGTTCACTAGTTCTTTTTTTATTCACAAGAGTCATCTCTATTGCTTATTTTTCCTAAATATGAAAAAGAATAAAAACTATTTTATTTATTTATTTTTTGATATATGAATTACAAACTTGGAGTTGCTCTCATTCTATAAAATCAAAAGAAAAATTACATATATTTTTCTCCAGTAGCATACTACTAGTGTATTAATAAGTTGAACCTATTAGACTTAAAAAAATAAAGATCTCATAAACTAAAAAATGTACATTATAAGGAAGTGTAGTATGAAAATGACTAGGATAATAGCTACAAAATAGTAACCCAAAAAATTGAAGTGGAAGGGATAGTTCAGAACTTTGTTACTAGATGTTTAACTAGCTTTTTTTTTTTAAAAAAGTCTTTAGGGATTGTAAAATCTCAATATATACTTCCATCTTCAATATCAATCATTTTTTTTAATAATTTACATGTTCTTGTTGCCTTTAACCTCCTTAAATGCTCCTTCATTGCTCTACCACTAAACAAATATATTTTTATTATTTTATGATAGCTAAACTATATACATACATACATACACACATTAATTTTAAATAATTTATTATAATATATCGAGTAAGTTTATATTTATGTTAAAAATATTTTTCAATTTTATTATGATTAAGAAATCTATTCAATTAAAGTGATCTAAACATTAAATTTGAATTCTATAATATCCTTATATACCTTAATAGATGATGTTACATGCCATTATCCTTACCAATGAAATTTAACCCCTTATTATTACATAATTAAAAAAAAAAAAATGATTCTCTTGATTGCATATTTTTTTTATACTTGCACCATAAAATCCATAAAAAAACTAACTAAGAAAAAGAAAGCGAAATTTTATTAATTTGATAAACTTTTGGGGAAAAGCAAAAAAGAAATTACATGCTAATAAAATCTATAGACACCTAGTAAGATTGCTCCTCAACGAATGCATGTAAGAATTCTTTGAGTTAATTAATGATTTATGCTTAGTAAAAAGAGGATTAGGTAAAATGGGTCTCATCAAAAAGGATATTTAGAGGATTAGGTAAAATGGGTCTCATCAAAAAAGATATTTAATGGACCATAAAAATATTTTTTTTCATAAAAAACTATATTCAGTAAATTTCAAGAGTATGCTTTTTCCTTTAAAAGGTTGGAGAAGGTTTTTGTTGTGATCTCACTTTAATGATTAAATTCTATGGTGGTCACTTATTGGTACCTTCATGTAGTACTATTTTATTTGACTTTTTAGTTTTCAGTTATTATATGCAAGATAAATTAATTTATATAAAGGAAAAATATAAAGAAATATTATTGATTTGATGAGCTTTTAGAGAAAAGTTAAAAAAGAAATTACATGCTAGTAAAATCTATAGGTATGTGGTAAGATTGATCCTCAAGGAATGCATGTAAGAACCCTTTAAGTTAAATAGTGATTTATTCTTAGGAAAAAGAGGGTTGGGTAAAACATGGGTCTCGTTAAAAGGGGATTTTTTAGATCATAAAATAGTTTTTTCCGTAAAAATATATTTATTAAGTTTTAAGATTACTTTTTTTCCTTAAAAAGGTCAGAGAAGGTTTTTGCCATGGTCTCCCTTTAATGATTATAGTCTATGGTGGTCTTTTTTTGGTACCTTCATGTAGTTGTACTATTCTATTTGACTTTTTTAGTTTTCAATTATTGTATACAAAAAATAATAATTATAAAGAAAAAAAGGAAAAATTTGATTGATTTGATATTTTTTTATAGAAATAAGAAAATAAATTACATGCTAGTAAAATATATACGTACATAGTAAGATTTACCCTCAAGGAATGCATGTAAGAGTTCCCAAATTTAATTAATTATTTGACTTAGTACAAAGAGGATTCAATAAAATGAGTCTTGTTAAAAAGGAGATTTGTGGACCATAAAATAGTTTTTCCCATAAAAATATATTCACTAAGTTTCAAGAGTATTTTTTTCCTTAAAGAGGCTAGAGAAGGTTTTTGTTGTGGTCTTCCATTTAATAATTTTAGTCTATGGTGGTCTCTTATTAGTACCTTCATGTGTTTGTATTGTTCTATTTGATTTTTTAGTTTTCAATTATTCATATAAAACAAATTAAGTTGTAATTTTTTCAAGGGTTATAGCATAAATGATTGAGCATAATTTAAGAGAATGATAGTCTATTCCTTGATTTAATCATTCACCAAAGTTCAAAATCTCATGAAGATATGCTTTGGCTAGGTTTAATGTCTAGGTAACTTTGATGGATTGGATCTCCTTGCTCGTGGTAACTTAGTTGAAGGATGACTTAAATTTTAAATGTATGCTCCCTCATAATATTGTAAACCATTATATAAAAGAAAATATGTTGATTTATATATGTAATCTAATTATTTTCATTAAAATAATGACATTTCTAGTCATATGACCCAGCCAATTCGACTAATCTACCACCCACCTAATTTTCCAACCCCACCGACCAAGGCTTCACCCACTAACCATATATGCCTTACCCACCAACCATATTGGCCCAACTCTATAGCCTCTCACCCCCCGGTGGGGTCCGAAAATATTAGTGGGGTAGCTTTTGTAGTCATGTTAGCTATAATTTTGATTCCTATCAAAACTATAGGGTGAGAGCTCACCAACTAATTTTCCAACCCCATCGACCAGGGCTTCACCCACCAACCATATATGCCTTACCCATCGACCATATTCACCCAACTCTATAGCCTCCCATCCCCAGTGGGGTCTGTAAATATTAGTGTGTCACTTTTACTACTGTGTGAGTGAAACTTGATCAAGAAAGAGATGGTCCCAAAGCTAAATCAAGTTGGGTTGCAATAATCTACTGACTGAAGGGGGGTAGTCATATGACCCATAATATTTTGGCCTAGAAAAAATATAGGGCGAGATCCATCCCTGCACTTTGCGACTGGGGCTTTGCCCACTAGGGGGTGGGAGGATATAGATACGCCTCGGGTCGGTCCCAAGGGCCCCTATATCTCCTACCCATAGTGGGGTTGGTACTGTCCCATTCGACCTAAGGCATATAGGTCAATGCCAACCCCACCATCCCATTCTCCCTAGGCTTCACCACTGTCCTATATTCCTTATAGGGTGGTGGCAGAGCAACTCTATAGCCTCCCACCCCCCCTATGGTGGAGCCTAGGGGCTAAATTCCTATGGGTTGGTTTTCCAGTCATATGACCCAGGGAATGAGGAACGACTAATTCTTCTAATTCCCCCCCACCAGCACTATGATTCCCTCCCACCCTAACTCAGGCTAATATAATAAAATGTATATACATAAGTTAATTAATATAGACTAAAGAATTATAGAAGTTGAATAATTGAAATTTTAATGATTTATAAAAATTGAATATGGGAAATGTAAATGGAAATACATATTATTAGTGTGATAACTAAATAATATTATAAGATTGTTTTGTATTTGAATTTTATATGCTTGGGGCTATAGAACAAAAAAAATTAAATTAGGGATTTATCTAAAAATAAAAATATTTTACCATATAACAGTGTAAGGATGAATTTGACCATTAGGGAAAAATCTATGATCATTATCTTATCTTGCATGCACTAAATTTTCCTATATAATCTATAGAATTTTGTTATCAACTTCACCTTATCACCTTTGACTTATTCTTCCAACTTTTTGAAATATCTAGGGATTTGATGGTATTTAAAAATACCTTAATTATTATCCCCCACAAAATTGAGCAATGATAAAAGGAAACAATCTTGAGTCATACAAATAATTTTGAAATGATTGAGCAAAGATGGATTCCCTTTTGAACACCAGTTGAAGTGTGTAAATGTGAATTGATTCCTTTTTTATTCTATTCTTCATATGCCTTTAAATATAAGTACATAACCACATATCACATAAACTTGTGTATCGGCCTTAGGAGAGAAGAGAAATGATTTTATTGATATTTAAATTTAATTTTTACACCAATATGCACTACATGGATCATCAAGAATGGAAATGTTACAAAACTATATTATTATCAAATAACCTATGAGATTAAAATTGTGTCTCCTTATATATTCTAACTTTGAAAAAGAAATAAAAAATAGTGCTAAAAAGGGTACTATAATAAATGACAAAACAAACTCCACTAAAATATATTTCAAGTATTTATCTCCTTATATTTTACATGTATAATGACCCAGCTATGATATTGAATGACACTAAGGAATAAAAATGGGCTAACAAAAAATTCCCATTACAATTGCAACATATGTACAATTTGTATGCTCACATATTATGGTGTTGCTAAATAGGAACAAAATTGTGACCAAGCACAAAATAACACTAAGTTAAAAGAATGATTGTATAAGGTTAATGAATGGAAAAAAAATAACACTAATGAAATGAAATACTTGCATGTCCATTACAGAATAACACTAAAACAATGAAGAACATAGGAGATAGAGTCTTCTCTCAATGAAAATAGAGTGCATGACTCTCATCCTAAAAAAAAAAAATGAAATAGTGGAAGAGCCTAAGGTACAATCTAAATCTCACTCTTCATTCATTCAATCTGACAAGCATACATACAAACATCCAAAAGAATGAATACACCACATAAAATCATTCACTAAGACATGTCATAGGTAGTTAGTCATAACTGAGATATGATAATCATGAGACTAAAAAAAACACAATTAGGAAAACAAGAATAAGTTAAGTTCAACAAAATAAATACAAGAACATACAAACACATCAAACCAAGTTAATGGGAAGGAAAAATAGACCATAAAGTTCAACTTTCTTTAGATTTTTTTCTAAAAAACATTGACAACTATCCAATATTTTAGGATTGCTCTTATTGAGAAAAATCACCCCTATTACTAGTTAGAATCATTCATAACTATCTTAGAATTTCCTCTTTTTAAAATAGGCAATTCTAGACAATGTAGAAGAACTACTTTCAATAGTGGGATCCTTGAAGACTCCAAATTTGAAACTAGATATGGAAACATGATCCTTAACAATTATAACAATAAAAATGACATCTAGAATTAAGTTTCAAACCTTAGAAACATGAACAAAGTTCACAAGAAAAAAAAAACTTTAGGATCAAGTCAAGCAAGCCAAATGACAGCCTTGAAATGAGCCATTATAACCAAATGATAAATTTTATTTATATATGATTTAAACCATTGCATTATAAAATGTTTAAATTTCATAATACAAGTTTTAAATCATCTAAAGTTGCATATTTTTATTTTAGTTAAAATTTCTCTATTCACAATCCTTTTGATAATAATGCTTCAAGAGAAACATATGATTTCATAACTCATAAACTATAGCTAAGTGCAAACACATATATTAACATGAAAATAAATAGATGAATCAAAATGGAATTGTATTATCGTAAATTGTCACCCTTGACAATTTCACTTTATATTTTGTCCCCCCTTAAATTATTGGACCTAATTGTATATTTAATTTCCTAAATTATGCATTCTATGGCCCATTTTTAACAATTTCTGAGGAATTGCAAGCAAGAAACAATTGCATCTATCTAATACCTTACCCTCAACACCTAAAATCCTAGAAAATAGGGCAAGGACACTCACACCCTAGGCACGAGTGTCCCTTATTGTTGCTCCAAATTCAAATATGTCAATTGTGGCAATTTAATATTTGTAATTCAAGTGTCTAAAGTCAGCCATCGAGATTTAATTTTCAGGAAATTGAATAAATGCTTATAAATACCTAGTTATTGCATCATTTGAATATCAACTAGAAATAGGTGAACATTAAGAGCAATTACTATCATCAAGAGCAAGTCAAGGGGATAATTTTCAAAGTTTTATTGTAGTAATTCAAGATCCTAACACCATGTCAAATTCTATGCGAGTTTATATGTATTCATGTTGTGATTATTTTGTGAAGGCTAACACTTTTGTAGGTCTCCAAGCAATTCAAGCAATCAAGCAAAGCAAGATCCAAGACCTTTAACTGATATGTATGAATTCATTCCTTCAAGGAAGCCATTGAAGGGTAGTGAGTTGCAACACTTTGTGATTTCATCATTCTTTCCTATTCATTATCCATTTATCATTGACATTACCATTGTGGAAGTGGAAACACTTACACGGGGTTTGATTGAGGAAAGCCCCTAAAATGGCCCAACATTTTTCTCTCTTTGTGAATGTGCAAATCTCAAGTTTGAAGAACATTGAAAGGAGTTTGAAGAAAAATTAATCATTGTTGCATTTGAACACCTACATCTTTTCAGGCTACAAAAACTCAGTTGTAGAAATATCTAGTAGTGTTTCAAGAAATCTGAAGGAAAAAATCTAAATCTCATATCCGACATTAGAGGACCATGAAAATAGATCTGAAAAATCTCTACAAGGACACTTAGGCCAATATGTTCATACTTCTTGAAATCCCCCAGGTCAATATATTTGTTGGCAGCTGGGTTGAACTTGAAGGTTTCTGTAATTGAGTCCCTATCCACCATAATCATCAACTTGCCCATTTGAGTTCTCACAGTGTTAATTGACTCATCATATTTTGTTGCAATTTCCCTTAGTAAGTCGATATCCATGAACACATTTGGAACTACCAACTTTCCTAGGTCAAACCTCCACACATTACATGTGGGAACTGAGGCATTCCTCTTTCCATACCAATGTCAAAATAATGACCATCTTGACATAGGAAAACCTGCATCCCTAATCCCATGGCATTAGTTAACTAAACCCTTGTCTGACCCATGGCCTTGGATCTTGATGTTTTTACCTAAGGAACCAAGTAATAGGGCTAGTATAGCTCATTTTGGGGTAGAGGTTGAGGATTGAGTCCATGGTGGAGACATTTTTGCAATAATTTCAGGGAATGCTAGGGTTTCTTAATTCTAGGGTTCTTGACATAAATTTATCAAGAACTTAGAGAAAATTTAGAAATTCAAACTCTAGTAACAATTTTCTAACTCAAGATAAACCCTAGGATTCAATTGCAATACAACAACGAGCAACTACAAGCAATTTTGGACAAAAAATGAAAAATAATTTAGCAATAGATGTACTTATTGGTCTGCAGATATGGAAGCCCTAATTGATGCAAAACAACTCACAAATTTGCCAAATTTGATCTCCATATGCTTAGAATGCTTTTGTGAATTACAAAGATGCTTAAAAACTTTCTTTTATGAGGAAAAAACATTAAATTCTAAGTTTTGGGGCATCTTGTTTGCTATTACTCCCAGCTCACACAAGCAAGCAAGGACACAACTACTGATTCTACGATTTTGAATGTGTCATCAATCCTTAACCCGATCTGACGATGTTGGTTGAGTCAAGCAGATTTGAAAAGATTGACTTGCTTTGAAAAAAGCATGATCCAATCAAATTCATCCATGTGGAAGCACTTTTCCAACTCACCCATATCTTTGCCGCCAAAAGATGTGTCAGAAGAGTCCACGTGGTAGCTTTACGTGGTTTCGCGACCATGCAACAAAGCAACAGATTGAAGCCCGCAAAATGGCAGAAAACCATTAATATTGCGCCATATGGCTCTAGATGGTCGTCCATTAAGCTCTGCTTTATGTCTGCAACACTTAAAAATTCTTCGACATCATATAGTTATCCATTAGACGGCCTAGATTTTTCCACATGGCACCTTTACAACCTTCATATGATGGCCCTGCCCAGAGCTCTACCACGTGTCACTTTCTTGCTCTTTCGCAGTCCTGCTGTGTGTCCACCCAAAGGGTGCAACGAAACAACGAAAAAAATTAATGAATGCCATGTCAGCTTTGGTGGGATCGACCAAGGGGCCCGCTTGAAAGCTCAATAAATATTTTCCAGATGGAAGCTTCCCGCGGTTCTGTGGGAAAACTTAAATGAATAAGATATTGCCCACGGAATGGCAGAACCAATGAAAGTACTAACACTAGTCATCTTTTAACTCAACAAGTGGACAACTTAAGGCATACTTAAAGCATGTGCACAAAGATGTTTTAAAAGAGGGGCTGCGCCTAGGTTAACGAAAGAATATGACTAAGTACTAGTTCTAACCATCTTAGGTGTGAAACGGGCAGGGGGGTGGTTTCTAAAGAGGAGTGGGAAAATAGAAAATGCTAATTTTGTAACATGGGTGTGGTGGAGACGAAATGACATTTCACCATGGAGTGCTCAATGTATAAAGACATCCGGGCAAGTTATGGGGACATCGTGCAGGTCAATAATTTAAATACCCTGTTTGAAGAATCAAGGTTAGACAAAACTGCAAACTTCATCATCAAAATTCACTGCAGAAGGGTTGATCTCGATCGGAGTTTGCAATCTGTTTAGGGCCTTTTGTGGGAGGCTCTTGTGCTGCTCTTGGGTCCCATTGGCTTCTTTGGCCTCGTGGACGTCATTAAAATTTTTCATTTTCATTTTCATAAGACCTTAGACTTAGGACTTTCACATAAAATATTTCAAAGGCATAAAGCAACTTCATGAATATTAGGAGCAACAGACTAACCAGAGGTACTAGGAACATGGGACTGGTTAACGAATGACTTAAAAAGACATAAGTTGTAACTAATATAACCAGTTACCAATTGGAACAAGTCAATGATCGATTAGAAGAAAAGAAAGGGAAAAATGTTAGGGTTTTAGGCCTTAGGAGAACCCTAGATTAAACTTTTAGCAAGCCCTAACCAATGAATGATGACTAGATTGCTCAGGGTTTTGGGACAAAGACCTAGAACCAAGGAAAATTTTGCAAGTCCTACCACCTTCATTAATGTTTGCCAAAATCAAAGTTCATCAAGATAAGGGTTAAAATTAATTCTATCCTTATCAAACTTAATTTTGTGGTTGATTACTTAAGTAAAATTTATTGTTGAAGTTTATCATTTAAATTAAACATTATTTCAAATCAAAAATTTCCACTAAACTTTAACACTATATCTTATTATGGTAGTATCATGTTTGAGAGATTAATAAAGAAACAAATGAGCTCACACCCACTGAAGTATTTTTAACACTTCTCTCTAGTAATTTTGTTAAGGCTCTATTGTAACTTACCTCCTAATTGGTGGTATATTAACATGTCTAACTTTGAACTAATGCTACCAAAATTTGGTCACAAGTTTCTTTTACATGAAGAAAGCAAGATAAGAAACATCTTCACCTCTGTAAATAAAATAACCACAGTTTTTTATTAAGCACATAGGTAACTTGGAAGATATAAATTATATCACAAATACTTGAAAAACTTGTGCACACCTTTCTTGTGGCAATTAGGGTTTTCCCTTGTGGAGATTGCTTTTCTCTTTCTATTGCTCTTGGTGTTATTTGTTTTTATTGTTCAATAAAAAGTATTCAAGAACAATATTTTCACTAATGATCATAAAGACTTTACATATGAAATTAAAAAACACACTAGCATACATATTTTTAATAATATATATAAAAAACGTCAAGAGATATCCTTCTCGAGGTGCCTATGCATTTTTATGTGACAGATTGATTAAAAAATAGGTGCCTCGAGAAGGATATATATATATATATATACTAGTAGCATTCGCAATGCGACATGAAAGTAAAAATATTATGGTTAGGGTTAAGATTTAGGATACAATTATATATATATATATATATATATATATATATATATATATATGCTAGTAGCATTCGCAATGCGACATGAAAGAAAATTATTATGGTTAGGGTTAAGATTTAGGATACGATTAGGGTTAGACATAAAATTAGGATTAGGATTAGGGTTGGGGTTAATGTTAGTATTTGGATTAGGGTTACCGTTAGAAATACAATTAGAATTAACATTGGGGTTAGCATCAAAATTAGGATTAGGGCTAGAATTAGAGATAGAATTAGGATGAAGGTTAGGGTTAGGGTTAGAGATTAGGAATATGATTAAGGTCAAGATTATGGGTATGGTTAGACTTAGAGATAAAATTAGGATTAGGGTTAGGGTTAGAAATACAATAAGAATTAAGGTTGGTGTTAGCATCAAAATTAGGATTAGGGCTAGGATTATTGATAGAATTAGGATCAAGGGTAGGGTTAGGGTTAGAGTTATAATTATGACTATGATAAGGATTAGAGTTATGGTTAGGGTTAGACAATTTATTAGCATTAGGGTTGGGGTTAGTGTTTCTATTAGTATTAGGATTAGGGCTATGGTTAAGATTGGAGACAAGGTTAGAGATTAGGAATATGGTTAGGGTTAGGGTTGGATACACAATTAGGATTAAGGGTAGGGTTATGGTTAGAAATAGATTAAGGATTAGGGTGAAGGTTAGAATTAATATTAGGATTATGGTTAGTGATCAAATTAGAATCTAGGTTGGGTTAGAGATGAAATGAGGATTAGAGTTAGGATTAGCATTAAAATTAGGGTTATGGTTAAGATTAGGATTAGGGTTATGATTAGCATTAGGATTAGGGTTGGGTTTGTGTTAGTATAAGTATTAGGGTTAGGGTTATATATATAATTAGCATTAGGCTTGGGGTTAGTGTTAGTATAAGTATTAGGGTTAGGGTTAGGGTTAAGATTAGGGATCATATGGTTAGGGTTACAATTAGGGTTAAAGATAAAGTTAAGATTAGGGTTGGGGTTAATGTTAGTATTGAAATTAGGATTAGGGTTAGAAATAAAATTAGAATTAAGGTTGAGGTCAGCATTAAAATTAAAGGATCAAGGCTAGGACTACAAATAGAATTAGGATAAGGGTAGGGTTAGGGTTATGATTAGAGATATAATTAGGGTTAGTGTTATGATTATAATTATGATCAAGATAAGAGTTATGCTTAGGGTTAGATAATTTATTAGCATTAGGGTTGGGGTTAGTGTTACTATTGGTATTAGGGTTAGGGTTAGGGTTAATGTTAGGGATAGGGTTAGAGATTAAGAATATGGTTAGAGATAAAATTAGGATTAGGGTTGGGGTGAGGGTTAGATACACATTAAGGATTAGTGTTAGATTTAGGGGTAGGGTTAGGGTTAGGATTAGAGATATAATTAAGATGGAGGGTAGGGTTAGGGTTAGGGTTAGGGTTAGGGTTAGATATATAATTAGAATTAGGGTTGGATTTAGCATTAAAATTAAGGTTAAAGGGTTAGGATTAGACATAGAATTAGGATGAAGGGTAGGGTTAGGGTTAGGATTGGAGATATAATTAGGATAAAGTGTAGGGTTAGGGTTAGAATTAGGATTATGATTAAGACGAAGGTTATATGGTTAGGGTTAGACATACAATTAGTATTAGGGTTAGGGTTAGGGTTAAAGATAAAATTAGGATTAAGGTTAGGGTTAACACTAGTTGTGAGATTAGGTTTAGTATTAGGGTTGAGGTTAGCATAACTATTAGGATTATGGTTAGGGTTAGGGTTAGTGATAGAATTAGAATTTGGGTTGGGTTAGAGATAGAATGAGGATTATAGTTAGGATTAGGGTTAAAATTAAGGTTAGGTTTAGGATTAGGGTTATAGTTATGGTTAGAGATAGAGTTAGGTTTAGGGTTAGGGTTAGGGTTAGGGTTAGGATTAAGGTTAGTTTTAGGATTAAGGTTACAATTAGGATTAAGATTAGGGTTAGGGTTAGGGTAGGATCATGGGGATCCAAACTAGGCCTCTAAGTGGGGATGAAAATTTAAAAAATTGGAGTTAGGCAACTTGACATAAAAATTTGAATAGGTTATTAACATAATTTGAAAAATATGTAAGAATAAAAGTTGTAGCAAATTGAATGTCATTTCTAGGCTACTAGTCCTTTTTCTGGAAAAAAAGTAAATTTGTTTTAATAAAATTTAAAATTTCAATGCAGTGGTACTAAATTTTCAGGAAAAAGATAAGAAGTAGGTGTATGTTTGACCACCCTAAGTACAAGAAAAAAAATATTTTTTTCTGAATTTTTCAATATAAGTAGAGGACACATGCTTGGATGTGTTGGATTTTTTTTTGTAATTTTTTCCATGTAAATAATTAGTTATGATTTTTTTATTGGAACTTTTCAAAATTATTAAAATGATTGTGTCTGACCACCATAACTTGGTCAAAAAATTATGAAATTCATTTTTTTTTATCCTATAGTATGCAAAGCATAGAATGCAGTGTATCTTGTAGATTCAAAAAATGTTAAGTAGTTTGAAAGTTATAGAAGTTTTTCAATCAGCCTATCAATCAGGACTTTAGACGTAATGCAGGTAGAAAATCAATAATAAATATTTATTAAATTCAAAATAAGGCGAAAGTTATATTGGTGGAAATCTGACAATTTTTTCTATAAACCCTTTCGTTTGATGAAATTTAGATAAAAAAAAGTCGTCAACCACAAGGGCAAACTTCAAAAAACTAAGAAAATTTTCAAAACACGTTTTTTGGGTTGACTTTCCAAGTCAGGCAATCTCGAACCAAATCCTGAGCCAATATCTATTTTGGTTTGGTAATACCAAACCAAAATAGATATCCGTTACTTGTATTATTTATAATACATAATATTATATAATATGTATTATGTATTATGTATTTATAATACATATATTTATAATATATAATATTATGTATTATATAATATATATTATATATAATATTATATTATACATTATTATATTATATATTATTATATTATATTATATATTATTATATTATATATTACTATATTATATATTATTATATATTATATTAATATTATGTAATATATATTATACAATAAATTTAATACATAGTATATATTATATATTTATTGAGGTGTTGCCAATTGACAAGCAAGAGAGAGGGAGTGGGAGGGACTTGAGAGAGAGGGAGATATAAAAACTTGAGAGGGGTTGAGAGACTTGAGAGGGATGGGGAGAGAGAGATAAGAGGGAGGGAGAGAGAGAGAGATAGTTGAGAGGGAGAGGGAGGGATAGAGGGAAGGAGAGAGATATATATAGTTGAGAGAGGGGGAGAGAGAGAGAGAGAGGAGGATGGATAGAGGGAGAGAGATACTTGAGATGGAGAGATAGAAAGAGACTTGAGAGGGAGAGAGAGGGAGGAGGGAGAGAGAGACTTGAGAGAGATAGAAAGAGACTTGAGAGGGAGAGAGGGAGGGAGAGAGTCTAAGAGAGAGATACTTGAGAGAGATAGGGGGGCCTGAGAGTGAGAGGAGAGAGGGAAAGAGAGAAGACCTGAGAGAGAGAGAGAGAGAGAGAGAGAGAGAGAGAGAGAGATTGATCTAGGGAGAGAGGAAGCTCTAAGAGACTTGAAAGAGAGAGAGGGGGTGAGGGACCTGAGAGTGAGAGGGAGAGACAAACAAAGATTTGAGATGGAGAGAGGGAGGGAGAGACAAAGAGATAGAGGGAGAGAGGGGGAGAGGGAGAGAGGGAGAGACCTGAGAGAGAGGGAGAGAGAGAGTTGAGAGCAAGAGTGTTTTCCTGTGTTGGGACCCTTTAGAATAAGAAGTGATACAACCATCAAACAAAACCATTACAACTCAATTAAAAATTCATGACATTAAAACCTTCAAGCTTAATAACATGTTAGATCATTCATGTAAAAGGTATAAAATCATCATGAATAAGAATAATTGTCTTTCAATTATGATACATAAACAAGAACATTATGTACACCAAAGGGGTTTGATGTAACTTTCAAACAAAATACTTAGAAGACATCAATATACATGTTCATTAGATTGCTCATGTGAAATCTATAAAATAATTATGATCAACAAATAAGACATTAGTCAAACATGATGCATGAATAAACACTATATATGCACACTATATATGAACAAACACTAAATTAATAGATTATTTAATATTTATTACTAATTTTTTGTCTCATCATTATACTATTATATTCATAAATTCAACACTAAAAATATACATCCAACCAAATTCTTTATTAAATATCCATCCAACAAAATTCTTTATAAAATATCCATCTAAGATCAATTTGTTTATAAAAATAAGATCATTGTCTTAATAAAGTTGTGGCTCTCAGTTGCATCTCTTCATTTCTTTTTGTTTTCCTCTTTAGATTGGGACTATCTCCTTTCCTCTAGCCATTGTTGATGCTCGTCTAAGTCCACTTCCATGGACCTAACCGCATCAACAACGGTTTGCATTTTTTATGCAAAACGCCTTAATAATTTGTGAACACATTCTTCATTTTGAATAGCTTTAACTTGATACTGAATGGTTCTAACATTCACATCGACTTGTTCTCGAAAGCGAGCACCATCAGATGAAGGTGGTGGAGGTGGGGGGTTACAAGGTGGAGTGGGTGGAGCTAGAGGGCGTGGATCCATGATTTAGATATGAGTGAACCTACATTAAATTTGTAATTTCAAAATGTAAGATACATGTTTAAAAATCCCTTTAAACTATTCAATATAAATGACTTAATTGAATACAAATGAAAAAATGTGTAAAGCTCATTTATGTCTAAGGCATGTAAATGAAAAACAAATAATTGTTAAAGTGATGTGAAATCTCATTTAAAAATACATTGAATTTTACCTTGCTGCAATGTGGAAGTGTTAAGCTCCAAATTGATTCAACAAAGGTGGAAGTGTTAAGCTCCAAATTACCAATACTTAGTGAAGTTGTATACATAGTAATGGTTAAACAAAACTTGTCCCTACAACCATAGGGAAATGGGAAAAGTCAATGGGTAATAATTGATGGGTTGTGTAGGAGGTTATCATGTACAATATGATACAATATGATAGCCTCTTGCATAGCCCATCGATTATTACCCATTTACTTCACCCATTTCCCTATGGTTGCAAGGACAAGTTTTGTATGGCTAGTACTAACAATGGATCTATATTCACCAAGTATTGGAAATTTAGAGCACTTCTAACAAGGATCCTTTCTATTTTGAGAGCTGAGGAGAGTCAAAACAATTAAAAAATTAAAAAACAAATTGTTTAGCAAAGAAATACTAACTTAAGAATAAGAAACAAAGCAAGAATTTAAGAAACATGAGAATAAGTGATAAAGAAGAAAGAAAAATAGACAAGAAAGTAAAACAATTTAAAAAAATGCAGAAAGGGGGTAATGAAGGTTCAATTTTATGTTTGTTTAGTATGCTAGGTTCAATTTTATGTTTTTTTTTCTAGTAATGAAGGTTCAATTTTTTTGTTTAATGTTTTTTTTTGTTTTCCACTAACTAGAGTTTCAAATTTTTTTGTAAGTTTAGATAGAAATGAAAAAAATCAATAAAACTACAAAGAATACAAAAAAAACAATGAATTAATCACTAATTATTAAAAAAAAAGACAAAAATGCAAAAAACACATACCTGCAATTCGCTAGAGGTCGTGAAAATGAGGCAGGGTTCGGGTTATAAAATCCTCAACGAAACAGATATCCGTTATAAAAAAATATCTGTTTCGTAACACTATATTATATTCCCACAAGGATTCAAATCAAATAAAATTAATAACAGATATTTGTTTATTATACAATAAATTTATTGTATATAAATATACAACAGTATATTTACATATACTATATATACTATATATTATATAATATATATTAAATATTATATTATATGTATATTATATATTATATAATATATTTAATACATAGTCTCCCTTTGAAAATGAGGGAGGGTTTGTCCTCAACAAAATGGATATCTATTTTTTCTATAATAAATTTATTATATATAAATATAGTATAATATATTTCATATATACTATATATTATATAATATATTTAATACATAGTCTTCCTTTAATGTCTCCATCTCCCTCTCAGATCTTTAATATATATTTAATTATTATATACTAAAGAGAGGGAGAGAGAGAAAGACCTGAAAGGGAGAGAGGGAAAGACCTAAGAGGGGGAGTGGGATTGAGGGAGAGAGAGAGAGAGAGGGAGATAGGGAGAGAGGGAGAGAGGGAAAGACTTGAGAGGAAGAGTGTGAGAGTGTGAGAGTGGGAGAGGAAGAGAGGGAGGGAGAGGGATAGAAAGTGGGAGAGCGGGAGAGTGGGAGAGTGGGAGAGAGAGTGGGTTTAGGGTTTAGGGTTTAGGAAGAGAGGGAGAGAGGGAGAGAGGGAGAGAGGAGAGAGGGAGAGAGTGTGGGAGAGAGGAGAGTGGGAGAGAGAGAGAGGGAGAGAGGGAGAGAGGGAAGAGAGGGAAAGACTTGAGAGGAAGAGAGGGAGAGTGGGAGAGAGAGTAGGTTTAGGGTTTAGGGAGAGAGGGAGAGTGGGAGAGAGGGATAGAGGGAGGGAAAGGGAGAGAGAGAGTGGGAGAGAGGGAGAGATGGAAAGACCCGAGAGGAAGAGAGGGGAAAGGGAGAGTGGAGAGTGGGAGAGAGAGAGGGAGAGTGGAGAGAGGAGAGAGGGGAGAGAGAGGGAGAGAGGGAGGGAGAGGAGGGAGAGGAGAGAGAGGAGAGCATTTAGGGTTTATGGTTTAGGAGAGGAGTGGGATAGAAGAGAGATGGAAAACCGGATATGAAGAGAGAGGGGAGAGAGAGAGGAGAGAGGGAAGACAGAGGAAGAGAGGAGAGGGAGAGAGAAGTAGGGAGAGGGTGAGGGAGAGAGGGAGAGTGGGACAGAGGGGGGAGAGAGAGAGGGAGAGTGGGAATATGGGGAGAGAGAGAGAGAGAGAGAGAGAGAGAGAGAGAGAGAGAGAGAGAGAGAGAGAGAGATAGTATATTAATATATAATAAAAATATATATTATGACATTGTAATTTATAAGACTAGAGGTAACGCATATCCATTTCAAAATAGATATCCATTTTGTAAGTTATATACAAAACAAAAATGGGACCATTTTGAGTATTTCAACGGTCCCTACATTCTTTCTATCATGAAATTCTCATACTTTATGTCTGCATCAGATAAAATTCAGCATTTCAAATATTTTCTAACACTATTTTTAGAATTCCAATTATTTTTGCGTGTTTTTTGTTTGTGCAATGGGGAGTAGTAGTTGATGTAAGAGAAAAGGTAAAAGGAAACTTACAATAGATCAAATTGAGGCATATAGAGCAAAAGATAGAGAAATTCATAAGAAAAGAAGACAAGGTATGCACAATATTCAAATTGAAGCTTCTTCTGAACCTTTAAATGTTAATTCAAGTGAAGATGAAATATAAATTGAAAATATTGAACATCATATTGAAATTGAAAATGAAAACATTGAAATTGAAAATGTGGAAATTGAAAATGAAAATGTGAACAACATTGAGAATGAAAATGTTGTTGAAAATGTTATTGAAAATGTTGAAAATGAAAATGTGGTTGAAATTGAAATTTTTATTGACAATGAAAATGTTGTTGAAAATGAAATTGTTACTAGAAATGTTGAAAATAGTGAGAATGAAAACATTAATAACATTTTATTTGAATTTAAAATGTTGATAACATTGAAAATGTTGAAAACGAACCTTATGTAACACCTAATTACAAAAGAACCCCTAAATGGTTGGTTGAAATAGATGAGAACATAATTGATAATCTTGAAGGAAAAAGGTCACAATAAATGGTTCACTTGTGGGATTCACAAATGTTTAATGAATTATTTTCTGATAAGACATTAACCAAACAATGTCAAATTTTTGTGCAATTACTTAAGATTTACAAAATGAGACCATTATTAAAAAAATGAAGATTCGTCTCACAAAAAAATCAGAAAAAATAGTGTTATTGTAAAAAATGTTTTGAATGTTTTAACCTCTATTGGAAAGACTAGTAAGGAAAAATATAAAAGGGATGCTCGAAGAGTGATCACAACCTCACTATTAAGCCATCATTAGAAAAATTCTCATTTAATGAGACAAACTTGTATTGATTTTAAAAATCATAAAACATTGAATAGAGCACTCTCAAGAAGAGGAAGACTCAATAGTGCTCTTCAAAATGATACGTGGGATTTTAATGGGAGGCTTCAATGTGTTGATAAAAAGCTAATTGATAATGTAAAGATGCAAATTGAACAATATTGGAATTCTCACTCTAGAGTATCACTAAATGTAAAGGATGTTTTAAAGTTACGAATTTGTAATTGAGATCGTACACCACATCCTAAACATTTTCTAGAATGTAGCCAAAACATTTTGTACAAACAATTTTTTCAAGAACATCCAAATTTTCAAATATCACAAAGGGATTTTGAGTCTTGCAAGCCATTTTATTGTGTTACTATTAATGTTTGTAATACATTTTGTTGTAAATACCATGTTGAGTTTTCAATGTATCATGAATTGTTATGCCATATTCATTCTACTATGCATACTCACAAAATGTTGCAGGAGTGTCATGCAGTGCAACTGCCCAAGTCATCCAAGGAGTTGTTAGATTCATTTTTATGCGTTAGAGGTGATGGTTGCTTATTTTATCAAAGTTTGTAACATGCTTTCATGAGGGAAACAATCATGATTTTGGTAACAAAATTGTTGAGAAAAAAAAGTTTGAGACAGTCAAATACACATTGAAGAGTGGAGGTGAGGGTTCTAGATGCGAGTTGGTTGCAAGAGAGGTAAGTATTGCTGATTTTATTTTAGATTTTAAGAAAAATATTTTCTATAAGTATGCAAGGAATAGCCATAGGTTGCAGTGGTTGGATCGACAATTCAAGATGTGTAAGGAATCTTTCCCCATTGGAACTATTGTATCTATAGTTGATTTTGCTAAAAATTACAAATGACAACCACAAAATGAAGTTCAATAACAATATTATAATTCTATTCAAATTGCTATTTTTGTCCACATAGCATATAGGCATGCCCCTGATAGTACAAAAGAGGACAGGAAGATGATCAAGGAGTACCATTTTTACATGAGTGAAGATAGATCTCATTCATCCGAGTTTGTACAATATTGTTTTGAAAACTTTTTTGAGTTCTTGCAAGAAAAAGGAATTGCAATGGGTCAACATCTAATTTGGTCAGATAATTGCATAGGGAAATTCAAGAATGCTCGCATGTTTTATTGGTTGAAGAGGATGCATATAGAGAGGGGTGTACCACATATTTGGAGTTTTTTTGAAGCTGGGCATGGAAAATGCGAGCACGATGGCATAGGTGCATGTGTGAAGAGAGCTTTGGTTAAGGAACAAATGAAGATCATAGGTGGTGCAACATCTAGTGATGCATGTTCTATTGTGGATTGGTGTACTTAGGCACTATCACAAGGAGGGACACTTGATTCACAAGTGTAGGTTCTTTTGGTTGGTTGAGGAGGGCATAGTGGGAGACATAATGGAATTTCAAATAATTAGAGATTCTTTAAAGATGCATTCATTTCAAAGCTCAGATGTGAGTGCATGGACCATATGGACATGAGAGATGGCTTGTTTTTGTTAGAATTGTATTCAGTGTGATTGGGATCAGTGTGATTCAAGTGAGTGGGTAGATACATGGATTCCACAGTACATAACCCCTATATCTATAGCACAATCCTCATTAGAAGATGTAATGTAAAGTTTAGATGACTATGATCATCTTTCAAATCTTGTACAACCAAGACATGTCTATGCAGTTGTAGCACCATAGGGAAATGAAGAGGGATCAAATTATTGGTTGGCATGATGTGTATAGGGAAAGAAAAATCTAACACAATCGATCTGATAGATGATGATGGGTTCATGTATCCTACAGGTTTAGTTGTTGTTTCTTGAACTTGGTTACATTACCATTTCATCATTATTTAGGTTGTTTACAATAATATAGATTTGTTATTCTAAGCATCTTTTCTAGTTTGCATTACCATTTCATCATCATTTAGGTTGTTTAGACAAAATATATATTTTTTATTCTAAGTATATTTAGATGTTGATAAAAAAACTTGATCACCCTTGATCACCGGCCACCCTTCAAAAACACCTTTTAATGAGTTTTTCCAAGGGCCATGCCATCCAAGTTTAAGAAGAAGATCATCCCAACATGAAACAACAATTTTGCAATCTAGAAGCAGGTGGTCAATTGATTCCTCAGCTTGATCACAAAGGACATACTTTGTTGGCCCAGCAAAACCCAAACGTTTCCTTCTTTCCCTAGAGAGTATTCGACCCTTTACTGCCAACCAAGCAAAAGTACCAGCTTTGGGTAAGCAATCCTTGCTTCAACATAAATTTTTTGCCCAAAAGACTTCCTCCATACCAGAGTCCAAGAGTTGATACCCTATTTTAACTGAGTAGTTCCCGTTTAGAGAACCACACCAAACCACTCTATCCGCACTATTAGAAAGGAGAATTTGACGCCCCTTCAGGAAGTCCTTCATTTTTTGAATTTGAACATCCGATAATTCAGCACAATCAACATCTTTCCAGACCCATTCCAGCCCCAAAGGTCCTTATTTGAGTGCTAAATAGTTACAAACTTTATCACCCCATTTTTGGAGAAAAAACTCCCTTAACTCCTGAGCCCCTTCAGCTTCCTTCAGAATTGGGAGCCCATTCCAAGAATCGTCCCAGAATTTTGCTTGCTAACCATTACCTATTTGCCAAGTAAGGTGATCAACAATCACAGGTCTACAATCCATAATGAAGTTCCATATTGCCGATCCTTTTATAGGATTTTGAATGGTGAAAATCCGAATATCTTCCATTGAATCTAAATACTTAGCCTTTAGAATTTTCACCCATAAGAGATGCGGGTTTGTGTAAATGCCACATACAAGTTTTGCACCTAAAGCTTCGTTCATCACATTCCAATTTCTCAGACCAGCCCCTCCTTTCTCTTTAGGGTTGCATATTTTTTCCCATGCAAGCAAAGGGATTTTATCAAACTCATTAGCTCCATTCCAAAAGAACTTACGCATTCGCTGGCCAATTAACTTCACCACCTTCTTCGGAATCTTCAAACACATCATAGAGAAAACAGGGATTGCAGAAATAACACTTTTTAAAAGGAGCAAACGCCCAGCAGCAGTTAACCATTTGCTCTTCCAGCTACTCATCCTATTTAAGCAGCTGTCAACTAAGTCTTTCCAAATATCAGCTTTGTTCGATCCCCCAAATAGGGGGATACCTAAAAACTTACTAGGAAGGGAACCCACACGCATTCCTAAGATTCTACAGATTTCCACTTGTTTTGCAATGGGAACATGGAAAAAGAAAACTTCAGATTTACGCCAATTTATACATTGACCAGATGCTTTCCCATAAGCATCAAGAGAAGTTTTTATAACCCGAGCCTCTCTAAAAGAGGCATCGCCCATAAGAAAAGTGTCATCAGCAAATTGAAGATGAGTAATCGGATCTAACCCATCCACGACAGCAATGCCTTTCCATTGCCCACAATTTCTTTTCTTGATAATCAGTCTTCCCAAAGATTCAGCCAACAAAATAAACAAAAAAGGGGAGATTGGGTCTCCTTGTCTGATACCTTTACTAGACTCAAAAAAACCTTGAGGACTCCCATTTAAAAGGACAGAGAAACGGGGAGTGTTGATACAACTCTGTATCCAACCCACCCAACTACTGCTAAAGCCAAACCTTTGCAAGACTTTTAACAGGAAACTCCTGTTCACCTCATCGTAAGCCCTTCTGATATCAAGTTTCACCATAAATTTTTCCACTTTCGCTAACCTTACCGAGTGGATAGCCTCATGAACAACTATAACACCTTCAAAAATGGATTTGTTTGGAGAAAACCCACTCTGTTCTGCTGAGATTACTGAAGGTAACACCTTTTTCAATCTGTTCGCTATCACTTTGGAGATAATTTTGTATAAGGTGTTACAAAGGGAGATTGGGTGAAAATCCTCAAAGGTCTTCAGTTCATTCCTTTTAGGGACCAGTGCAATAAACGTGTTATTCAGCTCCTTTAACACAAAACCCCTACTCCTAGATTCTTCCACCACTTCCCATAAATCTTAAGCCAAAATTTTCTAAAATTTTTGGAAGAAAAGGGTTGGGAAGCCATCCGGTCCAGGAGCCTTGTCACCCCCAGCCCAAAAACAGCTTTCTTAACTTCTTTCAAAGACACCTTTTCCATTAGCATGACATTCTGTTCAGCGGATACTAGTTTTGGTAAGTTTTCCAGCAACTCCCAATCTGTATCTATCAGATCCCTGTCTTCCTTGCAAAGACCCGAGAAAAACTGCACAGCTTCTTTGGCTATAAGAGACTCCTCAGTCAGAGAAACACCTTCACTATTCTTGATTTCAAAAATCTTATTACTGTTCCTTCGAACCTTAACATAATTATGAAAAAACTTAGTATTTCTGTCCCCTTCTTGAAGCCAAGTTTCCCTTGATTTTTGTTTCCAAAAGACCTCCTCACGAGCAAGTATCTCTGAATAGGTTTTATTTAGAGTTTTTTCAAGTTCAAAGTCTTCTTCTGACATCCCTTTCTCAATCACTCTAGCATGAAGAGCTTTTAAATCCTCCTCCATTCTTAACTTCTCAGAAAAAATATTTTTAAAAGACTCCCTATTCCACTTTTTTAACTGTTCTTTCAAAAATTGAAGTTTTTTAACAAAGGTAAAAGCTTTATGATCCGATCTTACCGGGGCATTTTTCCACCAATCTGCAATAAGCTCCTCAAATCCATCCACCTATAGCCACATTGCTTCAAATTTAAAAGGACAGCGGGCCGGTTTTGAATCCTCTTGAATTCTCAGGCTTATTGGATAGTGATCCGAACCTGTAACAGGGGTTACCTCCGCCTCACATAACCAGTGCTGATCCTCCCATTCCCCATCTAAAAAGAAACGATCCAATTTTTTGGCAATGTTCAGAAAGCCCTTACGCCTGTTTGTCCAAGTGAAAGCCCCATTTCTGAATGGAAGTTCTAGAAGCCCATTATGCAAGACAAAATTACTAAAATCCTTTTGACTTTGACTCGCCCAGCAGACACCGCCCATCTTATCGGACGGCTGAAGGATGGCATTAAAATCACCCCCAATAAGGAAAATCCTATCTTTTTTAGAGTTCAAAATCACAGAGAGCTCCTGCCATAACTAAAATTTTTGTTGATTACCTGTGGGGCCATAAACGTTGAGGATATCAAAACAAGCACCAAGCTGTTTTGAAATCACACTAACCCATTGCCAATTACGATCTTGCCTTACCACTCTAACATCTACAAGTGATTCATCCCACAAAAGGCCAAGACCGCCCGAAGCCCTTGTGGCCCCGGAAAGGAAACCTTTCCATCTGCTCAAACATTTTAGAAAACAAACAAAATCTTGTTCCTTAATTTTTGTTTCTTGAAGCATAGCTATACTCGGTCTCGTTTGATCAAAACACCGCTTGATCAAACGTATTTTGTCAGGGGAATTGCAGCCCCTGACATTCCACGATAGGATTTTCATGGCTGCCGGGAAAAGGCATAGTCTTTTCCCGATCTTAGTTTACTCTGTCCTGCCGCATTCCCCGCTAACTCAAGGAGCATCTTGTTTGTTTTTGGACCACGTCTTCTCTTCTCACCAACCTTGACTTTTTTGAGCTGGGCTGAAGTTTGATCTAACGACCTTTTCTCTACTAACCCAACTTGATCAGAAAACCCCAGAAGATCTTCCTCTTCCTCTTCCTCTTCTGAGTCTGAGCCAGAGCCTGATCTTTCCAGAGATCCCCCACTGTCTTTCACCCCTTCAATGGCACTATCTAGGTTTCGAATAGGAGATATTGGGATGTCTTTAAAAGAAATTCCGTCTGAGTCATTTTGGAAGTCCCCAGTCTCATGAGACACTTCCTTTAACTGCTCCATGTTGATTATGGACTCAATGGGATGCGAACAAACACATTCTTGAATAACCATGTTATCAAATCCTTTACCTTTCAAAGACAACTGATCCTGACTCTTCCTTGGTTCATCCCCTAATTTTGAGGAGTGAGACTTTGAAAACCTTTCTTTCTCTGGGACTGGCACATTGGATAAAACCATTATGGTTTTATTTGGTGTTGTCAAGGTTAACTCCAACTCTGGGCCCCCTTCAGAAGAGTTGGACACACACACCTTCAGATTCGAGGAAAAATTTTCCTAAGAATCCCGACTGCATTCCCAATTGTGATTCAAAGCAATTTCCTGACTGATACTCAGATCCCATTCCTCTGAAAGTCTTTCAAAACCATAACTTGACCTCTCCGATAGGGCTTCCAAAAAGCCCCATTCCTTAGAATCACGCCATCTTTCAGCATCCACAGCTTCTGTTAGAGCAATCACCTCCTCCGCAGGTAGATCTTGGACAACCCCTTTTCCTTTTACAGTTCGCAATCCCAAAGCCCCTGTTGCTTCAGGAGCTACCGGATTTCCACCTGACTTGCTATAATCCTCTATTACCAGATTCTGGCACCACATTCCTTCACCCGATTTCAGCTCTAGCATTTTCGGTAAGGGATGAACTATCTGCCTAAGAATGCAAACACGAGGATACATACTACAGTCGGTTTTTCCACCGCTATTTCCGATCTTACAAAAAGACCCAGTTTGTTACCAATATTTCTTAGGGTTTCCTGATCCCAGTATTCTTGCGGTAGATTTTTTAGGCTAACCCAAACTTCCGATTCCTCAGATTTTACCTTATTCGGGTCAAAATTTGGGGCCCAGTCCAAAATATATAGGCTTCGACCATCCATGGAAAAGGGACCACTCCTTAGAATCCATTCTTTGTCATGATCTATTTGACACGCCACCAGATAAAATCCATTTTCCAGCGTTTTTACATCACATCCTTTGCCCCAGTTCGAATCACACCATTGTTTCATTTTGGAGAGTGCTGGCCAATGACCACCCCAACGAACAAAAATAGCACGCGCTTTGAAAGTACTAACAGAGTCATTCCATTCGTTATTATCTATCAAAAGGGTCACCATTGTTGTGTGCAAAAATTTTTTTTGGGACTGACTTGACTCACCCTTCTCAGGCTGGATTTTTGGGCGCCAGAATTTCTTTTCCAGCGATCTAAAATCCACTCGCCCCTTCTGGTACATTGTGCGAAACCTTTCACCACACACCTTTCCTCCCATGCTCTGATAGGAACTACTCCCAGAACCACCATAACTAAAAAACTGTTTACCCGAAGCCTGCCAAGCCTTTGTGGATCCATTTTGCCTCCCTGCAATGCTGATATCTCCTCTTTGTCTCCTATTGAAAGACCATCGGGCTTGGCTCCCCTCATAGAAAAAACCCTGGTGCCTGTGAAAACCCTTGTTTCTCCACCGCTCCGCCATTACCCACTTAGTAGTTTGTCGATGTGGATTTATTAGTTCTATGCATTATCCATGTTACAAAAGCTTTGATGAGAGTGTTGATTCACAAGATAATCTCTACAATTGCTCAAGAAAAAAAAATATATACATTATCTTATGTATAATATATATTATATTAATTATAATATATATATATATAATATATATATATATTATAAATAATATAATATATTATATATTATAATAATATAATATTATATAATATGAGCTCTCGGGTTTTTTTTAATTTATAACACAAGAAATGGATATGGACGTTTTAAAACATATATATTCGTTTCCTATTTGGGGACTAGACCATATATTAATTGGTAGTGTTTTTTCCAAATGTATAATACAAAAATATAATATATAATATATATATTATATTATACATTATATATTATGTATAATATATATTATATTATAATATAATATACATTGTATATTATGTATAATATATATTATATTCTAATCGAATAAATGGATCTTTAGTTATACACATTCCATCCTCCTCAAATCCACTCTGCAAATTGGCTGTCACAATAGAGATAAAATAAAATAAAGGTAGAGTAATAAAAAATAGGGATGGCAAATAGTAGCAAAATTTCAGAGGTGAATTTGGCTGCACTAAGAACCCAGGTGGAAAATTGGGAGGATGGAGGTACAGAACACAAAAGTAAAAACCATAGAGGGATCAAAATAGAGGGAGGATATTCATGGATCCCACAACTAGTTTACCACAACAATGCTTGGGTAGATGAAAATTGACCTAATGCACTACCGCCGAGGATTGAATTTCCAGAATTGAGCAAAGAAATTGGTTCATGGGCCAATGAAGTGGACAAAGAGTGGTTGATACCAAGTAAAGACAGTAGAAATGGGCATGCAAAGCAGAATGAATCAAGGAAGGATAAAACAGTTGCATATGTGCCTACTTAGAAAGGAGAGGGCTATGGAACCAACCAAAATTTGAATTGGAACCAAAAGTTTTGGCAGGGGTCAACCGACTACAACAAAAGAAGAGAATTTTGCTTAGGAAGGAGAGGATATGGAAGGAAACATGAACATGAAAACCACAGGTATGGGCGTTTAAGGAAAAAAAAAGCAGATCTCTCCAAGAATTGGTGGAAATGGAATCTAGCAATAGCTCGCACCAAAATGGAATGGAGGCCAAAGGAGAAAACAACGATGCAAAAAGGTATGTTGAATAAAGACTTTCCCCTCCTCTTTCCTTTAAATGAGTCACATAGAAGCCAAATCGAAAAATCTCAAAAAATTAGGGATATATGCAAACTGGGAGGGGGGCTGGATGGATTACATAAATTGTGATCATGGTGTGAATAAAAATGGGAAATCAAAGCTGAGATCATCCCAATTGCCAGTGGGCACTCACTAATTTTACGCCCGTCAACCCGTGCCAAGGAACAAATCCTCAGTGGTGGCCCTTATAGGATGGGGGGGAGCTTTTGAATTGTGAGGAATGGAAACCCTTTTTTCAGCCAATGGAACAAAACACAAAAAGAAAACCCTACTAGATCCACATGTATGGTTTACCCTTATAATTCTGGGAAAACAAAACTCTAGAGGAAATAGGGAGTCAACTAGGGGTAGTCATCGTCATAGAAATGGGAAAGGTGGATAGGGAGCATGGAATTTACTTTAGAATGTAGATATGCAAGAGGAAGGGAATGGAAATACCAATAGTTATAAAACTAAAAACCAACTTGGGAGAATGGAAACATATGGTGGAATTGGAAAAGGACCTAAAACTTTGTCTAAATTGCAAATCCAAGGGACATCTAAGATCATAATGCGGAGAATGGAATAAAAAGAACACCATGAAAAATCTCATCCAAAAACCTAAAAAAGGAGGGAGTCAAGGATGAGGGAATCCAAAACAAACAAGGGAGGAAGAGCATCCAAAAAGAACCAAAAACACAATAGAGACAATCAGAAACAGTCCTAGAGATACCCCGACCCTATCAGAGGAATGGGAGCAAGACAAGACAGAAGAAGAAGCAAAGGGAAATCAGGAAAAGGAAATGGACAAAGGAAATAATCACTCTCCCAAGGAAACTAACACAAGCAATGTGTAAGAAAAGAAAGAAACACTAGAAATTGATGAAATAAGGGAGCAAGTCAATGCATTAGCCATAATTCCTTTCACATAAATACAAATGGACCTGCACTGTAGAGACCATGAAAACACAAAAAAGTCTGGCCTCCCTAAGAGTAAAATGGGAAATGATCAAGAATCAAAACAAAAGGAAGGAAACCAAATGGAAAATGTAGATTCAGAAGGGGAGCAGAGGTTGAGTCTGAGGAATTAAAACTAATGGAAGAAAGAACCATAAAACAAACCAACTTAGAAATCAACAAACCAAATTATGGGAAGAAGGGAAAAAGAGGACCTAGAACAATCAAATAGAGATTGGAAGTTGCTGCCATGGCTAAAGGGAAACTAAAAATAACAAATGATAAGGCACTCAGGAGCGGGAAAAAAAGTGCTCACTCTAGAGGGCTAATGAGGATCCTCTTGTGGAATGTCAAGGGTTGCAATGCCCCTGAAAAGTAGCATCGAATTAAGCTCCAAATAGAACAAAGCAATTCTAATACTGTTATCTTGCAAGAGACTAAATGAAAAAAGGAAGAAGGAATGAGAAGAATCAATAATTGGAGGCAATGAAAAGGGGAAGTTGTGGAAGCTACAAGAGCTTTTGGAGGACTGGGGTTTTTATGGAATCCAATAAACATAGATGGAGAAATAATACACAACTAAAATAACTGGAAAGCTATCAAAGTAAAGTGGATAGAAAAAAGAGAGGCCTTCATCCTGATCAGTGTGTATGGTCCAATTGACACAATAGGTAAGAGAAACCTATGGAGAAATCTAACAAACTAGATGTAAATCAAGAAGAAAGAAAATATCATATTGGGAGGAGACTTCAATGCAACAGTGGATAACAAAGAGAAAAGTGGGGGAATTCAAGCCCTTACTCAAGTGCAGAAGGACTTCCAAAACTTCATTGATTATAACATCTTGAGAGATATTCCCACCAAGAATGGGCTTTACACTTGGACCAATAGAAGAGAGGGATTCACTAATATTGCAGAATGACTAGACATGTTTCTATTTAATAATGAATGAAGTACTTGGGAAGAGGGCTATGATGCATCCATCTTACCCCTCAGTAGATTAGACCACCTCCCAATTGCATTAGATTTTATATCAGATTCAAGAACTAGGAAAAACCCCTTCAGATTTGAAAAGATGTGGCTAAGAGATAAATCACTCCAAGGTAAAATCTAGCAATGGTGGAATCAGGTTCCCTCTAGGGGGAAAAACAAACTATTTCTATTAAGTCAAAAAATAAAAAATGTAAAGAATAAGACCAAACTATGGAATGTAGAGCACTTTAAGAACATAAAATGAGGAAAGAGGATGAATAGAGAATGAGCTCGAGGAATTGAATGAGCAAGTCGCCAGAGGGGGAATGACCCAAACAAAATTTAGTAAAGAAAAAGAACTCAAAGTAGCCTTAGCAGAAGTATTGGCCAGAGACGAGTGTCATTGGAAGCAACTATTTAGGGAAATGTGGCTCCAAGAAGGAGACAGGAATATAAAATTCTTCCACAAATCAACCAATGCTAATAGAATTAGGAATAGAATAAATGAATTAACTAAAGAAGATGGGACCATCACCCAAAATTAGGAGGAAGTGGCAAATGAAGCGGTTGGATACTTTGAAGAACTCATGAACAGACCAAGCGAAAGTAATGAGGAAAGCATAAGAAGAATTTTAAATAGCATACCCAAAGTGGTGAGTTAAGAAATGAACTCACAGTTAAATAGACCAATTTCAATGGAAGAATTCAAAACAACCACATTTCAATTGCATCCAAACAAGGCTCTTGGCCCAGATGGATTCCCAACTTTCTTTTAAATTCAGATTTTCTGGGACATAATTGGTGAGGACTTACATAAAGCTGTAGAAGAATCAAGGAAGAAAACTTCTAGACTGGGAGCAATCAACCACACCTTTTTGGCATTAATTCCCAAAAAGAAGAATACAAAAACTATGAAGCACTATAGACCAATATCCCTTTGCAACACAACGTATAAAGTAATCAGAAAGGAAATATCAAACAGGCTCAAGCCCTTA